>OX123205.2:4803697-5174610 GCA_944739405.2 Euclidia mi | reverse complement strand
TCCATGAATTTGGCTACTAGAGATAACTAATTAATTATGTTGTATGAAGCTTATCTAATACTAATACATAAAGCTGAAGAGTTTGTTTGTTTGGTTGGTTGAACGCGCTAATCTCAGGAACTATCGGTCCGATTTGAAAAATTATTTCAGTGTTAGATACGTCATTTATCGAGGAAGGCTATAAGCTATATAACATCACGCTATGAGCCACGGGAACAGAGCAGTAGCCTTAAATAACGCGGGTGTAACCGCGGGCATCATCTAGTATCAAATATTTATATCTAGTCGCAGGAAGCCGCGCCGACCCCAAGTTCCCCTAATATGGGAACAGGACAAGCAGAAGAAGTATCTCTAGTAGGAAAATTAATGGATAGATCAGATGTAGAGACCTGCCGTTAGAGCTCTCAAAAAACATCATACAATTTACCGACTATTACACTTTTATTATATTACTAGATGAGCCCGCGGTTACACCCGCGTTATTTAAGGCTTCTGCGCCGCTCCCGTGGCTCATAGCATGAGGTTATATATCCTATAGCCTTCCTCAATAAATGGGCTATATAACACTGAAATAATTTTTGAAATCAGTCTAGTGGTTCCTGAGATTAGCTCGTTCAACCAAACAAACAAGCAAACTCTTCAGCTTTAGAGATTAGCATAATCTCTAAAGCTAATCACAGCAGGTATCAGATCTCAAGCTGTGCTTATCCGTTAGTCTTAATATCTTCAGTAGTTTATACCTTTGATTTATCGGCGGCGATGCGTCTTGTCAACAGTTTGTTGTTATACTCTTTCTCGTTAAATGGGCTATCCAAAACGAAAATCGGACCAGTAGTGTTTATTTATTTATTTATTTATCACATAACTTTGCCATTACAGATATAACTTAACCTAATTCGACAAAGAACCTAACTTAAAATATATTTCCTTAACTATACTTCCTTACATACTACACAGTAAGTGGCCCTTGTGAACTCGCTCAGTGTACAGTTAAATATGTCAATCCCATCAGCCACCGTGTTGAGAGTGCGCAACGCGCGAGTGAGCGGTGCGCGCTCCAGCAGGTTGGTGCGCGCACGCGGCACCGCCAGCAGCCGCGGCCTGCACCGCCGCGTCACGTACTCGTCCGGAATACAAAAACCTATCTCTGAGAGTATACCAGAGTTTTGTATTGTACCTCTCAAAACTTTCAGAAGATAAGTTGGCAATGCCACTTCACGCCTGACTTCCAATCTGAAATACCCCACCATACCAAGGCAGAATAAGGTGGGGTACAGTAACGGGTATCCCGGATATATCCCATATAATTTTAAATACATAAATCTAATATATTTGTTCTGTATCCGCTCGAGCATCTTTTTATATTTAATTTCGCTCGGACTCCAGATGGCCGCATTGTATTCCAGATGACTCTTCACAAGAGCCTCGTACAAAACCCTTAATGCACCGATGTTCGTGAACTCATTCGCCCGACGCAGCATAAACCCCAGATTCCGGTACGCCTTCTTACAAATATGTACCACGTGTTTACGAAACTGTAAGTCGCTGGTGAAATGAGCCTGAATCCTTTACCTCCGTGACACGCTGCAGCAGCTCCCCGTTCATACTGTACTGTGTAGCGCACTATACAAGGACAGCCCTGAGCTCACACCAGTCTTTCCAAGAATCGGTTTTCATGCCTTTCCTAGTCATCGCAAGTAAGACCCGCTAAATATATTGTATACCGCAGTATTTACTGTCCACGTATGCACTAACAAGACTTGCAGTCCATAACTCACAGCAGGTATCAGAGCTCAAGCTGTGCTTATCCGCAAGTCTCAATATCTTTAGTAGTTTATAACTTGGATTTATAGGCGAGGATGTGACTTGTTAACAGGTGTCTATTGGTAAATACCATGAGGATAGCTAGGCTTGCTTTGTAGTGTTGGTGGATGGTTTTTCTTTTTTTGTTGTCATAATACTACCTAAATGCGTATCTAATATCATATATCTATGTTTTATCGAGTGATAATATTATTATGTACCTAGTTGTAGGTGCAAATCGCAGCTTTACCCTATTGGAAAAATTGACAGACTGCTACGCACAGGAACTCGGTTTTGAATTGTGGGTTCGATCCCCACACGAGGCAACACTTTGTGTGATTCACATAATGTTGTTTTGGGTCTGGGCGTTCATTGTGTCCGTTTATCTTTCCAATAAGGTTCAAATTCACGGCGCGTAGCAATAAATTATAAAATGTATGTGCGTATAGGTTACTAATTATCGCTTGATCAAACGGTGAAGAAAACCATCGTGAGGAAACCTACCGATAGCCGAGTGGAGAGACCGACAGACTGTTATGCAGAGGGTCTCGAGTTCGAATCCATGGCACCCACCAATGACTTTTCGAAGTTAAACGCGTATTAAAATTGTTAATTAACGCTAGCTTATCGGTGAAGGAAAACAGCGTGAGGATAACTGCATGTCTGAGAGTTCTCCATAATGTTCTCAAAAGACACGTGAAGTCTGCCAACTCGCACTTGGCCAGCGTGGTGGACTATGGCCTTATTCCTCTCATACTGTTTATATACATCACAGACTTATTTATTTAATTTTATGATGTTAACCCGCACTTGGCCAGCGTGGTGGACTATGGCCTTATTCCTCTCATACTGTTTATATACATCACAGACTTATTTATTTAATTTTATGATGTTTGTTGATTCCAAGTGAAAACACTTCTAAATGTTTGTCTAGAGCTTCTTTTTATTTCTGTTATAGTTAGGCTTGAAGTTTAGGTCTTCAGGGCAGATTGATTCATTTCCAAGAAATCCGTCTGGACTTTTCCAATAGTTGATTAAATCCAAGGTTTTCGGCATTCTTATATTAAATATATAAAAATGAATCGCTGAATGTGTTGCTAAGCGCAAATCTCGAGAGCAGATGAACCGATTTCGCTAATTCTTTTTTTATAATATTCTTTTAAGTACGTGGATGGTTCTTACAAAAAAAAAACAGAGAGGAAAATTTAAAAATAGAAAAAAATAAAGTATCGACTGTTAGGCGGTACGAAGTTCGCTGGGTCAGCTAGTATTAAATAAATAAATAGGCATTAGTTACCAAGCAAAGAAAAATCGAAATATTTTTGGTATTGGTCGTTTCTAAGGAGAATTGATAAAAAAATCAGCGCTTTTTATTCTAAACTACACTTCACCCACGATTTTGCCTGCGTGGCTATTTTAGCCTCTTATGGAATCATCTCTTTATGCTCCCATTCACTATCCAAGAAACATACATGCTAAACTTCAGCTTCTTGCACCCAGTAGTTTCGGCCGTGCGATAGCCCTTAGAAAGTCTGTTACGCAAGAATTTCAGGCATTCCAGCATCTGCCCGCGTCAGTTATCGCAAAGTGCCGTTTCCTGCTGCTATATTATAGCAAAGATACATCCAAATCCCCTCTATAGTTTTAGAGTGAAATTGTAACAAATGTCTCAATTTTCTGGTTTACAATAGTAGTAGAATTTAAAGACCTTGTCAAACAGAACGCATTATATTTGAAGACGCCTTAAAACATTCTCAAAAGTTAATCTAACCTCAAAATCTTAGACCACCACGAAATAATTACAAGCCGAATGACAACCAATTAAAAAGATTTCCATTAATTCGAAATTACTGAACGGCTAATAAGAGTGGTATACATAAAAATCGTATTAAATCTCATCGAATATCGAGGGGGGTGTTAATTTAGTAGACATTTATCGCAGGCCAATTGCGAATATATAAGGGTAGGGGGTAGAAAAGTGCCCCTGATTTATATGCCGCGGTCGCTTTAAAACGCGTAGTAAGGGAGCTTGGAATGGTTTACACGGATCTATTGTTTTATTTGAATGGTTGGTTTTTGGAGTAAAATTGTTGGTGGATGAATGCTGGAAAAAAAACTGGTTTATTTATGTTAGTTATGTAAATCGTACTATCTTTGCTTATTTTACGTTAACGTATGTAATATTATCCATATAGCGTACTATCACCGATCACCGAGTTTTCAGATGATTGTCCATATTCTCTTCCTTGCATGCAGTCATGGCAGATGCATATTGAAGAATGTAGTCGAGCAAAATAAATAATTTTTGTTCATCCAACAACGTATGTACTCGTAGTTTAAGTTATTTTCTCGCTACTGCATATAAGTCGTGTATCGTTACTCAGACACTTTGTATGAATCCAAAAATTTATTCAGGAGCACGGGGTGTTCTTAGTAAGTTATTTGAATGTCTGAAATGTACCTTGATCGATTTATCCTTTTATTTTACAAGTCTACCTCAAAATCTCCTATTTTCTTCAGATGTGGGAGACAGAATAGCTGTTCCTGAAATCGCTCAATTCTCATTTTACTAAGGATTATTATTGTAAGATTTTGATTAATTTTATTTTATTTATTTATTTTTATTTATAGTTTCACGCCTGTATCCCCGAAGGGGTAGGCAGAGGTGTAATATTACACCCACATTTCGCCATGAATTTTTTAGGTCCCACGTAATAGGGGGCGAGCCTATTGCCGTACCGGGCACATTTTTTGATTGATTTTGATTAATGTTTTCCATAATACTAGTAAATGAATATATATAACTGCAAAGCCAAATTATCAGTAAAAAATCTAGAAAATAAAGCCAGAATGTGGCTAAGAAAGTACAATCTAAATATTTACCCACAAAACACGCACACACACTCCCGGCCTATGATCTGGCTCTAGAATCGACCCAGATCATAGGCCGGGAGTGTGTGTGCGTGTTTTGTGGGTAAATATTTAGATTGTACTTTCTTAGCCACATTCTGGCTTTATTTTCTAGATTTTTTACTGATAATTTGGCTTTGCAGTTATATATATTCATTTACTAGTATTATGGAAAACATTAATCAAAATCAATCAAAAAATGTGCCCGGTACGGCAATAGGCTCGCCCCCTATTACGTGGGACCTAAAAAATTCATGGCGAAATGTGGGTGTAATATTACACCTCTGCCTACCCCTTCGGGGATACAGGCGTGAAACTATAAATAAAAATAAATAAATAAAATAAAATTAATCAAAATCTTACAATAATAATCCTTAGTAAAATGAGAATTGAGCGATTTCAGGAACAGCTATTCTGTCTCCCACATCTGAAGAAAATAGGAGATTTTGAGGTAGACTTGTAAAATAAAAGGATAAATCGATCAAGGTACATTTCAGACATTCAAATAACTTACTAAGAACACCCCGTGCTCCTGAATAAATTTTTGGATTCATACAAAGTGTCTGAGTAACGATACACGACTTATATGCAGTAGCGAGAAAATAACTTAAACTACGAGTACATACGTTGTTGGATGAACAAAAATTATTTATTTTGCTCGACTACATTCTTCAATATGCATCTGCCATGACTGCATGCAAGGAAGAGAATATGGACAATCATCTGAAAACTCGGTGATCGGTGATAGTACGCTATATGGATAATATTACATACGTTAACGTAAAATAAGCAAAGATAGTACGATTTACATAACTAACATAAATAAACCAGTTTTTTTTCCAGCATTCATCCACCAACAATTTTACTCCAAAAACCAACCATTCAAATAAAACAATAGATCCGTGTAAACCATTCCAAGCTCCCTTACTACGCGTTTTAAAGCGACCGCGGCATATAAATCAGGGGCACTTTTCTACCCCCTACCCTTATATATTCGCAATTGGCCTGCGATAAATGTCTACTAAATTAACACCCCCCTCGATATTCGATGAGATTTAATACGATTTTTATGTATACCACTCTTATTAGCCGTTCAGTAATTTCGAATTAATGGAAATCTTTTTAATTGGTTGTCATTCGGCTTGTAATTATTTCGTGGTGGTCTAAGATTTTGAGGTTAGATTAACTTTTGAGAATGTTTTAAGGCGTCTTCAAATATAATGCGTTCTGTTTGACAAGGTCTTTAAATTCTACTACTATTGTAAACCAGAAAATTGAGACATTTGTTACAATTTCACTCTAAAACTATAGAGGGGATTTGGATGTATCTTTGCTATAATATAGCAGCAGGAAACGGCACTTTGCGATAACTGACGCGGGCAGATGCTGGAATGCCTGAAATTCTTGCGTAACAGACTTTCTAAGGGCTATCGCACGGCCGAAACTACTGGGTGCAAGAAGCTGAAGTTTAGCATGTATGTTTCTTGGATAGTGAATGGGAGCATAAAGAGATGATTCCATAAGAGGCTAAAATAGCCACGCAGGCAAAATCGTGGGTGAAGTGTAGTTTAGAATAAAAAGCGCTGATTTTTTTATCAATTCTCCTTAGAAACGACCAATACCAAAAATATTTCGATTTTTCTTTGCTTGGTAACTAATGCCTATTTATTTATTTAATACTAGCTGACCCAGCGAACTTCGTACCGCCTAACAGTCGATACTTTATTTTTTTCTATTTTTAAATTTTCCTCTCTGTTTTTTTTTTGTAAGAACCATCCACGTACTTAAAAGAATATTATAAAAAAAGAATTAGCGAAATCGGTTCATCTGCTCTCGAGATTTGCGCTTAGCAACACATTCAGCGATTCATTTTTATATATTTAATATAAGAATGCCGAAAACCTTGGATTTAATCAACTATTGGAAAAGTCCAGACGGATTTCTTGGAAATGAATCAATCTGCCCTGAAGACCTAAACTTCAAGCCTAACTATAACAGAAATAAAAAGAAGCTCTAGACAAACATTTAGAAGTGTTTTCACTTGGAATCAACAAACATCATAAAATTAAATAAATAAGTCTGTGATGTATATAAACAGTATGAGAGGAATAAGGCCATAGTCCACCACGCTGGCCAAGTGCGGGTTAACATCATAAAATTAAATAAATAAGTCTGTGATGTATATAAACAGTATGAGAGGAATAAGGCCATAGTCCACCACGCTGGCCAAGTGCGAGTTGGCAGACTTCACGTGTCTTTTGAGAACATTATGGAGAACTCTCAGACATGCAGTTATCCTCACGCTGTTTTCCTTCACCGATAAGCTAGCGTTAATTAACAATTTTAATACGCGTTTAACTTCGAAAAGTCATTGGTGGGTGCCATGGATTCGAACTCGAGACCCTCTGCATAACAGTCTGTCGGTCTCTCCACTCGGCTATCGGTAGGTTTCCTCACGATGGTTTTCTTCACCGTTTGATCAAGCGATAATTAGTAACCTATACGCACATACATTTTATAATTTATTGCTACGCGCCGTGAATTTGAACCTTATTGGAAAGATAAACGGACACAATGAACGCCCAGACCCAAAACAACATTATGTGAATCACACAAAGTGTTGCCTCGTGTGGGGATCGAACCCACAATTCAAAACCGAGTTCCTGTGCGTAGCAGTCTGTCAATTTTTCCAATAGGGTAAAGCTGCGATTTGCACCTACAACTAGGTACATAATAATATTATCACTCGATAAAACATAGATATATGATATTAGATACGCATTTAGGTAGTATTATGACAACAAAAAAAGAAAAACCATCCACCAACACTACAAAGCAAGCCTAGCTATCCTCATGGTATTTACCAATAGACACCTGTTAACAAGTCACATCCTCGCCTATAAATCCAAGTTATAAACTACTAAAGATATTGAGACTTGCGGATAAGCACAGCTTGAGCTCTGATACCTGCTGTGAGTTATGGACTGCAAGACTTGTTAGTGCATACGTGGACAGTAAATACTGCGGTATACAATATATTTAGCGGGTCTTACTTGCGATGACTAGGAAAGGCATGAAAACCGATTCTTGGAAAGACTGGTGTGAGCTCAGGGCTGTCCTTGTATAGTGCGCTACACAGTACAGTATGAACGGGGAGCTGCTGCAGCGTGTCACGGAGGTAAAGGATTCAGGCTCATTTCACCAGCGACTTACAGTTTCGTAAACACGTGGTACATATTTGTAAGAAGGCGTACCGGAATCTGGGGTTTATGCTGCGTCGGGCGAATGAGTTCACGAACATCGGTGCATTAAGGGTTTTGTACGAGGCTCTTGTGAAGAGTCATCTGGAATACAATGCGGCCATCTGGAGTCCGAGCGAAATTAAATATAAAAAGATGCTCGAGCGGATACAGAACAAATATATTAGATTTATGTATTTAAAATTATATGGGATATATCCGGGATACCCGTTACTGTACCCCACCTTATTCTGCCTTGGTATGGTGGGGTATTTCAGATTGGAAGTCAGGCGTGAAGTGGCATTGCCAACTTATCTTCTGAAAGTTTTGAGAGGTACAATACAAAACTCTGGTATACTCTCAGAGATAGGTTTTTGTATTCCGGACGAGTACGTGACGCGGCGGTGCAGGCCGCGGCTGCTGGCGGTGCCGCGTGCGCGCACCAACCTGCTGGAGCGCGCACCGCTCACTCGCGCGTTGCGCACTCTCAACACGGTGGCTGATGGGATTGACATATTTAACTGTACACTGAGCGAGTTCACAAGGGCCACTTACTGTGTAGTATGTAAGGAAGTATAGTTAAGGAAATATATTTTAAGTTAGGTTCTTTGTCGAATTAGGTTAAGTTATATCTGTAATGGCAAAGTTATGTGATAAATAAATAAATAAATAAACACTACTGGTCCGATTTTCGTTTTGGATAGCCCATTTAACGAGAAAGAGTATAACAACAAACTGTTGACAAGACGCATCGCCGCCGATAAATCAAAGGTATAAACTACTGAAGATATTAAGACTAACGGATAAGCACAGCTTGAGATCTGATACCTGCTGTGATTAGCTTTAGAGATTATGCTAATCTCTAAAGCTGAAGAGTTTGCTTGTTTGTTTGGTTGAACGAGCTAATCTCAGGAACCACTAGACTGATTTCAAAAATTATTTCAGTGTTATATAGCCCATTTATTGAGGAAGGCTATAGGATATATAACCTCATGCTATGAGCCACGGGAGCGGCGCAGTAGCCTTAAATAACGCGGGTGTAACCGCGGGCTCATCTAGTAATATAATAAAAGTGTAATAGTCGGTAAATTGTATGATGTTTTTTGAGAGCTCTAACGGCAGGTCTCTACATCTGATCTATCCATTAATTTTCCTACTAGAGATACTTCTTCTGCTTGTCCTGTTCCCATATTAGGGGAACTTGGGGTCGGCGCGGCTTCCTGCGACTAGATATAAATATTTGATACTAGATGATGCCCGCGGTTACACCCGCGTTATTTAAGGCTACTGCTCTGTTCCCGTGGCTCATAGCGTGATGTTATATAGCTTATAGCCTTCCTCGATAAATGACGTATCTAACACTGAAATAATTTTTCAAATCGGACCGATAGTTCCTGAGATTAGCGCGTTCAACCAACCAAACAAACAAACTCTTCAGCTTTATGTATTAGTATTAGATAAGCTTCATACAACATAATTAATTAGTTATCTCTAGTAGCCAAATTCATGGATAGATCGAATATTGAAACCGGCCGTTAATCGCTTCTATTGAAAGACGGTCATCAATAGTCATTGTCTAAAGTTCAGCCATGGACATCTCTCAATTGATATATTGATGATGGTTTTCAAAATTAGAACGAATCTTGTATGGCTTTATCTAACAAGTAATTTAACATGTTAAAATTGTTTATTTCGTGTTTTTGTATACCGCTTTTCCTGTCACGTATTTGTGACGTTGGCGACCAGGAACAGTTTTCGCCTGTCACGTATATGTGACTATGGCGCTCAAAAGGTAACTACCTGTTGGAATAATGTATGTCTAGTGATAAATGTGTATTTTTTTAATTTATAATGTGTCTTTTAAACAATTGTTGCATGCTGTGTAGCGGCCAAGTATGTGGAACTATATAATTTTGTAACACCTATGTGCTATACCATATTTGATGCAATAAATGATTTTATTTATTTATTTATAACTGGAATCAGAAAGTGTTGACAATGTCCCTGAATCTAATAACACAATTACATCCAAATAAAATATTTGCTTCAATACCACTCCACACACACACCCCAAACTACAAATATATGTGGATAGCTTCAATAAAACCTTTTACAGGAACTAGTTTAATCGAAATACTATAGCGCACGAAGGTAGGTACCAAGTTTCATAGAAAACTTAACAAAGAATTCTATATCGTTTGCAGCGTACCCTTTGTGGCAAGCGAGCTTAGCTTTGATTTTTTCCTGCTATCATTTTGTATGCATCTATTTTTTTATTGTCAATTTACGGTATTTTTCAAACGGTATGTTTTATATATTGTGGTAGCAAAATGTTTTGAAGATAACTATCGATTTTGGTTGTATAATTTACTTGAGGATGAACGTCCGCACATTTTTTTTATAATAGCCATATCGATTTCGTGAGAGTGCCTGGTAATGCCTTCTTACTTCACCCCTACAGTCCCTAAGGAACATACATACCAAATTTCAGGCTGTTACGCCCAATTGTTTTGGCTGTGCGTTTTGGCTGTCAATCAGTCAGTAACGCAAGAATTTTATACATAATACTAGCTGACCCGGCAAACGTTGTTTTGCAAATTTTTTTTTATTTTGAAAAATAGATGTTGGCCGATTCTCATAGATACCGGATAAGCACAAAAAATTTCATCAAAATCGGTCAAGCCGTTTCGGAGGAGTATGGGAACGAAAACTGTGACACGAGAATTTTATATATTAGATAGTAACTACTCACTACTAGAGAAACCATCATCTTTTTACTCCAACGTATTAAGTACTAAATCCAAGATTATACCTTCCAAAAAAATCTGTCACAAACGATAAAACAAATTGTCGAAATTGACATAAATTCTCAAAAATAATCCGTCGACGTTAAACGAAGGGGTTTCCTTGACAGTTTGTCACTTAAACCACTTACCTTGTGTCTTATTAGAGGGGTTTCTACCTACCCCAAAGGGGGGATCGTGCGATTGATATTTTTAACGGTGGTTATATCTCCGAGGTCACTCATAATGTAATGAGATGACTCTGATCTGATTATAACTCTTAACACATTTTCATATCAAATAAAGCTTGAGGGCAATGCAAGGAAAAGTTGGTGTCAAAGAAAATTAAACTTAAATTGTATATTGTGAGGGCAGCTGACTTCTTCGTTGGTGTCATGATATTTTGCGCTGTATTTAAAGATGGTCTTTAGATTCTTGATTTGATATTACTAGATAATTTGATACTACCTGTTCGTTTTATTGTTAACACTTAAGAACTCGGTAATTTGCTGTTGAGGTATTTGCAGCTCTATTTGGAGATGACTTTAAGGCCTTTTGTTCAATGCCTCTGTTGGTAAGAGTGTGAATATAACTTATTTAATAACCGATTTTAAGGGAATAGATAGGGATTTATGGAAGACGAGTGGAGAGAACTTTGGCTTGAACTGAGACATCACAGGCTCTAAAAAAAGAAGGCTTAGTAGTTAGTATATAATAAAAAAAGTACCTTTAATGCCACAAATACATAACCTGCAACCAAATTAACCACCAAATAGCGTAGCAGGGCTGCCGCTCAGATATCGTTGTTTTGATTTTATAGTACGTACCAATGGTTGCCGTAGTTCTGTCAGCACTCCCCACAGTTCACAGAAGATTTATGGCATATACTAATCCACGCTAGACCAATAGGAGGCAATAGGAGGTTTTGGCGTACTATAATACGCGAGTATTATTCCTTCTCTTCACAAAGATACTAATTTATTCGTGTGTTTTCTTAATTAGCTCTTACGACATTCACGGAGTAAAATGAAGTAGTGACATATTGTATATTTAATCCGCCACAACACGGATTTATGTCATATCCACATAGCAAACTGAATTAAAATTATTTAATGCCTTATTTTTCATTTGTAGTTCATCAACAGCGTAGTTTTTATTTTTATTAATGTATCTACATTTCAAAATGATTTCGCCAATGACTTTTACAGAATCCAATTTTAAATCTCGTATTGACATATTGCCAATTCGTATGCGAAATTGCTCCTTGTATGCGATACTCCAAATTATTCGCTGGTGTGAAAAATTGGATTTAATCCATTACATTTATATACAAATAAATGTATTTGCACTTTTTTCTTTCATTTACTTTGTTTATATACATACACATAAAGATCGGTAGCTAATATTATATTTGTCGCGTCCAACTTAGTGCTTGGTTTGAGTTTTGGCTAAGATAAGTTATTTCAATTAATTACATTAATCCAGCAACACATTATTTGAAAAGAGATTTGTAAGTGGAGATACCAACAGACTGCCATGCAGAGGGTATCGGGTTCAAATCCATGGCGCGCACCACTGACTTTTCGGAGTTATATGCGTAAGGAATTGTTAATTATCGCTTTTCCCGTGCACGGAGGGCACCTTAAGCCGTCGGTCCCGGTTGTCTTATTGATTTTTGAAAGTCGTTATAGGCAAAGGGTCAAACTACCTCTCAACAAAAAACTGACACCAGTCTAAACCATGGAATATCGCTATCCCTTCGGGTTGCGTAGGTCTGACAGGCAGTCGCTCTGTGGAAAAGCTTATTCAGCCAAATCTGCTTAGATTAGTAAGCGGACCTCAGGTTAAAACTGGGATAACCCTAGCAGGGTGATGATTTTTGTGATAAAGAAAATATTTTCACTAGAATCTCTTTTATAAAATGTATCCCACCTCTTATTCATTAGAAAAGTAAAACACTTTAGCTATACCAATATACTTAGACACAAAGACGGTCTATAGACAAAAAATGTATACAATAGATCAACAGTCATTCGAACGCGAGGTATAAAATTGATTTCGTATGATGTACTGGCGAGTGAAAATGAATAATGTTTTACATTCAGTTCGATTCGCTACAAAATGCTCAACAATATGTTAGGCTCTTGTAAAACAATGATGTATCTTTTAAATGGACTATTCGGAACAGTTGAAATTAATATATGTGTAGCACCCGTGCTACAGAGAGTGCCTATAAAAAATCACATTACAGTATGGAGAGAGCTTTTAGGAGTATATAAAAAAATGAAACAATAAGAATATCTAAGGATTATTTTCAATTGACTCCTGAAAATAATACCTCCTCATTCCTGTCTGTATCCCCAAAGGTGTCGACAGAGGGGTAATATTACACATTTCGCCATGTTATGAAATTTTGGTTCCACGTGATAGGGGGCGAGCTTATTATATTTACCGGGCATATTGTCGGACTCCCTGCTGCTACTGAGAATTCAGCAAAACTCAGTAACACTTTTGAATTGAACCCGGAAACTGTCGACCAGCATGCGAATATTTCCACACAATCATTGATCCAAAACTAAGCAGAGCTTGTGCTATGGCAGGGGTCGGCAACCTTAAGAGTCGGAAGAGCCAAAAAATACAATTAAAAAATATTCAATTTTTTTTAAAGAGCCACAAAACTTTACGTTAAATCAGCCATGTTGTTCAGCATATACTGCGAGTGCTGCACGGTTTTAGCCACGATAACGATATCGTCTGCAAATGTTAGGTGTGTGAGAGGCTGAGAGGTACTCCCCGTTTATGTTACTACTGCGTCCTTTCTAGTCCAGCATCTTCAACATATCTTCCATTGCATTGGTGAGCAACTAGGGCAGCATCGCGGTATCTAACAAATTGATGCAGGTGGATAGGTTCAGAATGCTGGTTCTATAGTTGGACGGTCATAGTCGTGGCATCATACCGACCTCTCAGCACTTGGACATATCGCCAATCGAGGTGGCACCGTTGCACTCCAGAACAGACCAGGTTTCAATGGCGTCAAAAGCTTTCTCATCGGCCATAAACGCTAAGCACAGGGGCTGCTTATACTTCTCTGCCTTCTTTATAATCTGCCGCACTGTATGGATGTGGTCTATGATCCTCCTCCTGGAAACCCTGTGAGGAGGCTGAAACTCTATGCGCGAGACGGTTCGTAATGACCCTTGAGACCAACTTATAGACTTGGCTCAAGATCGAGATGGGACGATAGATTCCCTTTTTGAAGAATAAAACTGCAATGTTCTTGCTGCACGGCCTTCAAGTTATCTCCGAGAAGACGACAGATTGGAGCTACGGAGGTCACGTTCTTGATGATCGTTATTTAGATCTTACGAAGTGCCTCATGGGTGCCAGTGATCATCGCGTCTGTATTATCTGCAAAGATTCTCGCGAAACTGAGATTTTTTGCTCGTGTGATACGTCTAACAGAGTTTCGTTCTCTCATTCCGTAGAATTTACACCACATGCTCGAGTTTCTGGCCCGTATCTGTTGTTTCAGCTTATAATCGATATTTAGACTGCGTCGTACGAGGCGGTGATCACGTCCGGTGTTAAATCTAGTGATCACGGAGACATCCCTAAATATTGGTATATTGTCTGCAATAATGAAGTCTCATGAAGAAATCTGTGTAGACTTATTCCTAATTCGCCGCAAGTATTACTCCCACTTTGGCATTGAAGTCCCTCATGACAATTAAAGTGGGCCTTTAGGGTGTTATGTAGGCCCTGGAAATAACCTTGAGGGTAACTCTTGGTGACTCTTATCACAAGGTATGCCACCTTTGTTCATACACTGGAGATTACTAAAACCTTGTCAGAGAAGACTTTATGGACCAAGGACCCGATACCGCCTTGGAATGACTGGCCTCCTATCCTGAAGTACATAAGAAGGCCTGAATGGTATCCTGCCACTCTCTCCGGACTTAGTATAATCCCAAAACATGCCATCTTATGCCCTTCAGTTCCTCTTCCAGCTGTGCCAGATGTTTGTCAAGTCGTAGCGTGCGTCTATTATACGTAGCCATGGTCAGTCGGGTTTGAAATCTAGCGGTGATAGCCCGGGTATTTTTCGCACCCCGTGCCCCGCCGCCAAGTCCATCATAGAAAATTAATAACAGACTCAGCAAAAAATCCTAAACGGCTTTGGACAGCCATAAATGATATAATACAATTTAGAACACCCAAAACTTCAAATACACACTTACTTCATATTACACCACATCCCCTAGAATCACTAAGCCGGGTCAACCAATTCTTTACTACGATTGGTAAGTGTTTAGCCGAAACTATCAACACTCAGTCAGGATACTGGTTTATACCGGGGCACTCAACAAATCCTTGGAATTCACCGTTTCTATTGTTAGACTCAGATCCGCAGGAAGTGGACAGTATTCTGATGAATCTTGACTCGAATAGTACACCAGGATGGGATGGGATGGTATACCTTTTAAGTTTCTGAAAATAGCCCGAGACTTTGTGGTTCCTTTGATTAGCCAACTGGCCAACTTGTGCTTTAATACTGGTATCTTCCCCAAAGATTTTAAACGGTCTGTGGTGACACCTGTGCATAAAGGGGGAGATATGAATGATGTTAACAACTATCGCCCTATTTCGGTGTTGCCAGCAATTTCCAAAATTTTGGAGAAACTTATTAATAGGAGACTCGTTGGATATTTGCAAAACTATAATATTTTATCAGACTCGCAGTTTGGGTTTAGAAAAAGGATGTCGACACAAGATGCTACTATGGCTCTAACATCTGAGATTGTGGAGAAGGTTGACAAGGGAGACAAATGTCTGGCAGTCTTTATAGATATAAAATAAGCTTTCGATACAGTCTCAATCCCCATTCTTTTGTGCAGGCTAGAAAACATAGGAATCAGAGGTGTACCGCTATCCCTTTTTCAGAGTTACCTTAGCGATAGACGACAAGCTGTAAAGGTCAATAACTTGATCAGTGTCGAAGAAAATGTCACCTATAGAGTCCCGCAAGGAAGCGTGTTAGGCCCAACGCTCTTCCTGATTAACATTAATGAACTGTGTAATTTGGGAAGCAGCGGGAGTAAGCTTTTTTCCTATGCAGATGATACCGCAATTGTTTATACTGATACGTCGTGTTCGAGTGTAAAAACTAAGGCTGAGAAGGGCTTGGCCGAGATATAAAAGTGGCTTACTAATAATCTACTAACCCTTAACGTAACCAAAACTAATTTCATTTGTTTCACACCAAATCAAAGATCTCAGCCTAGTGACGATTTTACCATCAGAATGCGTGTATGTAGATCTGGCTCACCAAAAATTGTGACTGCCCATCGATACAACAGGTCTTCTTTACAAAATACTTGGGCGTTATTGTTGATCAGAGACTATCTTGGCATTTGCATATTGAGATCATGATGAAACGAGTCAGAAAATTCATCTGGATGTTCAAAACGTTACGCAATATAATGTCTTCTCAACTTCTCAACAACATTTACATTGCTCTAGTACAATCAGTGGTAACGTATTGCATACCGGTTTGGGGTGGAGCAACAAAAACTAAATTTATAGACCTTGAAAGGGCCCAGCGATCACTGATTAAGGTTATGTACTTTAAGCCATTCAGGTACCCTACGACTGACCTTTACAGAATAAGTACTTTGTTGACAATCAGGCAACTATATCTCCTAAATTTGACGCTAAACATACATGAGGCTCTTTCTTATGACCCAGCTAAGTTGACCAAACGACGAATAGATATCGTGGCTGACTCAGTTAGAGTTCGATCGGTATTTTCTAGACGTCAATACGCAGTACAATCAGCTTATATTTATAATAAAATGAACCGAAAATTAAATATATATCCACTTTTATTTTTCAAATGCAAAAGAATATTATTCGAATGGCTGGCCATTGAGTCGTGGACAACACACACACACACACACACACACACACACACACACACAAGTGGGAGCCGTTGTGTAGGTGTGTGTGTCTCATACAGATCTCTCAGCCCTTGGTATTGCCAATCGATGTGGCACCGTTGCAGGGACTCCAGAACAGTCCAGGTTTCAATGGAGTCAAGGGCTTTCTCATGGTCCACAAACGCTAACCACAGGGGCTGATTATACTCCTCTGTCTTCTGAATAATCTGCTACACTGTGTGTATGTGGTCTATGGTGCAGTGTCCTCCTCGTAAACCAGCTTCTTCGGGCAGCTGAGACTCGTTAAGTTTACTCGAGAAACGGTTCGTAATGACGCTTGAGAACAACTTGTAGTTGTGGAGATCGTCTCAAGAGCGAGATAGGTCGATAGTTATTCAAAAAAGTTTTTTTCTCCCTTTTTGAAGAACAGAACGACAATGCTCTTGCTTGACACCCTTGGAGTCTCTCCGAGAAGAAGACAAAACAAAATTACATTGGAGCTGCACAAGCAAAGGTTTCCCATCTACCTGTAGCAGCTCCGTTAAATTCTATCTTCCCCGGGACTTCCATTTTTAAGCTCCCTTAGGGCCACCACAATTTCGTCCTGACTGACATCTAGCAACAGCTCTTCCGTTAAATGGATGGTTAAAGTGGCTATGGGATCCACGCAGTCGGGTTGGGGATGGGACGCTTTCGAGGTGTAAAGGTTTCCGTAGAATCTCTGAACCGCAGCAAGAATCGCCGGTCTAAAGTGACGACTTTTCCGTCTCACGTGTTCAACTTCGTCAGATGGCTCCGACCTTAATGTTGGATAAAGACTTTCGACCCCCGATTTCGCTCAATCGCTTCTTGTATAGAGCGTGTGTTGGAGCTACGGAAGTTGCGTCTTGCCAGCTTGAAGAAAATTTTATTTAAATCTGATAAGAAATGCCTGTTGGGTTTTCACATCGCGTCTCTATTAGCTGCAGGGATTCTCGTAAAAATTGAGATCTCCTGCCAGTGTGATGCGTCTTAAAGAGTTTCTTCTCCTCATCCCGTCGATTTTGGAGTACTTGGTCGAGTATAACTATGTATTATTCAATAATCCCTTACAAAGTAAAAAAAAAAACATTAATATGAAACGTTCCTTTAAAGGTTTAGGTGTGTAATTCACACGGGTGAAGGCTAGTAAATAATACTTGCGTATGGAACTCAAGAGCCGATACCTGTGCTATGGCAACCAGATAACAGGAAACCGATATATTCTCTAATATATTCTTAAATGCTGCCTCCGTGGTCCAGTAGATAGCGTATGCGACTGCTGGTCGGAGGACCCGGGTTCGATTCCCGGGCCGGGCAAAAATGTTACTGGATTTTTCCGAATTCTCTGGGTTCTGTAACATGGGATCGCTATTACATGGGACCTAAAATTCATTAGGCGTAATTACACTTCTGCCTGCTCCTTCAGGAATAAAGGCGTGACCCTATAACATATATGTACTATACTCAATTCCGATATCTATGTTATCGTATCTAACAATTCACCAAAGATGAATGACGCAGGAAATGTACATACTGTTGTCAGTGGCAGCTTCGATGCAGCGATCAGTTATGTATTGACGTATTTACTTTGAACAATTCTCAATAGCGCAGTTGGATGCGGTCTTCTCAGCAGATATACTAACTTTTTGTCAAGGATTTGCTTTGTCAAGTAAATTTCTTCATTTTGTTAGCTGCTGCTAGTTGGTAGCCTTTATAACAAGGGTTATGTATAAAAGTCTAATATCCTGAGACGCTTTGTGTCTGGGTCATAATTTATTTATTATATTACATCTGAACATACTCGTATTACAAAAAATCGTGCTCATAACACAAAGATTTGTCCTGGGACGAAATCAAACCCACGACCGCTGGCTTAGCAATCAGGGTCACTAAGCCGTCTGTCACTTTATTAAAAAGTGATAGACAGATTAGTGATCCTGATCAGCCATCAGGCTAAATTACTAAACCGATTTTCATGGCATTTTGCAAGGAATTAGCTTTAGACACGGTCAAGCACAGACATCTTTTTATTGGAATATCGGCCCATAGAAGCCTACATAGAATAGAGTATTAAAGTTTGAATAAAATTCAAAGGCACACACAGTTTTACAAAGCACACATTTTATAAACTACTACGCAGGGAAAGCCGTGGACAAAATGTAGTATGTCATAGATTATCATTAAAAACAAATAATTAAATTATTTTTATAAAATTCTATGAACAATATCAACAAGGATACATTACGTGAAATTATTTTCGTAATAACTCTGTTAAAATTTTCTGCTTCGTTGAAGATTGATTCGCCGTTTTTTTATCGATGCTACCCTTTTTGTATTATTTTTTATCATAATTTTATTGAAAGCGAGTGTACCGATTTCGTTGAAAATATCATTTTAAAAAGTAGCATAGAAAATTCCATTATTTTAATTGGTTTTTCTTTAGTTGTTTCGGTGGAGTGCAGTTGTTTCGGTTTTTGCTCGATTGCAAGATCAAAATGGTGGATAAAAATAATTCAGTCAAATTGAATAGGAATGGTTTCGACCATCCTATGAGAGACAATTTACCTTCGTTTTTCGTTTCAGTTTATTGTGTCAGTTTATTTGAGGGTACTGGCTCCCCGTGACGACTGCCAAAGATCTTTCATGTCAGCCTATTGCATAATGTGCTAAAACTTTGTTTGCATGACACTAAATTTATTTCATAATCTACAATAACCACTGCCTTGGATCCCGGAATCCGCCATCTAGTGTGACCAGATATGACAGAATATCAACTTTATTTAATATAGATTTATTTAACACATGATAACAATAAATTTATATCACTATACATACTGAAATAAGCGTTCTTAATATTAGTTTATCGAAAATACAAACTAAGGCTTAAGATGTTGTTCAAAGTTTAAAAGCGCCTTATGCATTTCCCAGATTTTGGAGCGGAGAGTTCTTATACAATGCTTCACGCTGTAAACACTCTTACAAAAAGTTCAGTTTCCTGGAAGTTAAACAATTGCATGAATTGTGAATATTATTTAAAAGACAAGGTATTTTTCGCTGACCGTATAAATTATTGTAGGAATGAAACAATTAGTATAAAACGCCACTGCCTTTATATGATTATAAGGGGAAAATACAGTGAAATTATACCAAAAAATATTTCAAGGAAAAGGTTGCCAAGAGGAGACCATTGCTCAAACTGTCCAAAAGTTAACAGATCTCATGTAGAGCAAAACTTCTATTCATTCATTCATTCCTGGATGCGCATCGAGTCAAAGTAAGCATTGGCCTTCGACATGAAATCTTTCCATCTTCCCCTATTCTTAATAAGGAAAGACAGAAGGAAAGGAAGAGCAAAACATCTTAGCCACCACAGAAATCACCAAAAGTCAAAAAATATTTTGAAGACTCTAATTTTTTTATCCCGGGTAAAATTTTTATCCATAATGAATATCTTAGTAGCTACAACGCAGTGAAAACTACCGGCCAGTTGGTAAACTCAGATCAAGAATTCATAGTGAGATATTCGCTTGATGAATGTGCTAACTAAAAGATACATTTCAACAAATTTCAAAGTAAAATTATAAAATTCACAGCTTAAACTCTGGATAGCAAGCCGGCAAGGCAGTTACATTTACTTGTAGTATCAAGACTCAGACGTACCAGAGATTTGTGTACGTAATGCTAACGCAGTTACCGTGGCTCCGCCATTAAATGGGATCGGATAGAGGATCAGCGTGTTAGTTTTAGAGAATAATCTCGATGGCTATGTTATGCCGAGAACTCATTCGGACTCTAGATGCCCATAACCTGTGGTTTCAACTACGCGTAAGAACAATGACGAACAAGAGATGATATGGTACTGGTTTATTGCCGTATATTATTGGGGTGTATCTTGTTCGTTTGGTATCACGATATTGAATTTTTGCGTAGCACTTGTATTTTAACGGTTACAAAAATACGTATATGGCATCTGCTCACAGCTTTGCCCGTCCGGGTCGGTTATAGGCATAAAAGTTGGCCTCTATGCAGTTCTGATATTTAAACTAAAAATGATTAGTAGCCTACTGCCAAATACTAGGTCATGGTCGTGTCATCGTTTCTGATGCTGAAATCAGAAATAACAAACTTAATAATTCTATTTTTTATATTTCTAGAAATATATAATAATACTTTCTTAAGAAGGTAAATCTTTCGCAGGACCTAGTCATAATTAATCGACAACTTCTTTTTTCTTTCTTTAGGGTATGCTCGGTGCTTGACCAACGTTATCACATCTTACAAGAATCAATCAAACTGCGGCAAACTACTCAATCCATCCAAGGTACGTGTGAATCAGTGCCAACAAAAATAGCTTAAGTCAAATTTTCGCATATCTTATCCAATTTAAAATTTTATATTCATACTTATTCATTGCTGAGACAAAACGTTTGACTTAAGACTTAAGTCCTGTGTTTGACTTATAAAGTTGGCTTAAACTGATTGAATTTTGAAATATTAGAAGAATATAAATGTTTAAACTACGGGTTCAGGGATTTAGCTTGCATTTAAACGATTAAAGAGTTTATTTTAAGGCAGCGATAGCCGAGTGGCCGCCAACAGACTGCCATGCAGAGGGTATCACGTTCGAATCCACGGCGCGCACCAATGACTTTTCGGAGTTATGTGCGTATTGAATTGTTAATTATCGCTTGTCTCGTGCCTCGGAGAGCACGTTAAGCCGTCGGTCCCGGTTGTCATGAAGATCTTTGACAATCGTTACAGGGCGTCAGTACCTTCTAAATAAACTGACACTAGTCTAAACCATAGAATATCGCTATCCGTTCGGGTTGCGGAGGTCAGACAGGCAGTCGCTCTGTGGAAAAGCTTCAGCAAAAAAATATTCAGCCAAATCCGGTTAGACTAGTAAGCGGACCCCAGATTGAAACTGGGATAACGCTAAGAGAAAGAAGAAAGAGTTTATTTTAACAGTTTTATATCTGCTTTTATTAAAAGTGAAGCAAAGAGAATAATAGTTTAATTCAACTACTTCTAGCTTTGTGTATACCAAGATCTTTATCTTATGGCATATTTTAGTACAATGTCCTTTTATTTTGTAGTAGATTCTACCCGCAGTATCACTTGGATTATAATTATTGTGACAAATGGGAACCTATTTGTTAGTCGGATATATAAGCCATAATACTGCAAAATTTCATCAAAATTAATTTAGTAATTTTTGTGTGTAAGGGTAACAATCCATCCTCATAAACTTTCGCATTTAGCAGCTATAAAAGTGACTGGATTCCAAGTAGCCGATAATCTATATCCATCCTCCCCAACAATTTCAACCGGGAGGATGGATATAGATTATCGGCTACTTGGAATCCAGTCATCAGCAAATGTAAACACCGCCGCAGTGATAAATCTCAACAGTGTGTAGACGTCATTAGTGTTGTGTGTCGGAGTACCGACAGTGCGAACTTAAATAAAGACCAAGTGAGGGTAGGTGCCGAAACCCGCACCTGCACAAGACGGCGCTGAGCTCTCATCAGTCTCTCCGCGACCACGCTCGGTGCAAGACGAGTGAAACGTCGGCAACAAATAGGTATTTATACCTTAAATAAATTAATTGTATGCGATTAAGACCCGCTAATTTACTCTGCCTACATCTTCAGGGATATAGGCGTAAGACTATTATTCTACTACGTATACTACTCTTGTATCCCTGAAGTGATACGACGATATAAGATGGAGGTGTAATATTACACCCACATTTCGCCATGAATTTTTAGGTCCCACGTAATAGGGAGCGAGCCTATTGCTGCCACCGGGATATATTTATCACTATTTTATTATCGCTTGCGTTAATAAAAACTACCATACTCTTTTTAATGAAATAACATCAGTGTTGCAAGTTCCTATCGAAACATTCAATAAAGACTCGAAACAACACTTTGTGGATCCCACTAAGTGTTGTTTTTTGAGGGCATTGAACCTTAACAGTCGATCTAGTGCGTTTGGCACCGGCGTGGCGTACGCCATCCGTACATCATTTATCCTACGTATATTAAAGCTATAGACTAGACTAGCTACTGCGGAATCCCAAACGCATATGACGCACATTTTTGAGATTTTGATAGAGTATTGGTTTCAGAGTCGGCAGCGAATTGTTTTATATTCCTGTGACATAAATTAAGTCTATGAACAGTAATATCTGTTTCCAACAATGGCAAGGCAAATTCGTTTGTCACTGACGTAGCAGTAATAAAAACTAAAGTGCGTCTTAGTTTGATGTAATTTTAACGTATCTCTTGGTCTGTGACATTGACCGGCAAGCCTAAAGTCCTGAGATTGATATCCATCCAGAACAATTTTTGTGTGCTTAGGCAGATTATTGGTTCGGTTTCTAGGTGTTAATTATCTATAAAATGTATGTATTTTTTTAATAATGCTCATGAATTAGCTATTATCATTAGAGTACTGTCCACTTTGAGTTTAGATGAAGGTGTTTCCTTCTAGCGGAAAATCTCTCAGATTCAGCACAGAAATTAGCTACATATGTTCTGCTCAGTAGATGGCAATAAACTTATCCTTTATTACGTGATATATCAAAACTAAGCTAGCGAAATTTATCTCTAAATTGCTATATAACTCTTTCATGATAAATGGCTATAAGTAGGTAACCAAACACAATATTGTAGTTATTATCACTGTGTTAAGCAAAACAAACTAGGCAAATGTGATACCTTGGGCCCCTGTTTGGGCGCCAATAAGGCTTACACTAATCTAGGGTTTTGGATGTAGATGTGATTACTTGAATGCCTACGCCGACGATATAGCTGAGTAGTTTTAGAAATATCAAGTCTATGTAAAGGTAGTTATTGTACTTTAAGAATCATGAGTGCTTCTGAGGATGGAAAGATGGATGATTCTTATTCTTTCATACAATATTTTCCTGCCGGAATTTCACTCAGTAATGATATAGTTTATGCATAACTATTCAAAGCTACGTTTTATCGCGATATCGGACACTCCAGTGAGTGAAGCCGCAAGCTAAATCTAGAAATTTCATGTTTGGAACTTTTAAGTAAATTATACGTAAATGAAAATTAATTATAGTTTATAAGATATTGGTGTAATACAATTATGCTTACCTTTCGGAAGATATACAAGCCTAATTCTATTTCATTTACAAATACTATAGTAACAGCGTATGTGAGTTACATCTGTTCTTCACCTTTTATTCCAAAAATCAGTCAACTAAAAAGAAAAATTTAAGGAATTCAACGGCCCCAGTTTGGGCGCCAAGACGTTCCTACTAATGTTATAGCATTCTTGACTTGGGCAGACTCAGATTTAAAAATTCATTACCGCCGAGATAAAACTGCGGAGGTTTTTGGGTTCCCGAGGTGTTCTTTAAAAGCTTTGCATATTTTATGTGGAGGGAAGAACTGATTTTTGCTGTTATACGCACGTATTATGTTTCGCGAATAATTTCTGACGTATTTTTAGACATGCGAAGGTGTAAATCCGTTATGTTTTATGTTATGATATTTATGATGCTCGGTTTGCACGTCTTAGAATGGTTAGGTTGAGAAATGTTCTAAAAATCCATTGTGGGTCGAGTAAAAGATTTGTATGGTGTTGTAGTTTAAGTGGCTGCTTCGGCATTTAAAACTATCTCAAGCATTTATTTACTTATTATTTTTTGCAAAATAGTATAAACATTTTAATATTTTTCTCATTGTCTGGATACTGATTGGATTAATGTATCACCCCCTGAACAAATAAGTCATAAGCGAATTACAGAATATTGTTAGTAATGAGCAACTCTGTGTCTTGCAAAAAAAAGCGAATTAAAATATTTTAATTCTTCTTTTCGTGTCAATGGTTACACTTGAGGCACAGCTTTAGCCCAGTACTCGGCAATGTGGATCCAAATAGGCCATTTTTGTTCGAAATAAATATGTACATACTTACGTTCCACTTGACACGTCGTCAGGTGTAACGTAAGTGCATATTTTGTCATTATAATAATACTTTTTAACACTTTGTAGGCCACTAAACAAGACACAACAGAAGTGTTATTCTTCTATAGACAGTCAATGACCTTCAAAGTGTGAACTTTTCCAACTGAACAAAAACTTGATGATCTGCAGATATATATAAATAATAATTGCTAGCTGTGCACACATAGCCTACTAGAATTAAGCCAATGATTTTGGTACCAAATTTGAATAAATTCAAGCGTGCTATTGGTATAGTATACGGTAGAAGGATAGTTGCATTACACAAACGTTGACAGGTACGGACGGACACTACGTAAACAGATAATATTTGCGTTTGAATGATACCCCGCAGATGGAATATTTGCACATTACTGTATTGCAGCTTATAGTTAGGTTACTTTGATCGCGTTATGAACGGTTTATTGAAGATAAAATGAAAATGGTCAAGTCAAAATCATTTATTCATTTAGGCCAAAAAGTGACATTTCTTAACGACAAAATTTAAGTTAATTACTTAATTATAGGTAGAACCATGAGAAAGAACGGGCAATAAATAAATACTTATATTGTATTTGGATATCTAATATTTTGTCTAAAACCGCGAAAACTGTTAATTAAAACCTGGTATCTCGATGGTCAATTGTATTTTGCTAGACTATTATACTGGTAGAAATCCATTTATTTGCTCATAAACGTTTACCGGCAGCTAGAAATTTAAGTTTTCATGCTCATGAACATTAGTTTCAAATTGTCTTTCAGGATAATTAACTAGCGCATTTTGAACACCTTTTGTTGTCAGTTTTCAATATTTCGACACTGCTGCATGTGCCATGATCACGAATCTTAATCCACGTATGTATTAAGGCAAGCATTTGTCTGTAGTGTAACGGTTAAAATGGCTAGTAACTGCAACATTTAATAGCTCGGCCAAAGGACATCGCAGTTGTAATCTCCCCAGCAGTAAAGAATATCCAATTATGTGACCACTCCTCCTTAAGAAATCAATGTTATAATAATGCTCTATTCGGTAAGTACCTTTACCCATGATCCGAAAAACCGCTTCCCAAAGTACCTATATGTCTGACTTGTAAGCATATCGACTGGACTAGGTTCTTTATGATAATAGTAATCATATAAACCTAGTGGGGCAGTCGTTATCTTATACAGGCAGAGTAACAGCTTTCAAACATCACCTTCATCTCTTTTTTTTTTTTATTTGGGTAAACAAACAGTGACAGCAATACATATTGACAACAAAGAGTAATGTTTATAAGGTGCTGACAATTGTGTCACCAACACCGTTTACCGCAGCTTACATATAATATTTTTTAAGCGTTAATAATTCGTCAAAATCTATGTTAGGAGCTTCATGATATTACAAATTTACATTTAAAGTCGCTAGGACGAATTACATATTAGAATATTTTTTTTTTAAGCGTTAATAAACATGATAAAAACTATGTTAGCTCCCAACATAGTCCCCATCATGCTCACTAACGCTCATGATATTACATTGAAAGGCGCTAGAACGTATTACATAATTATAATAATTGTTTTTAAGCGTTAATAAACATGATAAAAACCACTGTTAGGAGCTGCTTGATATTACATTTAAAGGCGCTAGGACGAATTACATATCATAATTTTTTAAGCGTTAATAAACATGATAAAACCATGTTAGGAGCCTCATGATATTGCATTTAAAGGCGCTAGGATTAACAAACATGATAAAAACTACTGTTAGGAGCTTCATGATATTACATTTAACGGCGTTAGGACGAATTATATATAATAATTTTTTAAGCGTTAATAAACATGATAAAATCTGTGTTGTGATAAAAACCAAAAATTTATGACAAGATGTGAAGAGAGCTTACAAACCGCAGAGCAGCTTTGTGGCGAGCTGAATGTGTGTGGCGGCACTGTGGTCCCGAATGCTTAGGAGAGTCGGTCAGTGCCTCGTCTCCGGCTTGCCTTTGCTGGCTGGTCCAAGTGGATTTCCAAGAGCACCCGTAGGGCTCTCTTCTCTGGCTTGCCTTAATCGGCCGGCCAGAGGGAAGCCGCATTAGCTAATGGGGTGGAAGTGTAATTCTCATAGGCGTAACCACGGGGAAACCCGCTGTCAGGATCGCGATGACGAAACCGGTGCCGCACCGCTGAACACCCCTAGCCGCTCGCACCGCTGTTGCCCTCTGGTTGTTTATTATGGCAGACTTTGTTTACCTTGGTGGCTATTCAGAACAAGCCCATCTAGTGATTTGGTTCTTAATTTATTATACTTCAAACTATTTCCTTAAACAAAACGCAAAATAAACTATAAACAGTAGCCGAGACGGTTTTATAGCTCCGATGTAATTGTAACATAAAGACTAGAGCACAATAGTGTTCTCTATCTAGGTTGAATATCTGGACCGGAAGTACGGCTAGCTATCTGTGCGACTGTATTTGTAAGCTTCCTGCAATCCCGTTTTATATAGAGTAGTTGTACTAAAATGAGTTATGCTTTGACCTATGTAGCTTTATTAGTTGTTGGCGCTGTCCTATGATTTTGTTATAAACCTTATTAGACTTTGCATGTGGCTCTGTAAGGCCATATTTAAAAATATCTGTCAGCAGTTATACCCGCGTTATTTAAGGCATCTGCTCCGCTTCCGAGGCTCATAGCGTGATGTTTTATAGCCTTCGTCAATAAATTAGCTATCTAACACTGAAAGGATTAGAAAATTGGAATTTCCTGAGATTAGCGCTCAAGCAAGCCAACATATAAACAAACGCTTCGGTTTTATGTATTAAGTGGTATTAGATACTGATATATCCTTGATTAAGTTGAATTGAAGTGCGTATCTAATTTTAGCTGTGGATTATTTTTCACGCTCTAGATATTGACAAAATGCCATCAACTGTTTAAAAAATTTTACAAGTTAGTGGGTACAGGTCGTATAAGATTAAATTGTTTGCATTGTTTTGCTTATTTTTCATTTATTTATTTTATGTAAACGAGCACCTCTCGCCATCAAACGTCACAAATTGGCGCGTTAATATATATATAAATTAAGAAATTTCAGTAAGGAAAGGTTCCTTTGACTTTTTGTTCCAGACTTGGAAACACAAAGAAACCTTTCCTTTGACTTTTTGTTCCAGACTTGGCTCAACTTTATCTAGAGATTTCATTACTTTTTAGAGATAAACAAGCAGTATCGAGACTTGGCTTTTATTTACATGTTTTTGGTGGGATTTAACTCACGGCAAAAGTTTCATTTTTACAAAATACATGTATTTTTGTTTAGCGGCACTGCCCCCCTAGCCAAATGGCATTCGATTAACGATATCGCTAATCGCTAAGTGCAAAAATGTATGGAACTGACATAAGCCTTCGGTATATCACGTGGTCAACGAAGAAGGAATTCCTTGTGTTGCCATGGCAACCAAGCGTTAGCGAAAGTAGATATCAGAGCGAATGCCGTTTGGCTAGGGCCTCTGTTTACACATAACCATAGCTTGAACGTCTACTATCGCAAAGGTGTGGTCTGCTGTGAAACAAACCATCTAAACGATTTTCAAAATGCAAGGCAGTACATTAATTAACCGAATATCACATTACGATCGGGGCATTCAAAATTATGTCACGATCCCCCCATAAATACCAAGAGATCATAAATGTATTCTATCTGTTGTATTTTAAAATGTGTCCAAACCTGTACTAAAAACATTTAATTTTTACTGGACGAATTCCAAGTGTGCTGGAATCAATGTACCTATTATAATATGAAACATATTTTATTACTTGATAGAAGAACGCTCTAGCAGGCTAACATGACTGAGGAATATTGTCCTAGATTAGATTCTCGTTTGGAAACAGTGATAGCCAAATGAAGATCTAGTCTAAACCAGAAGAAGAGACTAGTCTAAACCATGGAATATCGCTATTAAAAATACATATTTCAAGTGATTCTACCATAAGGCATGCAAAATGTAAGCGTACGGTCATAGTTTATCAAAAACAAGATTGACACTGAAATAAACATTTAAATTTAGATAGTAATATTTAAAGATATTAAATTAATAGAAAATAAAATAAAATAATATAAGTTATTCTTACAATTCCAATGATAAAATTATTTCAATGTCATTCCTATAGTTATTATAATTCATTATCAATTCATTAATTATTTATATTATTATACATACATCAATAATTTATTATTCTATTATTTGAGGTCATTGTGAGGTCTTAGTTTGAAAATGTATAGTTTAAATATTCGTTTAAGTTATAGTAACGGTTATTATTTAAAAGGTTCTTAAGATTTTTCTAAAATGCAGCAGTATTCATCGCCTTTATTTCTTTCTTTTATAATTCTGAAGAAAGTCAGGTAGGTCCTAGCTAAAGTAAAAAGATGTGACCTGATGTTCTTTACTGGAAAGAAGAGCAGGTAATTGTTTAACGAGGGTGTTTTTATTGCAAGCCTTCAAAGCCTTGTTTTCCACACCCCCTTCCCCTTCCCTTCCAGCGAAGCGATGCTGTAGGGTATACTTCGTGTTAGATTTCCTGGAACAAGCCTGACTAATATACATCTAACAATAAGGTCGTGAGTACGATGACTTGTTTATATAAATTATTACTAACAAGATTATTCACAGAATCGGCACTGAGCTTGGAAAATTACCGTGTTACCGTGAACTGCTTAGTTTATAGATAGCTGGAGTAATTAGTATCTAAGAAAGAAAGAAACAAAGAAAAGCCGTTTATTTTAATAACAGACGTAAGGACATGAAACAGGCAGCGATAGCCTAGTGGAGATACCAACGGACTGCCATTCAGAGGGTATCGGGTTCGAATCCACGGCGCGCACCAAAGACTTTTCGAAGTTAAGTGCGTATTAAATTGTTAACTATCGCTTGCCTCATGCCTCGGAGAGCTCGTTAAACCGTCGGTCCCGGCTGTCGTGAAGATCCTTGACAATGGTTACGAGGAGTGAGTACCCTCAAATAAACTGATACTGGTCTAAACCATGGCATATTGCTATTCCTTCGGGTAGCGGAGGTCAGACGGCAGTCGCTCTATGGAAAATTTGATTTTCTCCCATATTTGGAGCCCAATGTCCACTTACTAGAAGTGAACATCGGGCTCTACGGCGTGTAAGTCTTGGATGCAACCGAGATCACGCTAGGGCGATGATGATGATGATGACGAAAGGACATGAAACAAACAATGTGAAATAACGACTTTAATAAGAAGCAATGTAAACGTTTAGACTGCATTGTTGGCATAGTGATTTAAGGGGTCGCCTCGCCGCTTGACACTGCGCGAATGTTGTGGGTTCTATTCCCATACGAGACAACACTTTGTGAGATTCATAAATTGTTGTTTCGAGTCTCGGTGATAACCGTGTCCGTTAGTTGTATGTTGTAAAGTATACCGCGACACAGATAATGCGGGAGTTGTCTTTAAAAAAAAATACCGTACCTCAACCACTCTACAACCACACCACACCACTTGGGCTGCCGCTTCTCTTGTATTAAAATTCATTCTTCAAATTACACAGATTACATTTTGTAGGTATGATAGACCACGTGTGTAGTGTCAACCACAACGCAGCCACGTCACAACCACAAAGTTTCGCCGACGTCAATACAGACTTGGAGCCTGAGGTGCTCTTACTCGTCTTACCAGATTTGATAAGCTTTTATACAGAGCAACTGTGGTCTGATCTTCGGAACTCAAGGGATTAGTCACGCAAAGTAGTCGTGGCCGACGTCCAGCAGTGGACTGCGAATTGCTGTATGGTGATGATCAATACCTAAATATTTATATGACCATCTAAAATCTAAAATTAATACATAACAATGATCTTAATCATCCTAGCGTTACCCCAGTTACGTCCAAGACTTTTCGCAATGGAACCTGAATTCCGCCTACTAGTCCAACCAGATTTGACAATACATTACATTTTACCTACATAATAATTATCTACGTGGCTTAATTTGTAACTGAGTGAACTAAGATCGATATACGGTAACAATACGAAGATATAACAAGTATACGTAAGTTTAGTAATTTGTAGTTTGTACACAACCTTGTAACGCATCCGCATAAGATAAACTTAAATTCAATTTATCAAGTTACTTGTGATCATGAGAAAACGAGGCTTATATTGTTACTGTTACTTTGGATATTTGTCTATCTTTTCCAAGTATTTTTTTATGATATAGTTGTTGGTTGGTTTGGTATGGTTGTTGTTACCATCGGTAAATGTACAATATACCTGTTACGTAAATTTTAGTTTGTAGACCGCAATTGCTTTTAAATCTATATAATTTTTTTAATACGTAACATGGTCTAGTATAGTAATAAAAAGACATGGTCGCCTGACTGATATAATCGCAGACCATAAACTACTGTAGCCGGAAACATGATATTTAGTCTGTAACTTCATATTGTAACACACGTATACGTCCTTAAGCAACGCATTTTATTATGATTCAACCCCAACAGGGGAAAACTGATGTAGAAGGATTGCTCAGAACTAGCACCACAGTATAAAGACATACAGTAGTTTGACGCCTTTGATCTCGTAGAAAAAGCCGACAACGTCTAGACAAGGGTAAGGAGGCTAGGGCTGCCACATGTAAACAATACCTACTTATTCAAACACTGTCTATTTATTTAAGAAAAATATTACAATTGCTACGCTACATGAATATTATAGTGTAAATCACTTATCTATACATATAAATACATACACATAAATAAAATTGGAGTGTCTGTTTGTAATATTAAAATAACCGCTTTTTACTAAATGCATATACATTTACATTTTTACCATTTTTGTCTGTCTGTCTGTCTGTCTGTCTGTTTGTTTTCACTAATGTCTGGAACGGCTGGACCGATTTTAACGGGACTTTCACTGGCGGATAGCTGATGTACCAAGGAGTAACTTAGGCTAAACTAACTGGGTACGCGATATACACACATCAACAAAGTCTAGGGATATCTTAATCCTAAATTATTTACGTTTTATTATAATTATTAATGAAAAGGGTTTTTAATTGTTTTTCTTTTTTAATTTAACGTGACGTACGAACTTTAAAAGTCATGTCACGTCGTCATTTGAGTCGAGATGAAATGTTACGAGCCGTGGGCATGTTAGAAAATGGTGCAATTCAACGCGTCGTTGCTGAGGCCCTACATACCAGTCAAAATGTGATATCAAGGTTGTGGTCACGTTATCGCAGTACTGGAGATGTGGCCGAACAGCACACAGGTAGATATCGTGTTACTACGCAGAGACAGGATCGATTTCTCCAAATGACCGCCAGAAGACAACCCAATATCACAGCGCTGCAACTAGTGCAAAGGCTCCAGGAGGACCACCAGCTGCTGGTAAGCGACCAAACCGTGCGAAGAAGGTTACATGAAGTTGATCTTCATGCTCGAAGACCATTGCGTGTTCCAGCATTGCGACGTGGCAATCGCGGTCGGCGGCTTTCGTGGGCTCGGGAGCATTTACCATGGAGTGACGAACAATGGTCTTTGGTGCTGTTCACCGATGAGTCCCGGTTTGGGTTTCACCCGGATTCACGAAGAACACGCGTTTGGAGAGCTCCAGGGAGAGTTAGCCGTCTACGGCACCCTCAGGAGGTCCACCCATACCAAGGCGGGACAATCATGGTGTGGGCAGGAATTCGTCTTGGCGGACGAACCCAACTCGTTTGGATCCAAGGCAGCATGACTGCACAAAAATACCACGAGGAGGTAGTAGAGCCCGTTATTGTCCCACACAGAACTCAAATAGGCCATGAATTTCTACTCATGCACGATAATGCTCCTTGCCATACGGCGCGGCTGGTATCGACCGCTCTCCGAGAGCACGATATTCAAGTTTTGGATTGGCCTGCACAGTCGCCCGACTTAAATCCTATCGAGCATGCCTGGGACATGTTACAACGAAAAGCTTTGAGAGATTTTCCACCAAATTTGACGACTGAACAACAACTTTACGAACACTTGCAAAGGACATGGGACCTCATACCGCAGCAAGACATTGACAATTTAATTTTAAGTATTAACAATCGATGTCGATGTGTAATCAATGTAAGAGGTGGCAACACTGATTATTAATGATTAGATTTTACAAGATTTTTTCCATTTTTATTAAAATTAATAGTTTTTTAAGAAGAAATGTTTGTTGTTATCATACTAATTTTCCATGATGATTAAAAAAAATATTTTTTTTATTTAAAACAAAAAAAAACACGAAATGTTTTTTATTTTTATTAAAGACCTTAAAATAATCTATGATTCTTCTATTTACTGTATCAGAAAATTCTTCATAGATTTTTAGATATTTGATGAAATATAAAATATCCCTAGACTTTGTTGATGTGTGTAGTTCCGTCAGGACGCGGGTGAAACCGTGGGAAACAGCTGGTTAATTAACGATAAATAATTATTATAAAACAGTTTGCATTTTTCGTGCGGTGACAGATTTGCATACAAAGTGTCAGTCAGCACCTATTTCATCCCGCAGGTGTCGTGGGAGGCGGTTAAGAATATAAAGAAAGCATTTTTCAGAAACCTATCGTTATCGTACAAACCATATTAAAATAAAGCGATTGACATAGCGGTCGTTTAATGGATGGGTAAGCATGGGATCAGCTTGCAGAGTCTATGTTATCGATATGAAGTATTTTGCAGATTTTTTCGTGCAAATACGTTAAGGTAAAGCAATAGACATCACGGTCATTTTATGGATGGGTGACCGGGCTATGAGATTACGGAGAACATGTGTGGGGTTTATAAAAGGGGGCCAAAAATATGGTTATTTTCGAGCTAGGATGCGCCGTTACCAAGATACATAATAATATGTGATAGGTACTCAACTAATACGAAGGTACTAGGTACTTACTGCATGAAATTAAAATCACACGTGAATCGAATATTACCTTACAACGCATATTTTCTTACGTCTGCGATGATGTTTACGTACAATGATAACTACTTTATTCTGTGATTTGGCCAGACATCAAAGATATATAAAAACTATTGTAATACGTCATTGCTAGACATGAGATATTGTAAAAAAATTGTAGATTAGTAGGAACGTGCACATTATTTGAGGTGGTTATAGGTACATACATTTCAAAATAATATAAATAATTATAATTAATAAAATTTTCTTTTTTGGTATAAGTAAATTAATGAAATCGCAGATTTTTTTAATCCTCATTTATTTATATCTTTAAACAGCATAAAGAATTTCAATGTCTCACAGCACAAGTCGTATGCACCATCTTAATTAATATTCATAAGCAAATAAATAAGTAAGGAACAAAAAACAAGCACGTGCCAGCCCCCAAAAACATGTACCTAGTTACGAACTAAGGCGATATACGTAACTAGGTACCGATCTTCCCGCGTCTCACCTCTTGCCCCCCGCACGATTGACCCGTCTAGACGCGTTCGTCGAACGACTGTATGGATTATTTGACTGTGCTAGCACTATGAAAGTATTGACATTGATAGCTAGTTCTACATACATACATACATAGACTTACGCCTGTTTCCCCGAAGGGGTAGGCAGAGGCATACATATGTACTGTATTTTGAACGAAATGCGATTGGATTTTGAATTGACTCACAATTGTTAGGTATTCTGCGTACTTAATGTCATTATCTACTAATTTGATGTATGCAGTTCGTCGTTGACACACTTTTCAATTGACGACTGAGAATACCAATTATGACATAAATAAGACTAATAATAAATCTTTAGATCGAGGGTGCATTTTGAATAATTACGAGAATTAGCCCTCTGGTGATAAATGATAACAACCCTCCAATCATTCTCCTTTTTCAAGTCGGTTAATAACAGCCAGAACAATAAATTGTAGATCATAAGCAAAGGCGGGGTATCTTTGCCTACTTACCCTATTTTATCTATTCCAAATGTTATCTCTACGCACCTCCACGTTAAACATTTTTACTAATTCACGTCTGAGATAAGGGCGGAAACACTTATTAATTAGCCTTTTAACTGAAAATCTTACAAACAGCGAGAGAAAACATTATTCTGGCTGTTACTTAATAACCTATTGTTATTAAGTAACAGCCAGAATAATGTTTTCTAATAACTATATTTATATTTTTATGAAACTTTTCTTGTGTGCAAAACTAAACTTTTGTGCATTGTACTTAGTTTACGTATGAGAGGATTTTACTTTGCGCTAACTTTAAATACCTGAACAGATTTGGATATATTTTTTATGTTTATGTATGACTGTATGTATGTCCCACAAAATCAGACGTGTAGTTATCATCTAAATCATCTCATCATTGTCTTGCCCTGGTCCCAATTTATTTGGGGTCGGCGCAGTATGTCCTTCGCTTCCATACTTCTCTGTCACTAGTCATCCCATCGTTTATCCCTTTCACTTTCATATCCATCCTCACACAGTCCCTCCATCTTTTCCTTGGCCGCCCTCTCCCTTTTCGTCCTTCTACATGCATATTCATCACTTTCTTACCTACGTACATCTCATCTCTTCGCATAACATGTCCATACCAGGCCAATTCGAACCATACTCCCTTTTACCTTTTCATCAATGGGTGCCACTTTCATACGACCTCTAATGTAATCATTCCTAATTATGTCCATTCTTGTCACTCCACACATCCATCGTAACATTCTCATCTCAGCAACATGCAATCGTTTCTCATCCATCTTCTTTGTAGCCCAACACTCAGCTCCATACAGTATGACAGGCCTTATAACCGTCTTATACATGCGGCCTTTTAACTTCACAGGCATTTTGTGACATGTCGCCATTTCATCCATCCTGCGTTAATTCGTTGCCTAACATCCCGATCAATTTCGCCGTCATCTTGCAGGAGTGAACCTAGGTAGCGAAAATCGGAGCATACTGGTAGAGGTGTACCGCCGAGTGTCACCGGTATAGGACTGGAGAGACCGCCAAAGTCACAGAACATAAACTCTGTCTTAGTACTGCTTATTCTCAGGCCTACATTCTCCAATCTCTGCCGCCACTCCTCCAGCTTGCTCTGCAACTTTTGTCCACTCTCTGCTATCAGAACGATGTCATCGGCAAACAGCATGCACCAGGGTGCCTCTTCCTGTATGTCTGATGATATAGTATCCATAATTAACAGGAAGAGGTAGGGGCTAAGGGCCGACCCCTGGTGCAAGCCTACGGCCACATCAAATCTGGCTGTGATACCGGCCGCGGATCGGACTTGCGTTCTGCATTCAGCGTACATGGCTTGAATCAACGTCACGTATTTTCCAGGCACTCCTTTCTTCTTAAGGGCCCACCACAAGACTTCACGAGGCACTCGGTCATATGCCTTTTCAAGGTCGATGAATACCATGTGCAAGTTTTTATGTGCCTCCCTGTATTTTCGCACATTTGGCGAAGTGCAAAAATGGCATCCACCGTACCTCCACCAGGCATAAAACCGAATTGGTTTCGTGAAATCTCACTCTCGTCTCGCAGGCGTCGCTCAATTACTCTCTCCCATACTTTCATACTACGAGGCATTAACTTTATTCACCGATAATTGTTGCATTCTTGGATAGCACCCTTCTTTTTTAAAATGGGCACCAGGTAACTGTTGCACCATTCCTCGGGTATGGTCTCCTCGTGCAACAGCTTATTGAAGAATAAAGCCAGCCACGTCCATCCATCATCTCTTAACGCTTACTATGCTTCCACTGGTATTTCATCTGGTCCTAACGCTTTCCCATTCTTCATTCCACTTACAGCCTTTTTTACCTCATCTTTACTTATCCTTCACCAAACCAATATTCATCACCTCACTTTCCAGTTTTCCGCTCCAATCGTTCTCTTCATTCATTAACTTTTCAAAGTATGTCCTCCACCTTTCTTTTATCCATAAGAGTCGCTCCTGTTTCGTCTTTCATGCACTTAATATGCGATACATCCTTCACCTTTCTCTCTCTAGCTTTAGCCATGCTGTATAAATATTTATGACCCTCGGGTTTTTCAAGTAACCCGTACAAGTGGTCTAGGGCTTTGGATCTAGCAACGGCTACAACTTTTTTGGTTCTTTTTTTACATACATCGTATTCTTTCTTCTTACTTTCTTCCAAAGATTCATTTCCTCCTTTTACCAGCTACCATTCATTAAACCTTGCTTTTTTTTTTCCTTAAGCTCATTCTGTACCTCTTTTGTCCACCACAACGTGTCCTTATCTTTCATACGCTTCCCTTTCGACTCTCCTAAAACATCCTTTGCTACACACTTTATACATTTACTCATCTCTTTCCAACACTCATTGACACTGCTATCATTCACATCGCCCATTTCTAACATTTTATCTACCACTCTTACTCTTCTCTAACATATGCCATCTTATTTTTGGAGGCAGTTGCTGCTTGGTTCTTTGAGAGCTTAGTCGAATCTGAAGTTCAACTATCAGGAGCCTGTGCTGCGAGACTAAATCTTCTCCTGGTACCACTTTGCAGTCTTTGACCCAGTTGAGTCAATTACGCCTTAGTAGGAAATAATCAATCTGGGTCATGTGTTGGCCGCTATTATATGTTACTAAATGTTGCTGTCTTTTCTGAAAGCAAGTATTTGTAACTGCTAGGTCACTAGCGGCAGGAGCTTGGAGAATTGCTTCTCCTTCACAATTTCGGCTGCCGAATTCCCAACCTCCATGTGCTCTTTCATACTCTCCACTTGTTCATCCCACATGTCCATTAAAATCACCTCCCACAATAACCTCGTTATTATCCGGTATACCCGTCATCATGCTATCGAAATCTGGTAGCGCCATCTACCTTTCTATTGATAATAAATGACATCAACGTCAATCGTTCCCCGCTTGCGTGTCCAATACGAGCGATCCTTTTTATTCCTTCCCTTTCTCCCAAAAGGCACGCCTCTCGCTGATTCGTCGCCGAGTTCAACGACGCGCGAGACAGTCAAGAATCATCCGTGTCGCGCCGAACACGTGTATATAAACCAACAAAACCGCCCGCGGGTGAAGTGGAGTGATTTGTGTAGCTCTGGGTTGGATCCAGACGGAGTGATCAGCTTACAGCCCGATTCTACAAGAAGCCGACGACAGCCATCTTGTCAAGCCGAGAGAACGGAGGTAGGTGTGCTGCAAATCCCATTCCTCCCAGCATCTACAACTCCCACTCCCTTTTCCTATTCTAGGCGATCAGAACCCATCTTTATACAGTCCACAATATTAATATTTTTCCAAATCGCCTAATACATACGGCTCGGTGCATCGCCGAACCATTTTTTGGTCCGTACGAAGCCGGATTCATTTGCGTTTATACGTAACCTCTCGTTTATCTCGGTCGCGTAGGTATCTTCTAGAAGTACCTACCTAGCTAGTTATAGCACCTAGCTATACTCCTAATACATTTACATACCCATTACAGGGTTATTTCCGCACGCATCCGTAGGTAATATACTTTTATGTAGCTACCTACTAACCCAATTATTATTACTGGAACTGAACGGTTGTCTTGTAAATTACATATTTCAAGCACCTTTTAATTCCACCGCCTTAAAGTGTTGCTTAATTAGGTAAAATAATAGGTACTTTAGGTATTCTTATTTTGATTCGGTCTCATTAGCTTACATTTATGTAAACATGGCACAACAAAAGAAGCCACGCATGTCGGCAGAAAAAGAGCTGACAATCTTAGAAGCTAAACGTAATATTTTATTTGAGCGTATTCAAAACATTTACGAGCGCTCAAAAACTGCCGCTACTTCCGATAATAATAGGGAATCATTTCTTAGTTATTATATGACAGTAGATAGTATTCGAACAAATTTTCATAGGTTGTTAGACGATTATAACGCAAGATTGCTTTCTATTAATCCTGATGAACAGCCGAATTATCATCGAAGATCTTTATTGTATCATCAAGCGCATACAATCACAATTGGAGGGTCAATATTCAGCACAGCCCGTTTCTGTGGTTCGAGGGCCGAGATTACCGCCAATTGAGCTCATGTCATTCGATGGCGATATACGAAATTGGCCGTTATTCTATGCGAGTTTTAAGTCTACAGTGCACGATAATGGTTCTCTGACAGATGCTGACAGGTGGTACTATTTAATAGGTAAGCTGTCACCGAAGGCCCAATCCGTATTTGCAGGTGTCACACCCGGTGCTGAGAATTTCAGTCACTACTTGATAGGTATCAAGATACTCGTTATAGCGTCTACTTACTTTGATCAAGCTTTAAATCTTAAATTTTCCGGTGCCGCGTCTGTTTCAAATTGCCAGCTGTTTATAGATAACTTTGTTACCGCAGTTAATTCCCTTAAAAACTTAAAATTATATGACTTTATGTTTCTTCAACTCGCTTTAAAAAAGTTTGACACTGAAACAATTCGCGCATTCGAGATGACGGAACGCAATCATAAAATACCTACACTAGTAGTTCTATTTCTTTCATCAAAGATCAGTGTCGAATATTTCATAATACGCAGTCTAGTTCATCTAGCTCGTCTAATAATAATAATAGCAAACAAAAGTCGAATAAAGCGCGAAATAGCAATAATAACTCGGTCCCTAATCCGCAATCTTACGTAGCATGCTCAGAATCTAATAATAATAATTCACAGAAGTGTCTGTGCAGTAATATAGTACACGATCATTTCTATAAATGTCCCGCCTTTAATAATTTAAATCCGACTGCTCGTTTCAAATGTGTGAAGGATAACAAAGCTTGCATTAATTGCTTAAGTATAAAACATAAAACGAGTGATTGTTCTAGTAAGACGAGGTGTCGTTCATGTAATCAACGACATCACTCATTATTACACTTTGATAAAAGTTATCCGTTGTCGAGCCAATCCGATAACCTTGACACGCTTACGTCGCAGGTGCAGGCCACGATGGCTCCACCCACCGCGTCTCAGGGCGAAGTATCGTTGTGTACGACGTCCATTGCACGGGCGGCGTGCACGCGCGGATGGCCCTCGCGCGCTTGTAGTGATCAGCGCAGTGCTAAGCCGCGATGTACGGCGTCCAAGACTGTTCTGTTAGCGACAGCGCAAGTAATCGTTTATGATATTAATGGAGCGCCTCACATGGTACGATGTCTGCTAGATAGTGCGTCACAGAGTAATTTTATTACTTCGGATTGTTTCAAACGCCTCGGACTGTGGTATAACTTTAAAAATACTAACTTAGTAGTCAATGGGATCGGGGGTTCAGAAGAACATTGCAAGGGTTCCGTAGATGTTAAAATACATTCGCGTTTTGATAGGAATATTAATTTTAACATTTCTTCGCTTATCGTGAAGCGTATTACAGACACATTGCCGAACGCTAATGTGGAAGTATCATTACTCACCCACCTCGAGACACTGCCGCTGGCAGACGCGGAGTTTGCGAATCTGGCAGACATTGATGTTTTGATCGGAGCTTCGATATTTCCGCACTTGCTACGAACTAAAGTAGTGCGTAGTGAGCGATATGATTTACCGCCCGTTATTGAGACGGTATTTGGGTATGTGATTATGGGTACCGTACGTACGTTACATACTTTTCATTATATTACGTCTTGTTGTTGTTCTGTTCTTCAAGAAAATAATATTGACTCTCTTCTCAAATGATTTTGGGAGCTCGAAGAGATTACCGCACCGCCCTCGATGAGCCGTAAGGATCTCGAGTGTGAACAACATTTCCGCGCTACCACTGTTCGTGACGACAGTGGCAGATACGTAGTGGCGTTGCCATTCTATGGTGACCCTTATTCGTTAGGCAACTCGTACGCTGCTGCGCTTAGACGTTTCCATTGTTTAGAATGTAAACTTGATGCATCGCTTAAGTTACGCAGCGCCTATAATGACGTCATTCGTGACTACATAAATAAGGGTTTTTTGAGTGTAGTTGTAAACAACGAGGGCAACTCTCTTCCCTCATATTATATCCCGCATCACGACGTAGTTCGCGAAGATAAAATCTCTACTAAACTTCGTGTGGTTTTAGATGCTAGTTGTAAGACTACATCGGGTCAGTCGATTAATGACATTTTGCATGCCGGCCCTAATCTATAGGATGATTTATTTAACATCATAATAAAGTTTAGCCTTTTCCAAATCGCTCTGTCAGCTGATTGCCGCCAAATGTTCCTCAATATCGGCGTTTGCGAATCTGACCGTAGATTTCAACGGATTTTTTGTCGTTTTAACAATAAGGAACCTTTATCCGTGTATCAGTTCAATCGTGTTTGTTTTGGACTCAAGTCTAGCCCATATCACGCGTTACGAGTTGTTCGCCAGTTGATCGCTGATGAAGGCGATCACTTTCCCGCCGCAGCAGATGTTGCTACTTCCGCCTTGTATATGGATGACATTGCCTGTAGTGTCATATCCGTTCCGCTAGCAATTTCACTTTGCAAAGAGCTTATTCAGCTTTTCAAGCGAGGCCAGTTTTATCTTGTCAAAGGGACAAGCAACTCTAAGGAGGTTCTCGCACGTGATAGAGTAAGTAAGTTATATATATATATAGATACAAAGTATACAGCCTATATGTATTATTATAGTTCTATTTGTCAGGTGTTAAAAAATAAAAGATACAACTATCAAATCTTACTTTCATTTATTCAGCTTGTCACAAGAGTATATTTTAAAATGTCAAGTTCTGATTCTACATTTACATTTAGCGCCACGTTCGCAAAGCAAGGGCATAGAACCAAGAGAAAGAACGTGGCCAAGAAAACTCTTGGCCATTCTTTTAATAGTTGTAATTATCGTTTATAAAAGCGGTACAATCAATACATATTATTATATCGGATAGCAAGGTTGTGGGTAGTTCAATATTTCAAAAGTAACTATTATCTTAGTACAATAGATTAGCATAATTCGTTTAGTAATATTCACCACAGATATATTTACAATAGGTGTATTCGATATTTACCACTGAAATATTCACACGATGTATATAATAGACAAGACTTGTATCTCAGCATATAATTCGACTCTGAAATATATGATACCCCAAGATCTGAACTTTAACATCTCACAACTGACGAAACCACCCACCATATCAATTATACAATTGCTAAGCTATATTATTACATTAACTCATCATCATCATCATTGGCCACAGCATCTCGTCAGATGATTGTTGCAATGCTACGAGGAAGTTTGTTGCCTCTCACATTTTCTCTTGTGGCTCACTAATCCAATGGCAGCACGGCATATTTTACCGCATATGTTGCAAGTATACCGAGTATCCTGAGGTACAACGGAGAACGGACCCTTTTCTGGTGTAAATTATGAAGCCAATTCTTGTCGTGGACTTGCGCTCCGTGTAGCAGATCTTTGCGCCATGTTGGTCTCATACTGGCACGTGTTTCCCAGTTCTTGGTGTCAATGCCGAAGCTTTCCATGTCTCGCTTGCAGGTGTCCTTAAATCTGAGTATTGGACGACCAATGGGTCTCTTTACATCAGCTAATTGTGCGAGCATCACCCCACGAGGCAGTCGATTGGACTCCATCCGATGTACATGTCCCAGCCACCAGAGTCTACGTTGTTTAAGTAACGCCGTAATGCTAGGACAATTGGTCTTAGACAGCACTGCTTCATTTGAGATTCGATCCTTCCAAGTAACACCCAATACATTTCGCAGACATCGCATGTGGAACGCATTGAGGCGACGTTCTTGTTTGGTGTAAGTGGTCCATGTCTCAGATGCATATAATAGTATGCTTAGGACACAGGTCTGGTAAACTAGGATCTTCGTGCTTATTGTTAGCTTTTGGTTTCTCCAAACACGAGCAGATAATTTGCCAAATATTGTCGCAGCTCTGCCAATACGAGTATCCAGTTCTTTGTTGTTACATAGTTTCGATGTTGTTGTAGATCCGAGGTAACAAAATTGATCCACACATTGGAGCAGCATACCATCCAAAATAATCTTAGGCAACGTATCGGTGCCCTGGACCATGATGACAGTTTTTCTGGCATTCACACTCATGGAGAATAGTTGACACGCGCGGTTAAACCTATCAACAAGTTCTTGCAGCTCAGCTTCAGAATTAGCGACAAGTGCAGCATCATCAGCATACAGAAGTTCTCGGGCTATTATGTCGTAGCGATTCTTTTTAAACCTTAGAAGACTGGTATTGAAAAGCCTACCGTCCTTTCTTGTATGCAGATGGACTCCGACATCGCAATCTTTAAATGCTACAATAAGGAGTGCCGAGAAGAATATACCGAAAAGTGTTGGTGCCAGGACACAACCCTGTCTTACACCACGTTTCAGATCAAAGGCGGTCGATATTTCACCGTCAAATATCACAGTTCCTTGCATGTCATCGTGAAAGGCTCGTATCAGAGACAGTAAGATATCTGGGCAACCGATTCTCGACAAGATATTATAGAGACCCTGTCTGCTGACAGTATCGAATGCCTTGTTGAGATCTACAAATGCTGTATACAACGGGATCCGATGTTCACGACATTTCTCTTGGAGTTGACGCAACGTGAATATCATGTCATTAGTAGATCTACCAGCTCTGAATCCACACTGCGATTCTAGATAGATTCTATCTGCGAGGACTTCTAGTCTTTTTAGAACCACTTTGGCAAACGCTTTACCAGCCACACTCAAGAGCGATATACCTCTGTAGTTGTTACAGTCACCTCTATCGCCTTTCCCTTTGTATAATGTGACTATGTCTGCGTTTCGCATGTCCTGAGGTACGTATCCTTCTTCCCAGCATTTCAGTAATATCTGGTACAGCAATGACTTTACTCCTTATAGTTTAATTATTCCAGAAGGTATATTATCGCGACCAGTACTTTTACCCAGTTTCAAGCCATTAACTGCATTTTCAAATTCAATGAGAGAGGGAGGGTTGTCCTGTTCGGTCATGGTGGAGTATTTTGGAAGCACGTCTATACCTTCAGAGCTGATACTGATCTCATTTGAGTAGAGACTTGAATAATGTTCCGACCACCTTACCAGCTGTTTCATCCTATCAGTAATAAGTTCACCGTTCATGTCTTTGATCACTGCCCGCTTTCTCGTGACTGGTCCAATAGCTGAGTTGATGCCTTGGTACATGCCACGAAAGTCACCTACATTATGACAGTGTTGAATTGACTCACATAAGCTGATCCAATAACGGTTTATACATTGTCGATAGATGCGTTGCAAAGCCGCCTTAGCAGTTTTGTACTCGCGATTTGCTCTTTCATTGTTGAAACTGTTTTGGACTGATATATAGGCGGCACGTTTTCTGTCAATATACGGGCGCAACTCATCTTCATGTTCCAAAAACCAGTCCCGTTGAGGTTGGCTTGATTTTCCAAATACTTGGAGCGCTGTTTTCTGAAGGGTCTCCTTAGTAACCTGCCACATGTCTTCAGCATTGTGTAACTTAGTAAGTTGTTCGATAGTTATTTTTTCTGAGATAGCTGCTTCAAACTGGTTGTGCAGATCCTTATTTAATATGGCTTTGGTGTTTATTTTAACAATACGGGGCGCATTCCTAGCCAAGTGAATCTTCTTCGGCATAAGGCATGTCTTTGTCATAACTAAAGTATGATCTGTGTCACAGTCTGCACTATGGTATGAGCGTGTGTTGTGAATATCACGCAGATATCGTCTCCTTGTTATAACAAAATCTAGTTGATGCCAGTGGCCTGAACGTGGGTGTTTCAATGATACCTTATGTGGCAGTTTGTTGCGAAAATAGGTATTAGTCACGCACAAAGATAGAGACGCGCAAAGTTCCAAAAGACGCTGTCCATTTTCGTTCATGTTACCTATGCCATGTAATTCCATGCAATCTGGCCAATCATCTCTTTTATTCCCAATCCTTGCGTTGAAGTCACCCATTAGTATTAGTTTGTCCGATCTACGAACTTTTTGTAGGGATTGACGAAGATCTTCGTAGAATACGTCCTTAATCTCAGCAGGTGCCGCCAAAGTAGGTGCGTAGCATGAAATTAATGTTAAAGGACCCGATATTGTCATTAATCTTATGGACATGATTCTTTCAGAAATGCCGATCGGTGGCTCACTGCAATTAATCAAATTTTTGTGAATTGCAAATCCTACTCCGTGTTCTCGCCGTTCACTTGAATTCCTTCCTTACCAGAAAAAGGTGTAGTTTTCTTCTTGCAAACTGCCTTCATCTGCGAGCCGGGTCTCCTGTAGAGCAGCAACGTCAACACGAAGTCGCAGAAGCTCTCTGTCAATCGTACTAGTTTTTCTTATCCAGAAGGTATTATCGTCGTCTAGCGTTAACGTGCTAGGTGACATGGTTCGGACATTCCAGGTTGCAAAGCGCATTATTGGTTTGGTTTTGTTTGCTTGTATTACTTTATTGTTGTTGTTGTTAGGTGCTAAGAGTACTCATCCTGTTTCAAGCATTTTGCTTGTTGCCCCGTACACCTATGGGAGCACAAGACGAGGGACGGACTAGTACCTTATTGGCCGGGGGCTGCCCAGCTTGAGGCGGGCGTTAACTAGTCAGTAAGCCGCGATGGGCTATCCCACCGTCGAGAGTCACCCCTAGCGCCTGCGTACACGTCCATTAACGCGAGACTTATAACTGGTGACTGCGACTCTCCGTGTTAATATCCGCACCTTTCGGCACGGGCAGAGTGTCCTCTCCGCAAGCATCGCCTGGGACGCATTTGAGAAACCATGAACTTGCCCAGCATTCATGGCTTCCTCTCGACCTCATCAACTTGATCTACAGGAGTGATGAATCACTACATGCAGAGTCGAATTGGTTGCAGGAGTTGCCGACTATTTCAGGTTGAACCTTACTGTCACCTACGGTACTCCAGATCCGTTGCCTCATCCGCCAAAATACGCCGTACTGAAGTCCGCCTTCTCCGCCGCATCTGCCGTTAAGGTCTTCACCCGTAACTCCGGGCAAGGGAGCCGCGATATACCCCGCAGGTCTGGGTCTCTGCTCGAACTTTGCCACTCACACATTTCGGCCTACTGGAATGTGGAGTGCCCACCCCCGCGACGTGGACGCGCCGAACAGAAATTACCCCAGTCAAGAACAAAGAAGGTGACTCTGTTCTTCCTGAGGCCGGGTTAATGCCCTCGTGTGATACCGAGAGCAAAGGCATTACATTAACTATACATTGTCTATATTGGCAATACTCCAATTAACACCACAATAGCAATAAAGAATTGCGAAACACATTATTAGTAAAAGCACAATATAAAAACACAATATAAAAACACAATAATATAAAAGTCAGAATTATATCGTACCTTAGTTAGTCGTTGCCGGGGCGGAACCGAACATTGAACAGTGTCTGTTCATATTTTATATTCTATTTACCCATTTGACAGTGTCAACTGTCAAACGTCAAACCAAATTGTCTATTTACAATTGGCAACACTTGTCCGTCCGATGTTCACACTTCGACTGCCGGAAGACAACTAAGTGTCGCTCCGTAGCGATCTGACTTTTATACTAGTGTGCAAACAACTCACCGTGTGCGAATACGACGTTTGCCTTGCCCACGTGCAGATTGAAATACAATGTTTTATTACAAAACTAATTCATAATACATTTTATACTTAAAATATAATTGTTTTAACATTTTATAGAAACATATATATGCACAATAATCAGAATTATCTATCACACGCATACCAGATTGTCATAAAGCTTCTCGCGCCATTGAGTTTGAGAAGTCTGTACCGCATAAAGTTCTCGGTTTACGCTGGGACAAATCCTGCGATAGTTTTCGGTTTGACGTCTCACCGCCGGATGATAAGTGCACCAAACGCACTATGCTATCCACAGTGGCTCGACTATGGGACATAATGTGTTTTGTGGCTCCCACAATTTTGTACGCCAAGCTCTTGATCAAAGAACTTTGGCTATCAAAGAGTGAGTGGGATGAAACACCCCCTGACCATATTGTCGCCGCTTGGAGCCAGTTTTGTATTAAGCTTACCGCGCACAATCAAATTACTATTCAGCGTCATCTTGGGTTGGTAGATGGATGTACCATCAACTTAATAGGTTTCGCTGACGCCAGCGAGTTGCTTACGGCGGAGTCGTATATCTGCAAGTCCGCATTGGTTCTAACTACTCGGTGCAGTTAGTTTGTGCCAAGTCCAAGGTCTCGCCTATTAAAACCATTTCGGTTGCGAGACTGGAGTCTTGCGCGGCCCGTCTGCTGTCTCAGTTGCTCCGCAAGGTTCAAGACACAGTTTTGCCCCACTACCCTATTAATAAAATATACGCATTTTCTGACTCCAAAGTAGTGCTCGCTTGGATTTATTCATCTCCTCACCGCTGGCAGACTTTTGTCGCCAACCGCGTTAGTAAATTGATTGAACTTGTTCCCGCTACTTGTTTCAATCACGTCGCGGGTATTGAGAACCCCGCTGATTGCCTGTCTCGTGGTGTTACTCCACTTAATCTTCTGCATCATCCATTGTGGCATCGTGGACCTTCTTGGATTTCCCATGATTCGTCAGAGTGGCCCATGCAACCCTTTGACCACTGTGCAGAAGACGAAGATGTACCCATACGGAAGTCTGTTTTTCATCCCGTGATTGCTGAGTTTGCGGAATCTCCGATCTATGCACTCGCACTACGCATGTCGTCGTGGTCTAAGTTACTCCGCGCCATCGTTTATGTCTGTAGGTTTCTTAGGCACCTACCTAATGGGACTTTTGTTTCAAGTACTGATTTTGAAATTGCAGAATGTAAGTTACTATGAGCTGTACAGGCTGTTCATTTTAGTAACGACATTCAAAATTTGAAAAACAATGTACCTTGTTCTCCCGCTATTCTTAGGCTCAAGCCGTTTCTCGATGAGCACGGCGTCATACGCGTGCTTGGTGGTCGTCTGTCAAATTCGGATGAACCTTATAACTACAAGCATCCTACCGCGTCATGATCATGTTGTCGGCCTTCTTGTTGATTTTTACCACAAGAAGCATCTCCATGCTGGTCCAGAGCTGCTTATGTCCTTACTTAGGCATAAATATGGGGTTTTAGCCGCTCGACGAATAATTCGTCACAGAATACATAAATGTAACGTCTGTTTCAAATTTCGTCCGCGTCCGACTTTCCCTCCCATGGCAGATCTTCCCAGCCAACGCGTCAATCAAGTTGATAAAGCGTTTAACAATACCGGTTGTGATTACGCAGGACCACTGCAGTATACGCCAGTGCGTGGTCGAGGTGTTAAAAGCCGTAAAGCTTGGCTATGTATTTTTACATGCTTAACGACGCTCGCTACGCATATTGAAGTTGCGACAGATTTAAGCACGGTGTCATTCCTTGCAGCCCTTAACCGATTTCTTTCACGGCGCGGCCCTATACAGTGTTTGTATACGGATAACGGCACTTGTTTCGTGGGCGCAAGCTCTTATTTACGCGACCTTTATAAGTTTCTCAGGGAAGAATATCGTACTCGTCTTCAGGAAGAACTTTCCATAAATCATATTGACTGGAAGTTTATTCCGCCAGCATCACCACATTTCGGTGGATGTTGAGAAAGCATGGTCAAAGTAATTAAAACGCATCTCTTCAAAGTTATAGGTCAACAGATCCTTTCTAACGAAGAGCTTTTAACTGTCCTTTCACAAGTCGAGGCGCTGATCAACTCGCGTCCGCTCACGGCATTGAGTAGTGATCCTACAGAACCATCCGCGTTAAGCCCTGCACAATTTCTGAACACAGTGCCATTTTCGTCATTTCCGGCTCCTGAAGCAGACTTTTCAAGCTTGCTCCAGAGACATACTCTGGTGCAGTCGTTCTGGCGGCGCTGGTGAGCTAAATATCTACACCAGCTTCAGGCTAGATCCAAGTGGAATAGTCCTGCATCCCCTATACAGGAGGGTACGTTGGTCGTCATAATACATGATAATGCTCCGCCACTTTCATGGCCGTTAACCATCGTAGAGAAATTGCATACTTCCAAGGACGGTACAACCCGCGTTGTTACCGTGAAAACCACGAAGGGGAGCTACGTGCGCCCTGTTGTACGTCTCTGTCCGCTTCCAACTCAGTGAAATCTAGCCTGAAGTTGGATGTACTTCTTAGTTTAAGTATTTAGTTTGTAGTTTTCGTCATAATGGTTTCGCTAAAATTAATTTAGATTAATTTAAATATCATATCGCTGTCTTAGCCTATTGATGGGTTATGCGGTAGTACATCCAACATAGCTAAGTTAAATTTTATTTTCTTTAAAGGTAACCCTTTAGGGCCGGGGGGATACGGTAGCGCCATCTACCTTTCTATTGATAATTAATTACATCAACGTCAATCGTTCCCCGCTTGCGTGTCCAATACGAGCGATCCTTTTTATTCCTTCCCTTTCTCCCAAAAGGCACGCCTCTCGCTGATTCGTCGCCGAGTTCAACGACGCGCGAGACAGTCAAGAATCATCCGTGTCGCGCCGAACACGTGTAATACCGCCATATTTTACCGCTTCTATACTATAAACCAACAAAATCGCCCGCGGGTGAAGTGGAGTGATTTGTGTAGCTCTGGGTTGGATCCAGACGGAGTGATCAGCTTACAGCCCGATTCTACAAGAAGCCGACGACAGCCATCTTGTCAAGCCGAGAGAACGGAGGTAGGTGTGCTGCAAGTCCCATTCCTCCCAGTATCTACAACTCCCACTCCCTTTTCCTATTCTAGGCGATCAGAACCCATCCTTATACAGTCCACAATATTAATATTTTTCCAAATCGCCTAATACATACGGTTCGGTGCATCGCCGAACCAAAATCCATACAAAACTTCTCTTTCTCACAATCATCACATCCTACCTGAGGGGCATACACACTTATCACATTCAAAATAATACCTTGCCACATCACTTTCATGACAATCAGTCTATCATTAAGTCTATTTACACTTGTCACACTATCTTTCAGATTTTCGTCTAACACAATTCCCACACCATTTCTTTTTCCATCACATCCACAATAATAAAACTTGTATCCTTCTCCGATCTCTCTAGCTTTCGTACCTTTCCATCTTGTCTCCTGCAGGCATGCCAGATTTATTCTTCTTGTTTTCAAAACACCAGCTAACTCTCTAGCTCTTCCAGTCATCGTACCTACGTTCCAACTTGCATACCTTACCCTTACATCACCGGCTCGCTTCTTACGTTGCACTCGCCCGGAGTAGTGCAACAACCCTTGCATATACGAGTATCTCGCAGGTGTCGAGTGCTGCCCCTGCGTGTCACCTGCGGGGAACGCCCTAATCCTTTCGTACTCATTGTCATACGTGGCCATACTACAAAAAGTTTTGGCATGTATTTTACCAGCCAGCCGCCTGCCTGACGCAAACCCTCCTTGGGAATATTATCGTTATAAAGGAAGAGTGGTAGGAGATACAGGGTAAATGGATAGGATATATGACAAGGAAGAAGGGTTTGCAGGTAGTACTGTAATCACTGGAAAGGATATTGGGTAGTGACTACAGCAGCTCGGAGAGCCGGGATCGCGACCCCGAAGCCCTGTGTAATGGTCGGACAGACCAATACACAGAAGCACCCCCTGACTTATGAACATGATCATCTAAATCATCTGATCAATTTAAAACGTCAGATCCAGTGTACCCTAAATTCAGAGTGAAGCTAAAAAAATGAAGATTCTAACACCACAGAAGACTATTATAAAACTCGACATTAATTTGCAAAAGTTTAATCACAATAATACATCTATTAACCCTAGATCACTAACCTTATTTTTCGACCCTTATTACTAACCTTCGTTCTTTTGACTACAGTATTTAATAAAGTTGGTAATGGGTTTTATTTGAATTAAACATGCATATTTTTTATTTTTATTATAAATTTATTATATTCTTCTTATTAATTAATAAATTTGCATAAACCAAAACGGCATATTTATTAAAAAATCAGCCTTACAAATGAGATCGTAGGTTTTATGACAAATTAACAATGGTAACATTTTAAAAGATTTTTTAAAGTATTATTTTAAAGTAAATGTGAAAAATAATTTTCAAATATTAGAAATAACGAATGAAAAAAGTAATGAAACAAAAATTTGGGTAAGAATCTATCAAGTTAAACATTTGTGACAAACGTCAAGTTTATGCTCCCCGCACTACGATTTATTGCTCTGGGTGCAACTACTTTTAGTCATCCTTCGCTTTGCGGAGGGACACAAGACTTATATTTTCCTTTTTTAGGTAGGAGGTACATCAGTCGCATTATTTTCGCAAAGAAAATAAATAAACAAAACAAAAAAAACGCAAGACTTCACCAACTAAATAAGACAAAATGTTACGTTAATACTAACCTTCGTAAATCTGACGACCCATGGTTGCTGGAACGGCGCTCACGGTGCCCCCCCACTCAAAACACTACCGTCGACAGGCGAGGGGCAACGGGTCGACTGAGATTATCTAAAGTGTGGAAGCAGTGCGATCGCGCGCGCAATAGTTAGCACGATTTAAACAAACCCGCGTAGTCAAATTGACGAAGGTTAGTAATCTTGGGTTAAAAACAAATTTCAGTATTTTTTTAATCAAGATATAATATTCAAAGTAAGTTGTCATCTTCTTGCCCTGATCCTAATTTATTTTGGGTCGGCGCAGTACGTCCTTCGCTTCCATGCTTCTTTGTCGCCCGTCATCTGATTATTTGACGGCCGGTTTGCTTAGTGGGAGTGGAAGCGACTGCTACGTCGAAGGTCGCAGGTTTGATGTCCGCTCAAGTTAAACATTTGTGTGCATGAATATGGATGTTGTTTTGGTCTGGGTGTTTCTACGTATAATATGTATGTATTTACAAAAAAAAAGTATATATGTATGTTTATCCATTATCTTGTACCCATAGAACAAGCTCTGCTTAGTTTGGGACTAGTTGGTGTTGTGTGAATGTGGTAAAATATTATTGTTATTTTGTATCTTTTTCTATTTTTCTCAGCTCTTAGCTGATAAAATCTACATTTACGGGTGGGTACCAAGTAATGCAGTGTGTATCTATATTATGTTGTAGATGTAGTTTGAGGTGTATCGTTTTCGTCTAATGACATGCATTTCCGAACAATTCTGCAGGTATCCAATATGGCGGCTTTCAATTATTATTATTATTATTTACCCCCTTTTTGTTCATATCCGGCCTCACACAGACAATCCATCTTTTCCTTGGTTTCCCCCTCCCTTTCCATCCCTCTACCATCAAATTCATGACCTGCTTACCTACATATATATTATCATCTCTTCGCATAATAATTATGTCCATACCAAGCCAAACGATATATATATGCTACATACTACATCTTCAGACTACTTCTCACGTATCCATTCTAAAGAATTAAAAGTTAAATTGTAACTAGCCCACGACAGAAGAATAATTTCAATCACGTCATATTAAAAGAGAAACTCGCATCATAATAGGTCCATCCGTTTAACAGCTGCGATGCCACAGAAGTAGATAGAGATACATTGTCACATCAAACTTATAACACTCTCTTTTTGCGTCGAAACTTAATAAAATAATAGCATGTCAAAAATAACAGCTACTTTTTATAACGCTGATAAGTTATAGCAGCTAAACACAGCTGTTATTCCGAAGACAAAGTGAGGGACATTTAGATAATCCGTGCGTAATCCGTGGAAAATAAGTGTTATTTAAAGCAACATCAGAATCAAGACTCAATTCAGTCGGCCGAGATAATTATGATTCGGGAAAAATGATGAAAATATTTGGATAAATAGCGTTACAAGGTGGTATGTTAGGTTTTTGATGTAGGTTTGTCGTTATGGAAATATGATTGTTACGTGGTGGCGTGCTATTGGAGAGGCCTATATCCAACAGTGGACTGCATCACGCTGATTATGATGATGACGTAGGTATGCTAGTAGCGTACATAATCATCCTAGCGTTATCCCAGTTTCTAACTGGCTTTGGCTGAATATTAGCTTTTCCACAGATCTACTGCCTGTCTGACCTCCGCAACCCGAAGGAGTAGCGATTTCCCATGTTTTAAACTAGTGTCAGTTTATTCAGTGGTACTGACGCCCTATAACGACTATCAAAGACTTATTTTTTATGTCAGTTTTCTACATGCCGCACGGTTGCCCGAGCTAAATCACCAGTTCCACGTATACTGACTGCATTTAATGATCTCGTAGATTCCGACTCATCCATTGATCTGTTTCTGGATGGATGGTCGGAGATTTTGTTGGTATGTCTGAAATTTTGCGAGATTGACTGAATATTTTAATAATGTAATTTTTTTTTATTAGCTTGTATCATAAAACCATTTTTTTTTAATTTACTAACCTAATGTTATATATGTAAATATCAGTTTCCGAACGAATATCAATGTTCTATGTTCTGTACTTCTCATTTCAAATTTCAATAATATACTAGCATCCAAACGCAGTGGTGGTTTAATTATTTCGTAGATAGAACACCTAACCTTATTTATAATTGTAATTCTCTAATTTTGTATATATTTGTAATTTTGTTTTAATGTGTTTTATTGGCTAACCGCCGTTCTAATTAATAATAAATAAAAATTACTAATAATAATAAATAACGTGCTCTCTAAGGCTCGAAGCAGGCGATAATTAAGAATTCAATAAACTCCAATATTTAACTCCGAAAAGTCAGTTGTGCGCACCGTGAATTTGTACCCGATAGGCTTAGTATGGCATTTTGTTGGTATCTTCACTAAGTGATCGCTGCCGATTTTACCAAGGAAGTTTTGTGGTAAAAATGTTGCAGATTAATATTCTCACTACTCATGCTTAAACGGATGTCAAAATTTGTGAGGAAGAACAGGTGTATGAATGTTCTTAATTGGGATAAAATGTAGCTCATGTGCCATTATGATTTTTAATCCATATTACGGGCAAGTTTTATCGAAATCCGTTTAGTATATTCTTCGGGTGATGATGTATAAGTTAACATAAGTACATACATTATACTCACGCCTTTTTCACGTCGGGGTAGGCAGAGACAACAGAACGCCACTTTCTCCTATCCTTACAAACCTCACGCGCTTCCTCTACACTCATTACTCTTTCCTACATGCTCGCCGGTTTCGGGTACTTCGGAACTTTCCGTTTCTTAGGATGTCTCCAATTTGGTCGACGAATGTCCAACGAGGTCTGCCGCGACCGACTTGTCCACACACATTTGCCTTAAGTTAACTTACTGCAAATTACGGCTTTAAATTCGGGTGAAAAAGTAACAGCCATCCGTACATACAACCTTTCTCACTAACTTTCACATAGTAACATATGATATTAAGATAATAAAAATATTCACCCAGGCGTCACCCTAGTCGACACCCAGTCTGCACCATAAACCTTTCGCAAAACTCACGCAGCTACGCAACAATAAATTAAAAACAGAATGATATTTTACATTTTCTGTCCGCCATTCTTCATACAACAAAACAAAGCGGAACAAAAGCATACATCTGACGATGGCTCACCGCTTCGAAACGTATAAATCATACAACACTATAAAAATAACCGTTTTTGGCATGCCAGTTAAGTTGTAGTCTATTTTTGGATGGATGTGCACTTTGGCTTTTGAGTAATGCTTGTTTAGCTCTGAAATTATAATATAAGGCATGGTACATTAAGGAGTAAGGATCGGCCACGCACCGAAGGCCTTACCCGCACCGGGTAGGCCTTCGGTGCGGGTGAGGTATCGCGGGCAACGGATGGATGCGGGTGGGTCAGGAACGGTCCATGTAGAGAGCATTAGGGGGAGGCCTTTAACCAGCAGGGACGTCTTTTGACGACTCACGCCTAAGATAAGATAAAATAGATAAGTATATTTTTAAGAACTTTTAAGCCTAGTTTGTACGAGAGAAGGTGCAAGTATGGTGTGTGTAATTTTTGACATTTTGTTATGGTATAATATATTGACGATGTGGTGTGGTTATTTTCTGGTTGTTAGTTTTTCTTTCGAAGTTGATGTTTTCACGTATCAGCTAAGTTGCAACAGCGCCTAACCAACCCGTGAATTCACTGAACCTTACCGCGTGCTGAGATGTAATGAGCACAGCTCGTCGAGATCGAGTCCAAAGTGACAGTGCAAAGTGGTTCGTAATAAACGAGTAAGAAAGTGGGAAGACCGATTTACTTCTCGTTACATTTCTCCATATGGCGCTTGCAACAACGCTGAAATATGGGATTCTCGAAACAAAAAAAAAGTGGTATGTATCAAGAAGGAGAATTTTGGCAAGAAAGGAATAATATGTCCAACAGAGAAAGTCTATAGGCATATAGTGATGAGTATTTAAGGTGTTGGCGTTCTGCGTTGAGCACGAATATTTACTGAAGATCTTAATGTTTTTTTTCTTAACCTTTTGACAACGTAACTAACGGCCTCAAATCAATAATAAGCCTGAATGAATTACTGCCTCAAATAATTTGTCATTTACAGAATATGTTATTGTATTTTAATGCTATAACAAAATATGTAATAGTGTGCCTACTAGGTACTGATATGCTGTGGAAATAAATACATTTTACTAAATTTTACTGCCACGCGAACGATGTTCCGAGCAAAATCTCGTTCTGAAAATTTCTTTCAAATCTGTTATCCGTCCTTGAGAACAGACGCCAAATACTTGTTTACACAAAACAATCTAAGTACTAAGACAATGTTTTGTAAACAACTGAGAAAATAGAAAACGCGTAAAATAAAAGCAAGCTCGCTCAATTATAACGTGATCAATATTCTGTAATTTGATCAACTTATTAAATGTGCTGTTTGTGAGTCCTTGAGTGAGTCATAAAATAAACTCGGCATTACTGAGATTATAATTACAGTAAAGGTTATTTTGGGAATATTGGATAGGTAATTTGATATCAAATACCATATAATTCAGATTAGAGTAACTACAGATAGATACCATAATTTAAGTACCTCGTACCTTTGAATCTATGTACTTGATTTTCAATTAATATCAAACAATCTTCGCAGTCCACTGCTGGACATTATAGTATCATCGGCCCTGTATATTTACTGTCCCACTGCTGGGCACGGGCCTCTTCTCATTATGAGAAGGGTAAGGCGATAGTCCACCACGCTGGCCAAGTGCGGATTGGCAGAGTTCTGATGTGTTTTGAGAACATTATTGAGAACTCTCAGCATTATTAATTCAAATTTTCAAAATTCATAATGAAGTATACCCCTAAAGCTTCCTCAAGAAGCCCACACTATCATTTGGAGGTACTTGTACAAAAATCCATGCAGTAGTTTTTGAGTTTAACACGTACAGACAGACATTGCCGGGAGACTTCATTTTATAATATGTATAGCAAGTTAGTGTAAGTATACATGTTTCCCGTTGCACTCCAGTCCCGACTTTTAGCCTAATGAGTTTCAAAGAGTCCAAGCTTTATGCTTGTAACTTTGATTTCCCGTGAGAAATCACGAATACGATGCTTTTTCACTTAAACAGAAATTTCAGACCAAAACCAAAGTTTAATTTACGTGAAACTGTTCTTAGAAAAAGGCATCGAAGGTGGAGTAGTGGAGTCATCGAATAGTATAGTACGTCTCGAATTATTTATTTTCACTTTTGGGAAAAAATTTGGTCAACCCATTTTCCCACTACGATACCACCCGTGGACGGTTACATGGTTCTGTGTGTCGGTGTATACGGTTGGATGCGGGTAGCTCAAGTTCGGCCTGTGTGGAGAGCCTTGGGGAAGGCATATGTCCAGCAGTGGCTGTTTATAGGCTGATGATGATGATATCTGTGAAGCCAGGTTTAGCAGCAGTGACCGTAGTAGACACCGAATTTTTAGCCTCGTGAAGTTCTTAGGAAAGTTGAATGTCTTTTTATTTTTCTTGACCAACGTTAGAAGTATATGTATTTGAGGAGTTGGCAAATAATACATTTTCAAACTACTCCAATAACGTTTACCCTTCACTTTCTACCGCAAAATACTCTATTTCTCTGCTAAGACGACCAAGTCTAGCATGCCCGTTCAAGCTTACAGCAGGGTAGAGGTGAGATGAGAGTATTAATTGTACCATTTTTATAATCAGTATATATCGATAAACTCTTAGTTTTCGACCATGGAACGCGTTAAAACTAGTTGTTTTAAACGCTGCCCAGGTAAATAAGGCTAACCTGATTGGTAAAAAGAGTTGGGACAGTGATTTTTGGAGGTTTCGGTGGGTTAGAGTTTTGAAGGGGTAGGATGGTTATTGTTGTGTTTTTCTTTCTTCTAGATTTTTTTTATTGGGAATGTTTCACAAATATTCAAGCGTACAGGAAAAATTCTGTGTAAATATTATGTGCAACACAAAGTGATAGTTGAAGTAAAGGAACTTTAAAACACTCACAGCGTTAAACGAAATATCCTTTATTCATTTACAAGTTTTGGGTTAACAATGATTTATTTGGAGTCATTTTACTTAAATAGGATAGCAAAATGTTAAAACCTTGGTTATAATTTTACATTAAAATGCGGGGTTCATTTTGTTTTTGTCTGTTATCTATATCTGGTGGTAAGTTAAACATTAGCCTTATGTTTTTCTGCGTCCCTTGTGTGTTACGGAATAAATGCATTATTTTCTTTCTTTTCTTTTCTTTTCTTTTCTTTTCTTTTCTTTTCTTTTCTTTTCTTTTCTTTTCTTTTCTTTTCTTTTCTTTTCTTTTCTTTTCTTTTCTTTTCTTTTCTTTTCTTTTCTTTTCTTTTCTTTTCTTTTCCTTAAATAACCGATCGCTTATCGCTATCGCTTCGGTAAGGCAAGTTTTGTTAAATGAATTCGACCAAACAGTGTATGTTAAATTATTATATACCTTTTGTCTCACAGGATATTGTTTTATACATTGTTAAACATTTTGGCAATAAACACATTCTAATTTAAATGCGTTCTTACACTACTTGAAACTTCCTAGCCGATTTTTTTGTAATTAGATGATGCTGTCAATATTCAAAATCCCAGCCGTCTAACCAAAATATCTCCTCTCATACATATGTATGTATGAAAGGAGATAGTTGTTAGAGGGAAACAGGCGTGAGTCTATGTATGTACATAGACTCACGCCTGTTTCCCGGAGGGGTAGGCAGAGACTACGGAACGCCATTTGCAACGATTCTGACATAGGTATCTCTCTTGCTTCATGCACTTCCATCAAATTTTTTATGCATGCTCTTCGGTTAAGGGTACTTCTAACCTGTCCTTTTTCTAGGATGTCTCCAATCTGGTCAGAGAACGTCCGTCATCTCATACATAGCCTTTTAAACTACAGGTTTTCTTTACTCAGTTTAAAAACCGCAACCACTCAAAAAAAAAAAAACAGCTGGCACATTCTGGCAGTATGTCAAACACGGCGCTAGTATAAAAAGTGTTAAAAAGTACAAGGATCCACTAAATAAGCAAAGTATGAGTCTCGTGCAGAACGTTCTAGATGACATGTTGTCGCGGAATGTTTAGTCTCGGTGTGTTGCGAATCGTAGGGTTGGCAAATGGCGGATGAAGGCATGCCGATTGCCGTTTTTATTACTACTTAAATTGATCTGATATCAAAGCATATTTGATTGCGGAATATATTAATACTTCCGACCTCTTCATGATTTGAAAGAAATTGGAAACTGATTTCTAGTTCACTCATAACACTCCGAGTGAAGTCCATATTTCCATATGCATTTCATGCGATATTTATAATATTATGTATACTTCGCACTTAACAAAAATACGCTGTAATAGTCTCTATTGGTAACACCAATCGTGATCACTATATGATTGAAATTCAACCAATAACTAACTGTAAGTCATCAGGTGACTATGGTTGGTGTCACATTATAATATTATTAAAACTTGAAGATACTCGCTGCTACGTCAGTACTTTTAATTTAGACTGCCTCCGTGGTCCAGTGGATAGCGTATGTGACTGCTGATCGGAGGTCCCGGGTTCGATTCCCGGGTCGGGCAAAAGTGTTACTGGGTTTTTCGGAATTCTCAGTAGCAGCACGGAGTCTGGTGATGTGCCCGGTGACGGCAACAGGTTCGCCCCCTATTACGTGGGACCTAAAAATTCATGGCGAAATGTGGGTGTAATATAACACCTCTGCCTACCCCTTCAGGCATACAGGCTATATATATATAGACTATAAAAAAATCGTTTCTGCCCGATCCCAGGGGTATTTTCGAAAATTCCAAGAAACATACATGCCAACATTCAACTTCTTGTGCCCAAAAACGCAAAAAATATACGATAATAAACAGAGAATTCACGTGATAGTTTAAGAGCGTTGTGGCAACCCTAGTAAAATTTTTAAGTTTGACACAAAAATACAGTCGTCGATGGCTGTCCAAAATATCGAATATTATTTGTATTTACCTAACGTTAAGTCTCCGCGCTGTTTTGATTTCCCAACTTTTGGAGAATGTTTTACGTAAATATGCCGAAAAGTTTCGGCACCGTTGAGTAGTGAATGCTGGGGGATTTTAGTAGTTTTATTTGAGTGTACTGGTTTAAACTGTAGGCAGATATATACTATAAAAGATGGTGGTTCAGTGAAATTGAATAGAAAGGTTTTTAATCTATAAAATAATAATCTCATCAATCATTTATCTACACTTATATTATAAAGAGGAAAAATTTGTATTTTTGTTTGTTTGTAATGGATAACCTAAAAACTACTGGACCGATTTTAAAAATTATTTCACCATTAGAAAGCTACATTATCTGCGAGTAACAAAGCCTATATTTTTTTAAGAAAAATAGGGGTCCGTAAGATATTTGGGTTTTTCAGGTACGCGAAGTAGTTCCCTCAGGACGCGGGTGAAACCGCGTGAAACTTCTAGTAGTCAATAATTTACTAATTTGTTTGAACTATGGTTTAAGTTGTTACAATATGTAACATTTATCTAGACATTATTTCGGCTTTTACATTAATTGTATATCTACATACAAAATGTAGTTATAAAATATTCATATAAATTATTGTGTATTGTTCCCAAATTGAAATGTTTTTCTTGTTTGATAAAATAGCCAATTATTATAATAATTGAGCGCCTGCTGTTTTGACAACATAATTTGACAAATTGCATTAGCAAAATTATTTTATAATCATCATCATGAGCCTGCCGTAGTCCACTGCTGGATGTAGGCCTCTCCAATGGCACGCCACTGAGCCCGATTTTCGGCTCTTCGTATCCAGCCGCTGCTAGCTACATTCTTTTATATTAATGCAATATCTGTAATGATTTTAGTACCCCACATTTTAATTTGGTCGAATAATAATATAACCAAGCATAATTTTGCCATGTTCATCATTTTAGTAGTAAAAAAAATATTATTTTAATTTCAAAAACTGCTGTCAAGAAAACTCCTAAACTCCTAAACTTATAAACCACCCAAAACCTTATAAACGAATGCACTTAAAACGTAAAGGAAACTAATACACAAATATACATACAAGCCAAAATAACCTTTTGACGTTTCCTATACGAACATTACATCCATCTATCAAGGCCTGGCTTGTGAAGGCTTAGTCTGTATTGTTTGAAGCCAGACTAAGGCTTGTAAGGCCATGAGTCCTCCATTTATGGTCAGGCCAAATAATCCATGTCTTAGACTAAACTGTTGCTTTCTCGAAGTGGTGATTATGATTCGAATTGTGGCTGTGAAGGGTTGGTAAATGTAGGTAGGGTTGGTAACAATAGTGAAGACTCGTGAAGACATTCATGTTAAAATTATATGTGACAAATGGATTTTAAACTTTCTCGATTTGCATACATTATACTATTTTAGTTAGTGGGTCATACTCGCTAACTAAAACTAACGTCTAACTTATTTTAAGATACATACATGCATACATACATACATAGACTCACGCCTGTTTCCCGGAGGGGTAGGCAGAGACTACGGAACGCCATTTGCAATGATCCTGACATATCTCTCTTGCTTCATTCACTCCCATCAAATTTCTCATGCATGCTCTTCGATTAAGGATACTTCTAACCTGTCCTTCTTTTAAGAACTCTCCAATCTGGTCAGAGAATGTCCGTCTAGGTCTTTCCCTTCCTCCTGTCCCATTCACACCTGACTTATATAACTTCTTGGTCAGTCTTTCGTCATTTTAAGGTATAAGTAACTTTGTTGTTCTCCGACGTTTCAACCGGCTTGCAATGGTCGTGGTCGTGGAGATACTGATGTCAGCTCAGCCCCGTCTTGCCGAAGTGTAGGTTTCGGCAGACACCCTTTCTTGTTTTTAATTATTGTCATTAGCCGCACTATCGGTACCTCCACACACTACACTTGTGAAGTCTACACACTGATAAGCTGTGTCACTGCGGCGATGTCCGTCAATTACAACAGGATAGTGCGGAGGATAGACAGATGTGTACTTCTAACTAGAGATAGAGGATCCAGTGATAAGGTTAGGTGATCGTGGCTGGTGGACTACTGTACAGTCCAACGGACGGATTTGGAAACTTGTATACAATTGCGAGTGTAAGCGACTGCCACGCCGAAGGTCGTGGGTTCGATTCCCGCTCAAGTCAAACATATGTGTGCATGAACATGGATGTTTGTCTTAGTCTGGGTGTTTCTATGTATAATATGTATGTATTTACAAAAAAAAGTAATGTTTATCCATTGTCTAGTACCCATAGTACAACTCTGCTTAGTTTGGGGCTAGGTGGTGTTGGGTGAATGTGGTAGAATATTATTATTATTATAATTATGGTCATCGCATGTGAGAACTTTATGGCCTCCCTGACATTGTTCACGAGCGTTCCTCGAGCGTACGCTCGGCGTCCGCTCGGCGTGCGCGCTGCGTTCACTTTGTACCACAGAGTGAACGCCGAGCGCACGCCGGGCGTACGCTCGAGGAACGCTGTCGCCCAATGTGAGGTCGGGCTAATTGCGCGATGCAGGATTTAAAATCCGTACGGTCAGTTGTATGTAGCTAGCGCTGCAGTGATAGTAATAAATATGTATTTATTTAGTATTGTGTTCGTCATGAAAAACCTGCGATAGCCTAGTGGAGATACTAACAGAGACTGCCTCCGTGGTCCAGTTGATACCGTATGCGACTGCTGATCGGAGGTCCCGGGTTCGATTTCCGGATCGGGCAAAAAGTGTTACTGGGTTTTTTGCCGAATTCTCAGTAGCAGCCCAGAGTCTGGTGATGAGCCCGGTACCGGCAATAGGCTCGCCCCCTATTACGTGGGACCTAAAAATTCATGGCGAAATATGGATGTAATATTAAACCTCTGCCTACCCCTTCGGGGATATAGGCGTGATTCTATAAAAAAAATATACTAACAGACTGGTATGTCGAGTTCGAATCCACGGCGCGCAACACAGATTTTTCCGAGATAAGTGCGTATTGAATTGTTACTCATCGCTTGCCCCGTGCCTCGGATAGCACGTTAAGCGGTCAGCCCCGGCTAAACTGACACTAGTCTAAACCATAGACTACCGCTATGTTGCGGCGGTCAGACAAACAGTTGCTCCGTGGAAAAGCTAATAAATAAAAACTAGATTTCACCCGCGGGTCTACTCGCGTAAATTATATACCTAACTCAGTGATCAATCTATCTAATATTGAAAAACAAAATATCTATCCAAATTTCAATAACCAAAAATCCATTTTTTTTAGTTTATTGCGTTCTAAACAAGAAAAAGAAGACTTCGTTTTATAATTAATATGTACATACACACATACATATATACATAGACTCATACCTGTTTCTCGGAGGAGTAGACAGAGACTACGGAACGCCATTTGCAACGATCCCGACATACCTCTCTTGCGTCATTCACTTCCATCAAGTTTTTCATGCATGCTCTTCTGTTAAGGGTACTTCTGACCTGTCCTTTAATTACAATTAACATGTAACTATGAAATATAGATACCCAATTTTTTTGAAGTCGGCTAAAATGGGCCTTTATTTACATACCACACATACGTCTAAACAAAGACAGCTATCAAATTACAGAACAATTGTGTGCAAACACACACGTTAATGGACGCGTCCGAGTCAAACAGGCCACATCATTAACATAGGCAAATCATATGTAATGATGTCCCTAGTATTACAGGCTCAATGGTTGTGTTCGCGTTTCTTTGATAATAAGGTCATGATAACAGCTATTTAGAAAATAATGTTGCATGTTTGATGACGAATCATCATCCTTCTAACGTTATCCCAGTTGCATCCCACGATCTACTTCCTAGAATAACCGCATTGGACTAAATATTAGTTGCCCTACAGAGCGACTGCCTGCCTGACCTCCGCAACCCAACAGGAAAGCGACATGCCATTGTTAAGACAAGTATCCGTTCAATCACAGATACTTAATCTCATTAACGACTTTCAAAAATCTACACGTCAGCTGGGACCGACGGCTTAACGTGCTCTCCGAGGCAACAAACGATAATTTACAATTCAATACGCTCATAACTCCAAGTCAATGGTGCGCTCCGTGGATTCGAACCTGATACCCTGGCAGTCTGTCGGTATCTCCACTAGGCTATCACTGATTATTTCACAAATTAATGCAATCAATAAATTTAAAAAAATGTAGCCTAATTTGACCACTACTTCGAAATCGAATACTAAATACCATTATACCCGACCTGAAATCGAACGCCGGACTGCATGACTAAACACAAACAATAACAACAACTTATCCTACGGAACTATAGACGTATTCTATAACAGTAGCAATATAACTTTTACATTCAGAAACTTCTGGAATAAAAGTTACATGTATGATATCGGTTGCGTTTCCATTCAACACTGTATAAGCTTCGATGTGAGGGTGATATTACGTATCGAGATGGAAAGTGGGGCGACTGTTAGGCCACTTTCTATTGAAGCTGTTGGCAAGAGAATTTTTATAAGCAAAACGTTTTACTTAAAGAGCTCAGTGCATATTATATAACCATTTTCCCTTTTACGTTAATTGTCTTGCCACGCTAAACTCTAAAATTACTTAGTGGCTGATTTCATCTGATGTTCACCAAAAGACAGTGTAATTTATGAAGAAGATATGATTTTATATTTTTTTGCTTTACTTCGATTATTATCTGTTATACTATCTGTGCGAAGCTAGCACGGGTGTTACTATGTGCTTTGATATAAAGTAAACATATATAAATAAACATTCCATCTATTTTTTCAATATACCTATCTCACAGAAATGGTGGATTCTGGTGTTGAGTAAAACGAGAAACCATTCAGTTATTTATTTGTTCAAAAATGTACACACAGAAATCGAGATTACAGAAAAAGTTCCAGGAAACAATCGGATTTGGAACGATTTATCTGGAGTAATTGGAAACCATTCCCGGGATTTTATATTTAAAATAACTATATCGAAATTGAAATAAATGTTTTTTTAGTTATAATATTGATACATATTTTTAATTAACGTATATATATATTTATTCAGCTAGGCTGGATTACATTCCTTTACAAATTTCAATGACATGCCTCTACGATTTTTTATTTCTAATAAGATTTGCGGTCGTTACTGTAATCAAAGCCAATACCAAGAAATAAACAGGCTTTTAACATACACCGTATCACATACACATGCATACATAGACTCACGCCTGTTTCCCCGAAGGGGCAGGCAGAGGCATATTAAACGCCTACTTTTCGCCAGTGCTTTGAACCCACGTAATAGGTGACGAGCCTATTGCCACTTATCGGGATATTTTGTTTGCCAGAGCCTAGTCCGTTGATCGGCAGGTGCACCACTTGCAGGTGAGGTTGGCTTGGGACCCTAAGTTCTTGGTGGGAACCCTACGCACCCAATCAGTATAATCCTATCTACCCTTTAAATAACCTTGGATCTTCTGATAAGGTCAATTGTGAACTAAAACTAGCGTCGCCGTGGCTGTTCAACCTCTTCATGGACAGTTGTTTGCAAGACTTGAAACATAGTGAATGTGGATTAAAGATGAATGAGTTACTTGTCAAATGCCTCCTTTATGCTGATGATCAGGTTATACTTGCGTCTTCAGCGGAGGAGTTTCAGGAGATGGTAATAATCATGCATGGTGCGTTAGAGAGGAAAGGAATGAAAGTGAATGTAAGTAAAACGAAAGTCATGGTTTTTGAAAAGGAGGAATGCGTTACGGCTTGTAATGTTATGATCGATGGACAGCGAGTGGAGCAAGTGAATGAGTTTGTATATTTAGGTACGCTGTTTACAAGAGATGGTAAGAATGTAGAAGATATTGAAAGAAGAGTTAATGCAGGTAATAGAGTGAATGGAGCTCTGAAGGCGTTTATGAATAGCCAAAACGTGTCCAAAAAGGCACGTTTGACTGTGCATAGAGGGGTGTTAGTACCTACTCTTATGTATGGTAGTGATAGTTGGGTATGGCAGAAAAGTCATGAAAGCAGAATAAATGCTGTAGAAATGAGAGCACTGAGAAGTATGTGTGGTGTCTCTCTGACTGACAGAGTAAAGAATTGTGTGAGAAAAGAGTGTTGTGGGGTAAAAGAAGATGTATTGACAAGCATCGAGAAAGGTATGCTAAGATGGTTTGGGCACGTGGAGAGGATGGATGACGAAAGACTGACCAAGCAGATATATAAGTCAAGTGTGGATGGGACAGGACGAAGGGGAAGACCTAGGCGGACGTTCTCTGATCAGATTGGAGACATCCTAAAAACAGGACAGGTGAGAAGTACCCTGAACAGAAGAGCATGCATGAGGAATCTGATGGGAGTGAATGAAGCAAGAGAGATATGTCTGGATCGTTGCAAATGGCGTTCCGTAGTCTCTACCTACCCCTCCGGGAAACAGGCGTGAGTCTATGTATGTATGTATGTGAACTAAAAGTCTATAAAATGGCAGTCTATCATACACATGACATGTTTTAGAACAGAAACCCACGCCACGTGTATCTTATCTTATACTTATATAATAATTATAAAGCTGAAGAGTTTGTTTGGTTGAACGTGCTAATATCAGGAACTACCAGTCCGGTTTGAAAAAATCTTTCAGTGTTAAATAGCCCATTTATCGAGGAAGGCTACAAGCTATAAAACATTACGCTATGAGCAGCGCAGTAGCCTTAAATAATGCGGGTGTAAACGCGGGCATCCTCTAGTATTTCGATAAAAATGTTGGTCCGACTCGTGCAAAAGAGTTTGAGGCTTGAGGCCCACAGATCTCGCTTGGAATAACAATAATAAAAAAATCTCCCACAAAACATAAAAAGTTGCTTGTAAATACGTAATACGTACATCGACATAGTTTCTCGTTAAACCGGTGCATAACAGTGACGCATATCAGTCGATAACGACGTGTCATGTGTTGCACTCACTCGTGTGTATGTGTGAGTATGTGTGTGTGATGGACGTCGATTATTAGCTCTGTGGACATCTGACGTGAAGATAAAAAAATTAGGATAAGATTTATACATAATATTTTTTTAAATTTGATAAGATATGTTTTGATTGCTTGGGATTTTTTTTTATTTGAAGATGGACTCGTAAAGTAAAAATATATAATTCTATAATTATCAAAAATAAGCATATTTTCTATTAAGACTATTAAGAGCTATAATATTCTCTTTTAGAATTAGCCACAAAAGAGCAGACGGATCGCCTTATGCTAAGCGATTACAGCCAGCAATGGAATCGAGGAATACCAGCGGAGTCAGATTATTATGTGCGTTGCTACCTTAGATAGAAAAAGGATAAGAAGGATGAGTTCAATGAGAGAGAAGCAATAGGAGATGACGCCACCGGCACTCTTATACACCAAATAAAACGAAACAATGTAGGTACTGTTACTTTACGTCGATATTCTGTGAGGGGTAGCATCCTCTGCTGGCCCATTCATACTGAAATCAGCCTCTACTACCTACCCAACTACTACCTAATATCATCATCGGCCTTTAACAGTCCACTGCTGGACTAGGCCTCTCCTTTTAAAGGAGGAATTGGTGGCATGCAATAACACATAATACAGCAATAACACATAATCTATTATAATTTATCATATGATTTTTACACATAAACAATATGTTTCGAATGACAATGTCAATACTATGAAGTAATAAAGTAACATCGTATTCTTCATATATCAAGTTCAAACTTCAAACGTAGAACCGTCGGTTGTGGCCAGTACTCACATAGAGGTTGGTTATTATTTACTCTTTCTCTGTGGCTCATTTTAAATTTATTAATGTTGCTGCCCTGTACACTATATACAAATCGCGAGAAATTGCGACACTCCCGCCGGGCAAGATTATAAGACTACATACAAATCGCGAGAAATCGCGACAATTGGCCTACTATACCAAGCTGGCCAAACGGGTTGGTATAGGCTTTGTACCAAGTTTTCCTTCTCTTACAGTGCTGTTCTCTGCATAATATGATCCCTCTGTCGGCTCTTACGACACCCATGGAATGATATGGGGTGGTGACATTCCGTATTCTTAATCCGTCACCATACGGACTACCTAATATGCTATCATCTAATACATATGAGAGAAATTGCAACAGATTTTTGAATCGTGGTTTTATTTGAAATTAAACTAATGTTTACGGATTTGATCGCGGTATTTTAGTTTGACTGCACATTTAAACCGAATGATCAAGATCTATTTTTTTTATTACCGACGTTTGGATTTTTTTGCAGATGTCGTGGTCACGGCAGACTCAGACAGACGTAAGCTATAGTTTAATTTCGATGTGTAACAGTTGCGTAAACCCAAAATCATAGTTTTCTAAATATTTAAAGTCGCTTTCTAAATATTTTGACTGCCTCCGTGGTCCAGTTGATAGTTTAAGTGACTGCCACCATAAGACCATCAGGCTAGTCAAAGCTACAGTAACCTAACCTAAGTAATCCAATTTTCACTTCTTCATCATCATTAGCCATGCATATAATCCATCCCACTGCTGGCACATGCCTGTTCTCACTATGAACAGGGTAAGACCACTTACAAAGTATAAATATATAAAATATGCAAGTACTTATATCATTAAATAAAAATAAAATGAATGCCAATTTTTGCTTCCTAGTAAAACCAACGAGCAAGACGATCCCGGCTTTGCTATGTTACCGTAGCTAACGTAGCGTGTCTACGCCGTAGACGTCGTAGAACTATTTTCTTGGCAACGTATTTTGCTAGGCAATCGACTGGTTTATTCAAAGAACACCCTAAAGATATGATTTTTTATACTGGTTTTTGCTTTCACCGTATTTTTGAGAGATAAAGGTGGTTTATTGTTTTATTTTTGATTCCGATCCATATTTCGGCACCATTGCAAGCGCGATGTACATCCGTGAATATGGCGCTTGCAACAGTGCCGATATATCCGTTACTGGACACAAAGGTACGTGGTATATATCCCGTAAGGAAATGTAAAAGTAATGTTAATGACCACGAGTTTAAATTCGATTTATATTTTTATTTCCAACCTTACTACAAGACCGATTTAGCAATATTTTCATATTAAATAAGCCTGAATTAAAAAATCTCATACTATCCTTATGATCGATTTCTTTTCATTCCCATCGACGATAAACACCAAAAATATTCGAAAATTATCCATCAAAACATATATAATTACGCCCAAAAAATTCCCTCATACACAACTATGTATCTTCTCAAAAGAAAATTGTATCCTTACAAAAACCTATAACGTTCATTACAGCAAGTATCTGAAACTTGTTAAGAGGATGTAATAAAAAATAAGCGCGCCCTTCGCGGTGTTTTTCTGTAACTCGTGATGTCATTATAGAATTGATTGATGTTAGCAACGGAAATGTTGAATGTGGCCATGATGTGCGATCGGCATATTGGGACATTTTTCTGTAGCTTTCCATGCGATGAAGTTGAAATTTTTGTCTGTTAGGATAGCGTAGATGTTCAATGGTTGTCTCGCCATTTATAACTGCGCTGGGTGTTGTGGGTTCAATCCCCACGCAAGACAAAAAAATTGTGTGATCCAGATATTGTTGTTACAAATCTCGGTGATTTTTGGAACGGGTATTGAATATTTCTGAAGTTTCCTACTGTACAGTGTTTATTTCAGGTGTGGGATGTTAAATTAAATAAGAAAGACCAAAGAAAAGGACCCCGGGTTCTAAAACAAAACGTCTTGGACGAAACCCGGATAGGCTCTAGGGCGCCCTCTTGCTAGGGCGATGATAATGATGATGACAATTCCCGTTACGTAAACATGATATCATTTTGATCTAGTACAAAATAATAACTTTTTTTTTTCATATGTCAACAATATAATTAAATTAAGTTTTAAAATAATTAAATAATATATAAGAATTAGAAATTAAAAGAAAATATAATTAAATTTAGAAGGCGTCATGAAACTCATCCGCATCGCAGTCAATTGGAAGCTTGCCCAGAAGACATTGCCTCGTTGAATGGCTATACTTATCTTTTGAGCCAAATACGTGCCAGCCCTCTGGTAACGTGAGGCATATATGAGTCTCTTTGAGAGATCTCTAAAAAGTGATCTCGCACTTGGACCCCATGGCCCTAATGTTTTGACCCCAAACAGCTCAAATACATAATGCCCTACTAGATTTACGTATTTGCACCGTTTTAGGGTCTCCGCTAAAGCAGCAGCAGCGCCTGCACAACCTGATGTGCTGGGAAGATGAGATAATAATAATAATAAAAAATTAAAAAAAAAGAACCGTCAACAAGACAACCTAAATTTTCTCTTGGACCATTTTATTTGTATTTTATATCATTGTTTTGAGTCAATATATTATATTTCCAATAGTACAAGAACTCCTTTTATGATAAATATTTTAATAAATACAGTAAACCATAAAATATATTTAAGAAACTTATCTGCAAAAATATTGTGAAGATGACATCTAGTGTCAAAACAAACCCAAACAAAACATTTATAAACAAGAGATATAAACAAATAAAATAACTAGAAAATGTTGACGAGAGCAGCTGCTGCACGCCTGAGATCCCCGGAATTGTCGCTCAGCTCCGCCTCGCAGCCGCCGGCACCTGCACCAGCGTCGTCGGCCAGTGTTGAGGCGTCGAGCTCATCGAGCGACGAGTATTTCTCTCCGCCGACGTCGCCACCACCTGTACGTCGGCGAGGGAGAGGCCGGCCACCGACACGCTTGGGACCCCGAGACCCACCGGTCTCGAACAGGGCCCCCCCTACCGGTGGTGATGTGCACCGCATGAGATGGACTAGTTCAATGAATGAAAACGTCATGCGGGCATATTTTGTGGCCACAGAGGGAGGAACTAACCTCAGTGCGTACCGTGATCGAATGCTGCCTTTGTTTCAGGCGCTTGAGCCAGCTGTCAACGTGTCAACACAACTGCTATCGGATCAAGTGCGGGCCATCCAACGGTGTCGTCTGTTGGATGACACTGTGCTTGAGAGACTTCGCTCTGACGTGCAGAGAAGTCTCCCCATCACTTCTCCATCGCGAACTCGGACGGCGGTTACACAACTGCAACAGGTTGATGTCGCCGATGAAGAGATAGATGACGAGACTTCTCATGTAAGTACCCAGTGCAACGATCAGTTAAGGAGTGCTTTGGAATGTGCTATTGCGGAATACCGATTCATGGACCCAAATGTTCGGCCTCGTTTGCCTCGTTTGCCCATGCATAAGAAAAACATAGCGCTGGTGAGTGCCCTAGATGCATTACTACCAATTTATTTTGAGAATAGTGAAAATCTCGGCGATACACACTCAATCCTGTATTGTGCGGCGGTTGCGGCGTGTCGAGTAGCGGGGGTTAAATTTAATGTAAATAATACCGCTATTCGACAGACCGCTGCTGTGCCAGGTTGGCAACGTAGGATTGAGCGTCGTATCGCTGAGACTAGGGCACTCATTGGCAAGCTGTCTTGTTTTAGGATGGGCAATACCCGACCGAGAGTGATGCGCTTTGTAACTCGAGCCTTTGCGGGAACTAATATCAGTTCCCAAGATTATTTATCTCGGGTTACAGAGCGCATCGACACCCTAAAACAAAACCCTATAGGTATTGCCTGAATCGCACATTCCCGAGAGACGAGAGGTGGGTGTTCAGAAGATGGGAGCGACCCGAGTCCACGGCCGGTGACGCTGATGGGGGTCGACCGGATGATGATGCTACTAATACATTTTGGCGCAGCATCTGGTCGACGCCTGTCAGCCACACGGAGAGTGATTGGATTGGGACTGTTGAGCGAGTATGCGAACAAATACCAACAATGGAGCCAATATCAATAACAGATGATGATATAGCCAGTGCAGTCCGTTCGTTACCAAACTGGAAATCAGCGGTACCAGACGGGCTGCACAATTTTTGGCTCAAATGGCTCCGTAGTTCACATACTTGCTAAGCATCTCAATTCCAATCATCACTGGAATCAGGGTCGCTACCAGATTTTCTAACATCTGGCGTCACTCACCTACTCCATAAAGACTTACCAGACGGTAGTGCCACGGGCCCTAAGAATTACAGGCCGATAACCTGTTTGCCAACGATATATAAACTCCTTACATCCATTTTGAGAACGAAATTGTCGAAACATATAGCTGATAATTCTATTTTATCTGTTTCTCAAAATGGATGTAGGAGTGGGGCCCGTGGCACTAAAGAACTCCTGCTGATAGACATGGCCATTAGCCAGCAGGTGCGCCGTAACCGAAAGAATCTATCGACATGCTGGATATATTACAAGAAGGCTTACGACTCCGTGCCACATACATGGCTTTTGAGGGTGCTGGAGTTGTATAAAGTAGATACAACTCTATGCACCTTTTTAAGGTCATGTATGGGGCAATGGAGGACCGTACTGTGCTATCCAGGGTGTCGATCGAGTTTGGGTTGCGGTGCTCCAATAAGGATCGAGCGAGGTATATTCCAGGGCGATAGTTTGAGTCCTCTGTGGTTTTGTCTGGCCCTGAACCCCCTAAGTACCTTGTTAGAGGCTTCAGGGCTAGGCTATCGGTTAAGGAGAGGAGGTCATGTTACATCTCACCTCCTTTTCATGGATGACCTGAAATTATTTGCCCCCAACAATTTCCAACTGACAGCATTACTTAAGGTAACCGAAACCTTTAGTAATTCTATCAGGATGGAATTTGGTGTGGATAAATGTGCGGTCATGCATGTGAAGAGAGGCAGGATTATGGAATCTGCAGGGATACAACTCTCAGATTCCATTCAACTTAGATCCCTCTCCCTAACCGAGACCTACAAATACCTGGGTATGTCGCAGTCTTTAAATATAGCTGAGACTGACATGAAACAGACGTTGCAGGCTCGTTTCTTTGGCCGCCTGAAAAAAGTACTTAACAGTCTTTTATCAGGTGGCAACAAGGTGCGGGCCTGCAACGGGTGGGCCATGCCAGTCCTAATGTATTCCTTCGGCATACTCAGGTGGACCCAGACGGAACTCGATGCCCTGGATTGAAAAGTCCGTTCAATGTTGACTGCATCTCGGTTGCATCATCCACGCTCGTCAGTGATGAGGTTGTACATCCCGCGGAAATGTGGGGGTCGAGGCTTTTTATGTGCAAAGACCCTCCATAACCGCGAGATGTACAACCTCAGAGAATATTTTCTGGGAATGAACGTGGATGTGCACCGCGATGTAGTTGCCGTTGATACAGGACTTACCCCGCTCGCTCTGGCTAAAGAGAATTGGCACAAACCTGCAGTACTTAGTACTGACGACCGAAGAGAAATATGGAAGGGCAAGGAGCTGCATGGACGGTTCTATAGAGCTTTACATGACTCAGACGTCAATTTTAAAGCTTCTATAGCCTGGTTACGTTTCGGTGATCTCTTCGGAGAAACCGAAGGTTTTGTCTTTGCAATTATGGACGAAGTTGTCATGACAAACAACTACCGAAAGTATATACTGAGGGATGGTACGGTTGACATATGTCGGGCGTGTCACCGGCCCGGGGAATCTCTCAGGCATATAGTATCCGGTTGTTCGAGTCTTGCCAATGGTCAGTATTTGCACAGACACAACCAAGTGGCCAGGATAATCCATCAGCAACTAGCCCTTAAATATGATCTCATTGGTTCTGAGGTACCGTACTACAGATATGTGCCCGACCCAGTTCTCGAAAATGGTCGTGCATTGTTGTACTGGGATCGGTCTATCATTACAGACAGGACTATTGTAGCCAATAAGCCTGATATTGTAGTGATAAACCGAGCAGGGCGACTCGCAATGATAATCGATATCACCATACCGCATGACGGCAATTTCGTGAAAGCAGAAAAAGAGAAAGAGATTAAATATTTGGACCTAGCTCACGAGATTGTTGAGATGTGGGATGTGGATTCGGCCATCATTGTGCCGATAGTCGTGACGGTGAATGGATTAATCGCGAAGAGCCTCGACCAACACCTAAAGAGGCTCACACTAGACAGCTGGATCAAGTCTTTGATTCAGAAGGCAGTTCTTCTCGACACGGCGCGCATGGTGAGGAAGTTCCTGTCTCTGAGGCCCTAACCACCGGTGGCTTGGTCCCTGTACCCGACACTGGTGGGTCTCCGTGGTCAATTTTATATTTTTAAATGTATTTTTTCTAATTGTACTTTAATAATATAAAAGTGTGCCAAGTGAAGAATAATAAATGAAGTGAATAATAATAATATATTTATTTATTACTCTCAAAAAGGTACATTACAAGTTCTTAAACATAGGGCTGCATAAATAAAAACCTTAATGAGAGCTGGAGTTTGTACTAGGTACGAAACCTGTGTGACAGATCTCCAGGCTCTCTCCACGGGTGACATACGGTAATGCAGAACTAGTATTTAGAAGCGTTTCCAAACAATTGTACGTAAAAGGAAGGAAAGGAATAACAAATAATAATGTATAAAAGATAAGCTACAATTATATAAAGCAAAATATAGCCAAGACTAAAATAACTAGGTAAGTAATGGAATAAGTACTAATTGGTAGGATGTCAGTAGGTAAGTACAAAGAATGCGATAAAACTTAAAAATGTAGGACACTAGGCGGGTACCATCAGAATATAACATAACCAAGTAGTGTGGGTATTACGGAAAAAAATTTTCACCAGTACAATACTTAATGACAAAACTAGTAATCGTTTGGGGTGTGGTACAAGTGACAAGGGTACGGCGACTTATTGGGTTAAGATTATAATTATATATGTTTGTATCTTATTATTAACTATATTTTTATTATTCATTGTTGGTATAGACATGGTAATGTGTTATATATGTGTATATATTATATGAAAAGTATTATTATACATAATTTGGTAATATGTTGTAGGTATATGTGAATATAATATATGTTTAAATTTATGTGTTCAATTTTTGTATGAATTTCACCACCCTATGCTATTTTTCCTGTTTTATGTGTCTATTTTTGTGGTTATTAAATGATGCTAATTATCATTTCCGTTTCATCATAATCCAAATCATGTAAGTAATTAGTAACTGCCTTCTTGCACTGGAATTTCGTCATCGGATACAAATTTAGTAATTTATTTAACTTATTGTAGAAATAACTACCAAGAAAGTAAAAACTACGTTGAGCGAAACATGTTCTGGTTAAGATCGAGGGACATACATGATGTTTTCTACGTAGAGGTTCTAGCCTGGAGGGATCATAAAGGGTCTGCGAGTGAGTAGTCAGAACAACATTGAGGATGAAGAGTTTGCGAACTGAGAGGACATTTGTAATTTTGTATAGGTCGGTTGTGGGAAATCGGTAAGGGAGTCTCCAGCCAACTTTCAGAATCAATCTTTTACACGCTCCAGTTTTAGAAGATAGGACTTATCTGTACCACCCCAGGCTACAATGCAGTATTGTATGAGTCATTGACAGAGGGCCAGGTAAGTGATTCTGAGGACACGTGCATCGACTACATTGTTGAGGGCTTTGAAAACATAGGTTAGTTTTCGAATCCTGGAAGTAAGGCTATCTATATGTGTGTGAAAGGATAGACTGTCGTTAATTTGGATTCCTAAATATTTTATACAGTTTACCCGAGACAAAGTAGGACAGTCACATACAGGTAAAAGCGGAGAATTACAATTGTGAGCTGTGAGAGAAAAGGCAGAAGATGGCTGGCCAGGTGAAGTTAGTGAAAAAGTGAGGTATGTAGTTTTAGTAACATTGAGGGAGAGTTGATTTCTGGCTAACCAACTCGTGACTACATTGAAGCTGACTTGAGCACTACTGAAAGCAGATTCCCATGAGTCACCATAGGATATAAGGGCAGTATCATCAGCGTAGGTGAAGATGGTTGTATTATGAAGCTGTAGCTGCCAGAGATAGTTAATGTACAATAGAAACAGAGTAGGACCAACGATACTGCCGTGGGGAACTCCGTGTGTAAGCGGGAGTGTGTCACTACAGAAATCATTTATCCTCACATACTGCCTTCTGTTAGTTAGATAGCTTTTGAAGAGGGCAAGTTGAGTACCCCTAATTCCGAGCTTCTCTAACTTTTTACAGAGGATGGGGACAGAAATAGTATCAAAAGCCTTTGCAATGTCAAGAAAAACACCTATGACCTTAGACTTATTGTCAAGCTTGGCGACTACGTCATTAGTCAGATCTAAAACAGCTTTGGACGTGGACCAACCTGGACGAAAACCATATTGATGTGGTGACAATAGGTGGTTTTGTTGTAGGAACTTTACTAACCTGTTGTTTAATAGTTTCTCGAGTATTTTTGAGAGTGATGGCAAAATGGAGATGAGTCTGTAATTGTTTGGGCTATGTTTGTCCCCTCCTTTGTGAATAGGGAGAACTACGGCAAGTTTAAATGCTTCAGGGAATTGGCCTGTATTAAAAGCCAGGTTACAAACATATGTAATCGGGGGAATTAAGAAGATCTTGAACATTCTAATGAAGTTACTAGAGATGTTATCACTACCCACTGCACAATCTCTTTTCAAATTTGTTATGAGAGATTCAATTTCTGTCTCATCTGTATCCAAGAGGGTGAAAGAGTGCTGATGATATTGAAGGTCATCTGTCCCAGAAGAATGAGTGTTGTGAGCAAAACTGTTAGCAGAAAGTCGTCCAATGTTGGCGAAGTAAGAGTTGATATCATTAACTTTACGTTTAGGGTCTCCTGAAGAAAGTAACTCAAGTGGTTGTGTGGTGTCCTTTGCAGTGTGAGTGATGGATTTTATAGCTCCCAAACCTTTTTAGTATCACCCTGTGCATTGTTGATTAGGTTTTTACTGTAGTTAATTTGATGATTTTAAGTAGATTAGTGCAAAAGTTCCTGTATCTTTTGAAAGTAATTTTTAGGATCTCATCATTAGGGTTTTTTTTAAGTTTTAGATGGAGTTTGTCCCTGTTACGCAAGCATCTTAATAGACCAGGGGTCATCCATTGTTTGTTAAGTCTTTTGCGGTTTGGTACAGCTTTCGAGATAGAATTTGCGGTAATTACGGAGTTCAGAGTATTAATAAGGTAATTGGTTGCTTGATTAACATCTAAACAACTGTAGATAGGGCTAAAGTCTGTTTTGACAAGGTCAGCTTCTATATTAACTAAGTTCATAATTTGAGTATTCCTACGAGAGAATTTATTGGAGTGATTAGAATGAAGAAAAAGTAAAATTGTATCATGGTCGGTGATGGAAGTGTGTGCTACATAGCAGAAAGCAGGTAATTTTGTTTTTAGAATTACATGATCTAGACAAGTCTTGTTTTTTCAGGTGTACAGGTTGTGAGCCGGTAGCATTCTGTGGAAAGCGGCTATATCGAGATATTCCACGGAACGAGGTTCATCATTGGTTGCGGATATGTCTATGTTGATATCACCAGTTAAAATAATATTTTTGTAGGAAAAGAAGCTCTGTAAAAGTTCATGAAGTGAGGGTGTAAATGGTGTGACATCATATTTAGCAGGGGGACGGTATATCGCTATTACTACGGTATGCTTGTTAACAATAATGGTAAGACAGTTCGCATCTTTTAAAGTAGGTTCTGAGGCAGAGATTTGCATGTGATTGCGGAAGTAAACTACAACTCCTTCATTTTGGGTGTACACTTTGTGAGTCTGAACAGAAGAATAGCCCTGTATTGTTGGAACATGGAGATTTTTAAAAAGTCTGCATTCAGTGAGGATTATGAGGTCACACAATACATTACTTCTCACCATCTGAGTAAGCAGTTGATCTAGATTTTTGTTAGGGGAGATAATATTTTGACAGAGGAGTTTAAGGCAACTCCCATGTGAGCGAGCTATTTGACTACAATCGTCTATCATGCACGTCGAGGAATGGGCAACCGAAATTTGGTCAAGTTCGCTTTGAAGATGCTGAAAGTTATTATCGAATTTCAAGGTGGTGGGGTAATCGAAGAGGGGTAGTCGACAAAGAATGGTAGATGTTTAGATTTATAGTTTGCACAAAGCTAGTTCCAATGAATAGGGAAAGAAATGGTGATTCACAGTTAGGTACTGGAGGAAGAATTTGTTTCTATGTAGTAATATATTGGCGAAAAATACAATGGAGTTATGTAGAATAAATAGTATGTGATTTTGCGGCAATGTAGTATGAGGCAGGATTTGTTGTGAGTATGATTTGAGTCAGTGTAAACACAAGTGATAAAATATTGGCTATACGTAGATTTAGATTTAAAAGATATTAAACTAGTTATTAAAAATGATTGGTAACATAATGAAAAAAAGAAAAAATACATGCAAAGTCATGCGGAATTAGGAGAGGGCATCTCCTTCATCTGCTGTTCATTTCTTATAACGATGGGTAGGCTGTCGGCATTTCTTTTTAGCAGCACACATCCGTTGGAGGTCCAGCGGAATTCATATTTATTCTCCTTGGCGAGAGTTCTCGCGAGATAGAATAGTCTCTTAGCTTGGGATGTGAGTAGCTCAGCAATATATATGGGAGTAGGCGGTACGGCTGGTATGCCGAGATGGGTTGAAACGAGTTTGCTGATTGGGTTTCTCTTCTTGTGCTCTTTGACGGCTGTCAAGAGATTGATCTTTGTGAGGGTGCTACTGAATTCCACTGAGATGTTAGAAGTTTTATTTTCCTTTTTGGACGGTTGACGTGTTATGTCACGGATAGTGACAATGGGGTCGGGGTCAATGCTAATATCCAGTTGTTTGGACAAATTTTGAATTAAATTGTAAAGCATCGTTGGATTTTCCTTTTCTTGCTTGGGGACATCGCGAATTTCAATACTCGTCTTGATAAGATTTCGGTCGTGTATTTCGAGTTTATCCTCCAGTGCAGATAGCTTAGCTGACACTGTCCTACGCTCTGCTTCCAGGGAGGTTATTTTGGTGTCAATCGACAGTAACTGATCCGACACATAAGTCATATGTCCGAGTAGTGGTTTTTGATCGCCAACATATTGTCAAACAGTTTGTCTAGACGGGAGTTTTGAGATTTGGTCAGGGCCGATCATAGATCTCATTTCATCCTTGAAATTGTCCAGTTCATCAACCGTTGCCACATTTGTCGTATATTTGCGTTTATTACGTTGAGTGACGTTGGATAGAGATGGTGCATCAGGATTTATTTTTCTGAGGTCCGGGTCTGAGATTGCAGCAATTCTTTGATGAGGTGGTGTTCTCATCAAGTTGACTTCGGACTGTGGCGCTTCAGTTGGGGTAGTGGGTGGACTTTTAAACATTATGTTTATATTAGCAAAAAAAAGAAGGTTTAATCATACGAATTCTCGAACAACTTGTTTTTACTTAAGTCAGATGCAATGATGGGGTGATAATCGCTGTCGCTTGTAGATTGTGGCAAGCAGCGCAGTGAAGTAGTGTCGGTGGGCTGTGTTGCATACGCACCGTTGTCAACGAAGCGCGCGAGATGTTATCTCGCTGTTGCTATCCTGCTTCCACACTGACTCCGCGTACGTAGTTACTACGGTTGCCTAAAGCACGGTAATATAATCTAACAGTATTGTAACTCGGCCGTCTTCGTGAGTTATATACCTACCAGACGCGCCGCATGCGAGCTGCGGCACGATAGCGGCTGCGGGTACTGTAGGCACAGTCCGATGGGTACTCTGCTCTACGCGCGTAGGTATAACTCGAGTTTCGTGCGTTTGTATGGAGTTACAATACTGTTAGATATTATTACCGTGCCTAAAGCTAAGCGTCGACTGATCGGCATTGTACGCATCGGACGCATCGCATTTTTTTTCATACTGCGTCCACTGTATCGGCACCGATCGGATTGCCGACGCAAGTACCAGTGATCGTATATGTATTTGTGAGAATGGAAGAAAGCGAAGAAGAACACTTTGTCGTTATTGCTTGTTTGTTAGTAGAAGAGGCAGAAAATGCAAACCCATCTAAAAAAAGAAAACAAAATGTCTAGATACACGACATTCGGTGTGACGTCATCGGCACGCATCGCAAAAGTTGCCTCTCGGAGCATCTGTGTCGGCATTGCCGATGTGCGATCCGTACGATGCGGATCAGTGGACGCACTTGTATGAATTTCTATACAAAGAATACTACGACCCGAAAAATGCGATGCGTCCGATGCGTACGATGCCGATCAGTGGACGCTTAGCATTATACGCGCCTGGTACTTCGCGATTTATGTTTTTTGACTTTAGTAATTATTTATCAAAAAATAGGCGATATTTAATAAAAAAACTTTTACGGAGGACACGTCTAAACGTTTTCGCGGTCCGGGAGGGAGAGGATGGCGAAAGGATATCGACACAAGCAAAAAGAAAACGCAAGAGACTTAATGGATATTAGGTGTATGACATTGTAAATATACGTTTAACAACTATGACGTCACTACAGTAATATGATGTGAAAAAAAAAATTTTAATGGATTAAATTTTTATGTTTTTGAAGAAACAAGTATTTTTATCCCTTTTCAACAAGGTAATATTATTTATTAAAATTAATATTACCTTGTTCATTTTTATTCTTTGATATAAAATATGATTTCTTTAATTATTAAATTTTGAACACGCTCTGTTGTTCTTAAAGTATGATTTAATATTTAGCTTCAAAAAAATTTTTGACCGACGTGGCATTTAAAATTAAAAAAGATTATAGTATTTTTATACTTACTTGTATTCGTTCTAAATTAAGAAGTCTTTCAGGCATCTTTAATCATAATTAACTGACAGCTTTCAAGCGGTTGTGAGGCTCAGTTTGGACTGAGTAATTGAATATCTTCTTGAAAGCATAGCAGTATTCAAAGGAGTCTGTTGCTATGTGTGTGTGCTGAGAGCTTTGACTCTCCAAAAAGATTTCTGTTAACAGAATAGGCAATATATGAGTGTGTCGGGATTTGCCGTTTCGCTCTATTAGTCGTCCTTCTTCAAAGGAGAGCATTGTTATCACGCATGTGAAGAAGAGCTTTTGCTGTGAAAACTGTTGACATCAGCGAAGTCTTTACAACAACAGCATGGTGACTCAAAAGGACTCTAGATGAAGGCTTTAAAAAGTAAAACCTCACCACTGTTACTGCCTCATGAGTTGCCCGTTACACTGCTTCAAATAAGATACAACCTAACATCAGACAGCGTAAAAACAACAATACAATCCAACCAGCGGGGTCGCATATTATTATGGGCATCTAAGGAAAGTTGCAATAACGGCAGTAGCTTTAGTTTTATTCTTAGTGTTCAAGGAGCGCACATATTTCCTCTACCAGGCTTCAAACTGAACTTTGAGTGGCGGAAGGAGGCCTGCTTTTAAGGTTTTTTACCATCATCATCATCATCAGGCGTGTTTATAATCCATCCCACTGCTGGATACAAGCCTTTTCCCATTATGGGAAGCGTTTACGTTGAGACGTTTAGATCTTAGGTTGATTATCGGGGTTCTTATAGAAAAACTGCTTAGAAGGAACAGGTTTTTTTATTATGTCTCACTACCGCTGACATACAGTATGACCGACTAGGTAAGCACTGGCCTAAAGGCTGGAGTGTAGACTCCTGCTGCTCTCTGACGCTCGCAGGGTAGACTGCTCTTAGGGTCGCCGGTGAACTGGCTGAAGTGCACGCTGGGTAGGCAGCTCGGTGCTCGAGATGTAGGCTGAGTGGTAGGCTCAGGTGGTGCAGCTGATGTAGGCTGAGCGGCAGGGCTCAGGCGTTGACTGGTGCCGTCAGGCGTTAGAAGCCTGGCTGTAGGAAGCTAGTAGGTAGGAGCTAATGCGTAGGCAGCGGCTGGTAGAAACACGGCGCCAGCAGCTTGTAGGTCTTAGCTAACAGCAACCCGTAGGGAGAACTGGAAAGTAGCATAGAGAATGCACAACAATCGGTCATGCTGTTATGCTTAGGAGAGACAGATACTACAGACAGAACATATAGGCACACAGACAACTAGAATATGCTCACCCCCAGCCGGACAGTAGTCAAAGAAGTAGAAGGCAGAACAAATATGTAGTAGTAGTAGCAGAGCAGCAATGTCTAGGGAAATTCGCACCCATCTTATATAGACTCACAGACTGCCTGTGCCCGGTCCCTTACCTTAAATGGTAATAATTCCTAGCGAAGCGCTCTTCGGACTAGGCTGGCTCCACCCACTGCGTTAAGCGCCTGTAGATAGTATAACGCAATACGGAGTATCACGTTACAACGTGTCTTTCAAGAACTTTCAAACATGCACTTTATGGTTTAGCCAGTTTTTATTGCAGCGTCAAAAAAGGCAAATCAAAGGCAATAGAATACTCCACGCAAGCTCTTTTCAAACTCAACCAGTCGTAAATTTTCCTTCATTCTCTCTCTGTTACACATTGACGTAATAATATTCGAACAAAAGGAAAATTATCCAGATATTAATCATTGAACACGGAATATATTACACACAAAACACATCTGAACTTTGCTCGAATATAACTTTTATTTTTGTTTAATGAATATTAGGTTTCATATCTTATTGATTTACTTTCTTTCGGAAGGCGGCGATAGCCCGGTGGTGTACGTAACGGACTGCTGAGACGATGGTCTCGGGTTCGATCCCCAGTTACCCCGGGCACACACCTATGACTTTTCGAAGTTATGTGTGTATTAAAATAAAAATATTAATTATCGCTCGCTTAAAAATGTGCCCGGTAGATGGCAATAGGCTCGCCCCCTATTACATTGGGACCGAAACATATCTGGCGAAGTGTGGGTGTGTAATACACCTCTGCCTACCCCTTCGGGGATAAAAGGCGTGAAGATATGTTAAATGTTGATTTACTTTCTGTGTTCTTTTTCCGTAACATAACTGTGAAGTTCAAGGTTTGATTTTTGTTTTGAGCTGTCGGCAGCTGAGATATAGAAACTGACATACCGCATAGTAGCACAGGTAATGCTGGTTTGTAAGAACGACTGTGCTCTCTATTAATCAGTTGACAGAAATGCCAAGACAAATTAAAGCCATTGACCGTAAGAAATACCTTTTTACCTTACCCACGCCGGTAGGGGTAGCCAGAGATAGTATATCTAGAATTCGCCATGTTATGCAAGTTTAGGTCCTACGTAAAGGCTGAGCTTATTGCCGTTACTGGCTATATTGTCAGACTCCATGGTGCTACTGAGAATTCGGTAAAACTCAGTAACACTTTTGCTCAACCAGGGAATCGCACCTGGGGCACGGTCAACAGACGCATATTTTATCCACAGAACCACCGTAGTAGTCAAGTCTGTTTTTTTTGTATTTATCGCGTACTCATCATGTACATAAGAAAAGGCGATAAAAAGCTTTTAGCTTAGTCTGACCATAAGTATTGCATCCGTGAAAATGCCGCTTGCAACTACGCAAGCTGTGATATCGCCTCTTTAAACAAGTATACGTGATATATTTCAATAAGCATTATACGCCTTATTACCAAAACAAGTCCAAATAAGTAGTTAGTCCTAGGTTTAGACTTAATTGTGTATTTTAAGGTTGTTAAGTGGCTCAAAGATAAATTATCATATCAAATTCTAGAGATAGACGCTTCACCTGTATACAAATCTTACATTACTGCCTGACAGACGAACAACGTGCAGTCAAAACAATTGAGCGCAAAATCCTGAAATGTTGCATGTACGTTCCTTGGAGATCGCAGAAGTGCACTAAGCAGGTATTTCCCAAAATACCCACGGGATCGGGCAAAACGGTTAAATTAAAATGAATATGCGGACGCAGCTGCGGGAATCCTCTAGTTTAAGGATAAAACTGAACTCCGAACAATATAATCCTCGATTTGCAATAATCCCTATAACTGCATTTCTATAAAGTTTTAGTTGAAATGTCTCATCTTAACAAAATCCATGGTCACAAGACGAAAAATAAAAAATAACGGGCAAGTAAACTGAGTTCAGAGGTTAACAGGTTCTTCACACACGCGCAGTCGTGGCAGTGTGGCGCGCCTAAACTAAGAGCATTGAGTACACACGATGTGCGTTAAGGGTTCTCGTTAGGCCGGCTACAGAGTAACGACTTTTCTTTCATAATTTTATATTCATTACTTGCAAACTCGTCGTTCATAAAAGACTGGTGTATCAATGTTTGCAGAGGTCACCGCATTGATGGGTTAGCACTTGAAACGTACAACCAGGGCCTCAAGTCTGCTATTTTAAACACATTCGTCATTCCAACACGATCCCATTATCATTTTGACAAAAGTTCGTAGTCTGGTAATTCATCATGATAGTTCAGTGATCGATCAGTGGACTCGTAATTGAATGGTGGCAGAATGACATTGTTGTATTGCCATAGATAAAAAAAACCATTAGAAGAAATGATTTTTGAAAAACTACCATTAAATTTGATTATTTTTCATGCCAGATTTCATTTATATATTTTTTAAATATTCATTACTAGTGTTATAAGCACTCTAAAGTTTTATTAAAGTTCGTAAATAGCAAAAAAACAATGAATTTAACCATTCAACTCAATAATATTTGTTCTGTTTAGCTGTCAAAGTTAAATCATGTTTTGACGTAAGAACTGTCAAAAGTTCAAAACTACATTTTTGTAAACAAAGTCCTACTAGTCGACCAAGCCAACTAGACGAATGTCAACGTGACAAAATTCAACATAATTCAACAATTATAATCCAGAAATTATTCATCGTAACGTGCGAACGCGGCGTGTGAACGTACAATGCGCCTGCAATCGGTACTAGGTATTTCTGGATTATAATTATTTAATTATGTTGAATTTTGTCACGTTGACATTCGTCTAGTTGGCTTGGTCGACTAGTAGTTTGTTATATTTCTCAATAATCTCAATGCACTGCGGTGAATTGTTTAATACCGAGTAGCTCGTATGTTTCTCTTAGAGCCAAAACGAAGATATCAATGGAAAATGCTTTATGGATAACAGATTCCAAAGGAAATGATACAGTAAGGTTGTGCAGTTCACACCTCAAAGAAAAGTGATTATATCGACAGGAGTAAATACTATAATTTAAGATAGCGAGTTAACTACTAGGTGTTTATATTTGAAGAAGAATTGGCATAACCAAATCATAAAATATTGAAGATTGAGTTAGATCATAGATACATTCCTATTACAATTAAAATATTATTTGTGTTTCATGTGTTGTAACTGTATCAAGAAAAAAAATAAAACTCATAATTATGTGTTATTATTAACAATGTTGTTTTATTAAAGATAAATAATTTCTGTACATGAATTTATTAAGAATTGTTGGTTCCAATTATAGACACAAAAATTGAACACTATTCTCATATACTAACTATCATAAATCTTCACTTTTGCATCTACTAGCAAAGCAACTTTCTTCATACTGGCTTTGCCGAATCCTCACAAATATGTATGTCTCAAACATATGGATATGAGCGGTCACAAAACTCATAAAGAAGTTGCCCGTTTGCTTGAATTTTGTATCTGTAAGAGAGATAAGTAAATATTTATAAACACACCACTCATTACATCATATTCTTTTATACTAAGATCTTCTATACTATGCAATTAATTTAAAAACACTTTTCATCATAATTCAGACATTATTTAATTGAATTATGTACTTAAATTCTTTACAAGACTCCATAAAACGTAGGCAGAATATATTAATAAATTAGGAACATTATATAAAGCCTGGTCACTATCTAGTCATCATTAACATAACCGTTCCTGTCAGGTAGGTATGGCAATATTAAAAAGAGACCAGGAAGTTCTTATTGTACTAATACTTCAAACTATCACAAAGGTATGACATTATCATTTATTTAAGTACCAAACCACTGCTGGTCACTATCTATAGTCATCATTATCTACTACTAACACTTCCATTCCCAATGTGTAAAAACATTACTCTTTCCTCTAAGCTCCGTCACTCAGATGAACTAAGTTCATCTGAGCTCTGCCATAGTTGGGTTAAAAGCACAGCTACAATGTTTGAAAATATTATTGAATTTCCTGTTTCTTATGTTTGGAATATGAATATTTAGCTTTGATGTCCTTGTATATTTCAGAAGGCAGAATGTACATGTATAATTTAATGTTTAAGTAGACACGTGAACATCAAATTTGGAAAACCACAAACTGAACTAGGCGAACTATGATATTCCTTTCCATTTAATATATTGATAGTATATTTTATATAATGCCTCTGTAACTTCTTTAATGGGCTGCGACACAGTAATTGGCGAAATGTCATGGAGGGCACCCTGTCCAATCAAGGTCTGGTAAGATCCTGATGCGTAAAATGAGTGCTACCAGAATCAGCAATAAAAATATAACATTAATTAATAAATTTCTTCTTTATAGGAATAGAATAATAAATCAATATTAACTTCAGTTTTCTCACCTTCATTTCTGCCGCTACGCTATCGTTTTGACGCGGTCTGGACTTAAGGGGAATGAGTTTTTGAAATAACTCCCTTACTGAATCCTTTCCTCTCTAAGATGAAACGTTTTTACAAATTTCGCCTCGGGAATATCCGTAAAAGGGTTTTTAGTTATCCTCGTTAAACGACGGGCTTGTAAGTTAGCTCGAGAATATTAGTTCGCAGTGAATACATAATCTCTTTTTTGCAGTACATTAAACTTTTTGATTGTCTGTCACTATGTTTCACAAGCAAACACTAGGCAAAAGCAATGATTGCACGATGGCGTTACGATGGTAGGTCACTGATCAAAGGAACTGTCAAAATATTACCAGACTACCGCATACGTCAGTCATTGATTTGGCATTATGTACGAGACTACCAATCTTTGCCATGTTTTTCAATGGAGTGTCAGTGGTTGACCATCGGAAAATCATAATGACACCATTGTAACAGTAGACTACCAAACTTGTAAAAATCAACTATTATGAAGTCAGTGATCGACCATTTTGGCACTATTGTTATACCAGACTTGAGGCCCAGGACTTTACAAACATACAACCAATGGACACAGTGAACATATACACTCGCAAAAACAATTTGTGAATCACACAAAGTATCGTCGCTTGTGGGAATTGAACCCACGACCACAGAATAAATAGTAAGAACATCTGTTCTTACGAACAGAAGCACCACTTCGCAAACCAATTTAAAGAAATGGCGACTCTTGCTACTAAGCAAGAAAGTGCAATTCAGCTCGCATGAGCATTCAGTACCTAACGCGATATTGACCTAACTGTTCCCGCTCTTTTCTAACACATAACGCTGTCGCTGTCTGGCGCGGAGCGGTGCGCTAGGGTTGTCGACTTGCCGCTGCTACTATAATATTTATTCATCGTCTATCTACCTACTTGACCACGTACCTAATAATAAATATTTATACTATAAGTATCCTATCCCACTATTTGAGCTCGTAGAACGAAAACCACAAAAATTCTGGTGGTTTACATTTTCACTACACTAATTCTTAGTTATTTCCTAAACGCGTAGACCGATTTTCATGACTCAAACAGATAAAATGGTTTTTGAACTATACCTTTAATTTGACACCATAATCGTTGAGATATCTCAACAAATAAAAAGTACAATTTTCAAGTTGCTCTCGTAAAATAAATAAAATCAAAATTTCAAGTTGCTTCCGACACACATCCGTTAAATGAGCAATACTTCGCACCAGACTTGTGATGTGAACATTTTTGTTGTTCCCTATTAAAATTCACGTTATTAGCTAGCCCTGCGCGCGAGCGGTGACGACGCGGCGTGGAAGCCGCGCCAAAGTGTAGGCACTTATCGCTGTAGGTACGGCCGAGTGAAGGAGGCCTGCCACGACACTCGGAGCAATGTCAAGCCCCGAGAGGCTGCTCAAACCACAACGCCAACGGTAATTGTAACATCCTACTAATATTATAAATGTGAAAGTTTGTGAAGATGTATGTATAGATGGATGTATGGATGGATGGATGGATGGATGTTTGTTACTCTTTCACGCAAAAACTACTGAACGGATTTAGATTGAACTTTACAGTAATATAGTTTATACATCAGAATAACACATAGGCTACAATTTATAAAGATTTTGTATAATGTTGCCATACTACAAGGAAAAGTATCAACTAAGTCGGCAAAAATCCTGTATTATCTTTTTTTGTTTGCTTGGGTCAAATTAAGTAATTGGAATTTTACCCCTTCCTGATTATTGATCTGATATTTGGTATACACTCATAATGTCATCGAGATTTAAATGATTGTAAATTCAAGATGGCCGCCGATACAAAATGGCGGATCACATATTACTTCACAACAACCTCAATATGGGTATCAAATGAAAGGGTTTGATTGGTAGAATGGAGCTCACTATGAAAAATCCAAGATGGCCGCTGCCACAAAATGGCTTATTATTTATTTTCCACAAATACCTCAACTTGGGTATCAAATTAAAGAGCTTGATTCTTAGAATAGAGCTCGCTATGAAAAATACAAGATGGCCGCCGATACAAAATGGCGGATCACATATTGCTTCACAACAACCTCAATATGGGTATCAAATGAAAGGGTTTGATTGGTAGAATGGAGCTCACTATGAAAAATCCAAGATGGCCGCTGCTACAAAATGGCTTATTATTTATTTTCCATAAATACCTCAATATGGGTATCAAATGAAAGGGCTTGATTCGTAGAATAGAGCTCGCTATAAAAAATACAAGATGGCCGCCGATACAAAATGGCGGATCACATATTACTTCACAACAACCTCAATCAAATGAAAGGGTTTGATTGGTAGAATGGAGCTCACTATAAAAAATCCAAGATGGCCGCTGCCACAAAATGGCTTATTATTTATTTTCCACAAATACCTCAATATGGGTATCACATGAAAGGGCTTGATTCGTAGAATAGAGCTCGTTATGAAAAATCCAAGATGGCCGCCGATACAAAATTGTGGCTCACATATTACTTCACAACAACCTCTCAATATGGGTATTTAATGAAAGGGCTTGATTCGTAGAATAGAGCTCACTATGAAAAATCCAAGATGACTGTCGCCGCAAAATGGCGGATTACATATTTTCCAAAAATAACTCAATATGGGTATCGAATGAAAGGGTTTGATTGGTAGAATGGAGCTCACTATGAAAAATCCAAAATGGCCGCTGCCACAAAATGGCGGATTATTTATTTTTCACAAATACTTCAATATGGGTATCAAATGAAAGGGCTTGATTCGTAGAATAGAGCTCACTATGAAAAATTCAAGATGGCTGTCGCCACAAAATGGCGGATTACATTTTTCCAAAGATAACTCAATATGGGTATCGAATGAAAGGGTTTGATTGGTAGAGTAAGGCTCACTATGAAAAATCCAAGATGGCTGCCACCACAAAATGCCGGATAACATATTTTCCACAAACACCTCAATATGAGTATCAAATGAAAGGGCTTGATTGGTAGAATAGAGCTTAATATCAAAAAGCCAAGATGGCCGCCGCCACAAAATGGCAGATTACTTATTTTCCACAAATACCTCAATATGGGTATCGATTGACAGGACTTGATTGGTAGAAAAGGGCTCACTATTAAAAAAGAATGAGAAGTATCAACTAACAACAAAACTAAAAACTTAAAAAAAAATAACTAAAAGGATTGTTTTGGGCGTAGCGTATCCAGAGTAAACATTATTAAAAAAATTCACTTGCCCAACGATTTTATATTTGTATGATCAATACCCAAGATTGATGAAAAGATTGATGCGATCTGGTAGCCAAATTACTTTTTAGCTTTTAGTACATAACCTAACTACATCATTTTATTGTAAAAAACAGTATAATAATAAAATATATTTATGTTTTTTACAATGCTCATTCTAGAGTAGTTATCAAATTGTTTTCAAAGTTGATAGGTTTGTTGCCAGATCATTATTTAATGTAGATGAAATTTGTCTTTTACAGTAAGTAGTTTGTACGAATAGTTTAATAGTTATCACGATATAATTGACCTAAGCGCAGCGTTATTAAAACCGCTTACCTACTATGAGTTGGCGTGCTTAAGCGCAGCGGGGCGGAGAGGCGGTCTGACTTTGTACTTTGTGGTAATGCTTTCAGTTTTTATTTTTGCTGCTCTGCTATTCAGTAGGTATAAAAGCTCTTCAATAACTTTAATAATATACACTACATACTAATCTTTACCTGAAGTTTGACGACTATGAAAACAAAAGTAATTTTAAGTATTATCTGTTTATAATATATGTGTGCTACACGGCTGTGTGATGAAATTTGATATGGATAGTCAGAAACCTGGGGAAGTACAAAGGCTACTCTTTATTAAATTTCATGCGGGCGAAGCCGCGGGAAAAAGCTAGTAAATAATACACACAAAAGCGAAATACACATTATATCAACTTGATTTGATTTTTTTACTGAGCTGGCTGTTTCATAATTATTTTTATTGGCTTCATTTTATTACTAGAAACATACGTAATGCACACATGTTTGGTATAGGAATGATTCATAAGTATAACACTCATTAACGTAACCGATTTAGTTTGACGCCTAAAATTACGATGAAGAAAATTTATTTCAAGACAAACTGCCCGCGTGTAGCTGGCCTGCATTTGCGTTTGACGTCTAAGTACAGTCGCTGAAGAGTAATTACTCCTAGATCTCTAGCCTTAACTACGTAGCTAGCTTGATACTGACGTACTTACAGTAAATATGTACAGTATGTAGCCATCGTTATAATCTGTTAAACTTCAGTTTGAAGAGTTGATTTTTTGTCGTTGATATGATTTTAACTTGAATAGAATCTTAAGCCCTTTAGATACAAGAGGTCAAGTCAAATTTGATGGCCGGTATGATGAGGTGTCTCTATGCCATTTCATTACGTTGGCATCGTAGGAGGAGACAAAGTGTAATACACTAAGCCAATAATATCTTTGAGAAGAGACCGCCAACTTGACATTGAAGCCTTTACCGACCCATCTGGCCAACGTGGTACAGTAGGATCGTGATATTGGTCAAGTAGGGTAAAATCCGCCCATTATCTCTACTACTATTGTTACATACATACATACATACATAGACTCACGCCTGTTTCCCGGAGGGGTAGGCAGAGACTACGGAACGCCATTTGCAACGATCCTGACATACCTCACTTGCTTCACTCACTCCCATCAAGTTTCTCATGCATGCTCTTCTGTTAAGGGTACTTCTGACTTGTCCTTTTTTCAGGATGTCTCCAATCTGGTCAGAGAACGTCCGCCTAGGTCTTCCCCTTTGTCCTGTTCCATTCACACTTGCCTTATATATCTTCTTTGTCAGTCTATCGTCATCCATCCTCTCCATGTGCCCAAACCATCTTAACATGCCTTTCTCAATGCTTGTCACTACATCTTCTTTTACCCCACACCACTCTCGTATCACACAATTCTTTACTCTGTCGGTCAAAGACACACCACACATACTTCTCAGTGCTCTCATTTCTACAGCATTTATTTTACTTTCAAATCTCTTCTGCCATACCCAACTTTCACTACCATACATAAGGGTAGGCACTAACACGCCTCTATGTACAGCCAAACGTGCCTTTTTGGACACTATTGTTACTGTTATGAAATATTTATCATTAATGTAATTTATTATAGTGTTGCTGTTTGTTGTTCCTTCTTAATAAAAAAACTCACAATTTTATTGGGAGTAGCTTACATCCTGCAGTAGACTGCGTAAGGCTGTATGAAGATGAGTTTTTGACCAATATGTGATATTTTTGCAAATAGAGAGAGCTTCGTGTCTGGTGGACCGCGTTTCTGACGAGATCTTGTATATACAGTGATCGCATGTCTAACTCCTGAAAGCGTGTTTCAGAGATGCTTATCATATGTGCTAGTATCTCATTGCCATCACGGCGGAGAGGCATCATGATTCAGGTCGTGCTGGCTCCCTAAATCAAGGTTGAGCCGTACTGTTATATCCCTAAAATGTATGGCTTTGTGCTTACCCTATGAGACCAAACGCTTGGTCAGCAATCCGCGTTCTAATCTGTAGTATGATGCCCACTTTTCAGACAGTCGGTCCTTAATCCCCAAACGTTCAAGACGTCTACCGAACTCGTCTATTCTTATAAATAATCCTTAACATTAAACTAAACGAAATAAATCTTTTTTTTTAAAGTCTATCGTTTAAATCCGGATAACATTTGGTGGCAGCGGTGGGATTCCGAAGGAGTCCCCTATACGTCTCTGAAAAGTCCAAAATATACGCGAGTGTGTGTGTTGAGTGTACTTGCCGATTCCAACTACGTATATACTTACCGTGCTGTTGTTCCGGTGATTCTTTGTACGTCGCGACCGTGTTCTAGAAAGGCCCATTGCTGCGCACTGTTCGTGCTGCAGCCGGTCTCTAACCTTGAACCTGCAAGGTATACCCTCTGTCACGCGTAGTCTAACGCTGTGACCGGTATACCATTCCCGACGAGAAAATATCAACCAGACGGCGATATTTTCGCGGCATCATCCTTACATCCGGTCCAGGAATCCAGGACTTACCAGGGAGTGACGAGAATGAGGCGTGGTGAACTATTGCTGTAAGTGAAACTATTCCTTAACTTTGATCCTGAGACTGCGGTGAAATCGTCGAAATATCCTGAAATCAAAGTGTTCATTTGTCCGCTCCGTGTAACATTCGTGTTTTCAGTGTTCCAGTGTAGAATTTATTTTACGTTAAATAACTTTTATTCATTATAACGTTCTTATAATTATAAAACCAAATAAGTTACATCGAAGTGGCTCTTATCTAAGTCACAGTTCTACTCAGACCGTTCCCAGTAACGCCTACGCACATCATACCTTTGTTATCGGCTCTGTTCAGAATACTACCTATACAAGCGTTTGCGTTCGGGTTTGGTTTCGATTTATTTTAATTTAGTTATATCATATTCTTTTCTTTTAAATTAAAATGGCAAAATCAGATTCTAAGAAAGATGTTAAGGAATTAAGATCTGAAGAGGAAATTTCTTTAAACGTTGTGTTGAAATTCATTAAACCTTTTAACGGTGACAGAGAGAAATTAACTGCTTTCCTGAGAAATTGCGACAGCGCAATTTCCTTAGCGTCTTCATCCCAGGAAGATGTAGTTTTTAAATATATTTTAAGCCAACTAGAAGGGAAAGCCGAAACAGCCTGTTCAATTAAAGATTTTGAGACGTGGTCATCACTTAAAGAATTCTTAAAAAATCAATTTGGAGAGCGCAAGCATTACGCTCATTTACTTACCGACTTGCAAAACTGTAGACAAAGCGCTCAGGAAACCGTCAGCCAATTTTCTCTACGTGTAGAGACCTGTTTACAAAAACTTTTAACAGAAGTAACTGTTTCAAATTCCAAAAAGAGCGAACTTGTTGGCAGATTAGCCGCTAAGGAGGATCTGGCCCTCCATACTTTCACTTTAGGATTGCATCCTAGAATAGCGAACCTGGTCAGAAGTAGAGATCCTAAGAGCCTGAATGACGCAATAAACTGCGCCATATCAGAGGAGAAAATACAACAGTCTTCTTACCGTAACACCTCCCTAAACTTTAACAAAACAAAAACTACTGAACCTTTTAATAAAAGAAATGGCTCTTATAACCGCGTCCCACAAACACATAAACCTAATAATAACTACCAAAACACATCTTCTCGCGATTCAATGTTTTGCAGATATTGCAAGAAGCAGGGTCACCTTCTTGAAAACTGCAAATTACGTGAATATAATAATAAAAGATTCTCTAATGGCCCTCAACCGTTTACCCCAATGCAACCTTCTACCTCTTAACCTTATCCTCGTGTGAACTTTGCTGAAAATGATGAAGAAGATGGTAAAGATGAAGTGGATGAATGCGTTGATAATCATTTAAACTAATAAATGTCCCGTCTCGGTATCGCGCGGGGCAATTCCCTATTACCCAAGTCGATACTATTTCCAACGGATTGACCAATGGACCGGGTAACCAATCCCAAACTCAAGGTCATCCAGTCAAATCGACCAATGGACAGAGTAACCAGCCCCAAGCTCAAGGTCATCCAACCAAATTGACCAATGGACAGGGTAACCAGCCCCAAACTCACGGTCATCAAATCAAATCGGCCAATGGACAGGGTAACCAGCCCCAAACTCAAGGTCATCCAACCAAATCCACCAATGGACAGAGTAACCAGCCCCAAACTCACGGTCATCCAATTAAATCGACCAATGGACAGGGTAACCAGCCCCAAATTCACGGTCATCCAATCAAATCGACCAATGGACAGGGTAACCAGCCCCAAACTCAAGGTCACCCTAACCCATTGAAATCTGCACAGATCTATGAAATTGTTGCTCACAACAGATACTTACCCTATGTCAAAATTCAAACACCTATAAATCAAAACCCACTTACCTTTCTCATTGACTCCGGTGCATCCATCTGTATCCTGAAAACTAAATGTATTAGTAACAAAATAACGCTAAATGAAAACGATATTAAAATTAAAGGAATAGATTCAAAAAATGATCCTTTGATGATGAACCAGTTCAAATAAATTCTAATTTGTTACTTACCTTACATCCTATTGATTATAATCAACAATTTAATGGTAATGCCAATCGAAATAACAACGACGTTAATAATAGTATCGAAAGAACACAAAAGTTATTTGACCTCTTACGTATGTCTCACCTCAATGAAGAAGAATCAGAACTTCTGAAAGATATATGTAGTCAGTATGCAGTTGTATTTCATTTACCAGGAGATCAATGGACCTGCACAGATATTATCAAACACGAAATTAAAACAACAACTTCCCAACCTATAAGTGTAAAATCTTACAGATTCCCCGAAATTCATAAAAATGAGGTCAAGACCCAAAGAGCTATCTATGGCAGCTTCCCATACATCATTTTAGTTAATCACCAAAGTTAGCATCTATAAATGAAATATACATTATTTGATAGAATATATATTTGTGATTCTAAAGGTAAAAATATTGTAACTATAGGAGGTCAGGTTTTTGAGTTATTATGATTAGAAGTTTTATAGGTTATGTCATTATTAACCATCTATTTTGTATACGTTGCATCAAATAATAATTTATTGGTAAATAAAACTGAAGGAGCTCGATGGCATAATACTATTAATTTATGCCCACTAGTAAACATTATTACGATATTAACGATTACGCAAGCTAAGCAACCCCAGGTGTGGGCACCACTTGGATTTGTCTTAAGCTCCTCTGTGCATAGAGAGACCAGTCTGTTATCATGACATACATAGATATCAGTCGTTAAATCAGTTCTTATGCAGCTTTAAACATATGCTATCAATATTGACTACGAGTATTTATTTACATACTTACTGAACGTTTTTTCAAAGAAAAATAAAACACGACTGATTTCCCAAAAAATATATAGCCTATGTCACGTGAGGATTCCAACAATAGCCCACTCACCGAAATCGGTTCAGCCATTTAGAAGTTATGGCGGAATAAAGAAACTCACATACATTTCATATTGCAATTCTCTGTGAAATTTTGACGAAGCCTATTGCGGATAACCGAATGTATATTTTTATTTCATGGTGCATGAATAAATGAAATATGATTTATGATTATAAAAAATAACAATACTTACACTACTTTTTTGGGCAGTCGTGTAAAATAGTGAGCCGACGACGGTTTCTTAACGTGTTACTTACATAGGATTACCAAAGATAAAAAGATGTTTCAGGTTCCCTAATGTATGAAAAAGGTTTGGTAAATAGTAAAAACACAAGATTTCATTTACAATATTTTATTATTCATCATGCTAGTTATAGAGGTATAACTAGCACATCATCGAAAAAGGTAGCTGGTGCAAAGATATTTTGTTGATGTCTAGCCCATCCCAAATACCAAACGATGATCATTACATGAGCGCAACATGCTAGCGTACGCCGACCAACGAGGCAACTACAGCAATATTCAGTGATTCCTATTCGTCCATTTTCAATCAAAATATAAACATAATATTGTTTCCGACTTATGTGTCTTGATTTTATTCTACCTCTTATTAAAATAGCGTCATCACTGCCTCTGAGATTTTAATCAGTTGTTTATATATGATGTTCCCTACGGACTTCAACTGCCGTGGCCACGATCACGAACACTCATTTTGGCTGTAGAAACCGGGTACATATCCAAGAAACAGTATAGGAATCCTTAAGCACGCACAAGTTACAAAGAGGCAATATCAGAGTCCATAAACAGTTTGAGTCATGTAACAAGAAGCGAAAACAGAGTCCTTGGGCAATCCGGGTCAAAAAGAATACTGAAAACAGGGGAAAAGCAGCGTAAACACTCAGAACACAAACAAACAAGCGCGGGCGACAGCGAGATGATGTGAAAAATATCGAAATGTCAAATGTCATGTTGTATTTTTTTTATAGCTCTGAATGGCCATCTTTTAGCCAGCGCCCAGTTTTACTTTAAATGTCGAAAGAAGTTATTAATACTGTACTTTATTTAAAATCCGCATGGAAATAAACGTAACAAGCAAAAAATAGTATTATTAATATTAATTAACTATTTAAATCTCTTAATCTATTAAAAAAACATTCATGGTTCTATCTTAGAAAAATATTTTTTTACTCTGGCAACCTTGTGGCTTTCTGACAAAGAGATTGGATGTGCTTTCTGTTATTTCTGACAAACCAAAGAAATGGCCATTACGAAAAGCCGGCAATCAATTAACATAATAGCTATTTTTTATTTTATACTAGCCTTATCTAAATTAGACTAAAATATAGAAAATCGTATTAAAATATTTCATGAATTTTGGTTGTAATGAGTTTTTAAGATGCTTTTAGTGCACTGAACTAAAAATCTGCCATAGCTCTTTATAAAATGTTAAACGAAAATATTATTAAACCCTCCAAATCTCCATGGTCTTCGCCAATTTGGATAGTTCCAAAGAAGACAGACTCATCCGGGCAGAGAAAGTGGCGAATTGTCATAGAATACCGGAAGTTAAATGACATTACAGTTGGAGAAACTTACCCAATTCCTCAAATAAGTGAGATATTAGATCAGATAGGTCAAAGCAAATATTTCTCAACATTAGACCTGGCATCTGGATTCCATCAGGTGCAAATGGATCCCGCTGATAGCCCTAAAACCGCATTTAGCGTCCCAGACGGTCATTTTGAATTCAACAGAATGCCGTTTGGGTTGAAAAATGCCCCTGCAACGTTTCAAAGAAGAATGAATGCTGTACTATCGGGATTACAAGGCACACACTGCTTTGTGTACCTTGACGATATCGTTATATACTCCCATTCCTTGATTTCAAGCATCGAAAAGATCGCTTTAGTTTTTGAAAGATTGAGAACCTATAAACTAAAATTGCAGCCAGAGAAATGCAAATTTCTCAGAAAAAAGTGGTTTACCTAGGTCACATTATTAGCGACGAGGGAGTCAAACCTAACCCCGAAAAGATAAAAGCCGTAGTACAATTTCCTGTCCCTAAATGTCCGAAAGACATAAAGACTTTTCTTGGACTAGCCTCATATTACCGACGCTTTATACCCGAATTTTCTAAATTTGCTAAATCCCTTACAGCTCTTCTAAAAAAGGATGTCCCATTTATCTGGACTAATAGTCAACAATTAGCTTTTGAACAGCTTAAAGATAAATTAGTTACAGCCCCAGTACTTATATATCCCGCTTTCACAAAACCCTTCATTTTAACTTGTGATGCTTCTAATTATGCAATTTCTGCAATATTATCTCAAGGAGAAGTCGAAAAAGACAGACCTATTGCCTATACCTCCAGGACACTAAATAAAGCGGAATGCAATTATAGTGTCACTGAGAAAGAGTGTCTAGCTATCGTCCACGGCACCAAGGTATTCCGCCCATATCTTTTTGGCCGTCGATTTGAAATTATAACAGACCATAAACCTCTTAACTGGCTGTTCAATTGTAAAGACCCCGGATCTCGCCTAATACGATGGCGTTTAAAGTTAGAGGAGTATGATTATGAAATCCAATATAAGAAGGGTAAAATTAATACAAATGCCGATGCCCTCTCGCGATATGTAGTAAACCCAGTCCAACAGAATGATAATACTATACCTGATAATGTTCCATCGCAGCCTAATCCTGAAAATCCTGATGACTTACCTGTCGAAGAACCCGTAGTTAGTAGAGAGCGTGAACGTCCTCCTCCTCCTTTAAGTCCTGAAATTATAATTAGGGAAAACCCCGACTTACCTGAAATACTCGAACTACCCGATGACTTTGAGATTCCAGAGGATGTAGAACTCCCAGAATATTTTGATATTCCTACTCCACCATCCAATGAAACCATTAATATTAATAATGATACATATTCTAAATGCTTAAAGACTATAAATAACAAATCAATCACATTTAATACCAAGATCCAAGAATATAATGAAAATTTGCTTAAAACTAAATCTAAATGCATCGTCATACCGACTTCTATTGATTTAGATGAGTCAAACCATTACGTCATAGATGTTCTTAGTAAACTTTCTGATTCTAAAGAATTTCTATCGAGAGAAAGAACACTCTATTCATACATCAAATTTGAAAAAGATAATATCACCTATTACTTTCTTTTTGTTAAAGTATATCACTACGATTCCAATAGTTATGAAGATATTTTTAAACGTTTGAAGATGTTAAAAAACGAGTTAATATCACAAAATGTCAACGAATTTAGTATCTCAGACTTCCGAAATCCTTTTGACTCTCATACTTTTATGAAAATACATAATATAATTATGTACCTATTCCATGACACTAACATAACGATAAATATTTATAAAAATACCATAATATATCCTTCTATGAGCGAAATTATAAAAATTCTAAGAGAAAATCATGATCTCCCCATTGCGGGCCACCTAAGAAAGGGTCAAATAGAATGTTAGGCAGAATCCAAGAAAAGTATTATTGGCGAAATATGCGCAGTGATATTGAAAATTATGTCCGCAAGTGTGAATTGTGTCAGACTAACAAAGCTTTGCGCAAAACTAACCGCGCTCCCATGCAAATCACTACAACTTCAACACAGTTGGCTCAGTAGGACTGTTCTCACCGTAGTAAAAAAAATTGGTTGCCTGTAAAGTCGGTATACGGGCGAAAGTTTTACGTGACAACGACTTTGAGTGGTAAAATAATTTTAATGTGAATATTCATTCGTATAGTAGGAAGAAGGATGAAAGACGCGTGCCTCTCACTTTTTATGTCTGTCTCTCTCGCTCTTAGGCGGGACGCGTGCCTCTCACTCGCTCTCACTGTGAGCGCATAACGTGAGCGGAGCGTAACGCAGTTTCTTGAAGTGTCACCCGGCAAACCAATTTATAAGACGTTGTCACGTCAAAATGCATTTCATATAGCTATCTCGCTCGTTTCGCATTGTGGCGCGCTGTCACGGTACCAAGTGAAAGGGAAGTCTGTCGATACGCATGCCGTTGTAATTAATTATTTCATGTCTCAGAACTCAGAAATTATTAGTATATCCATTAGTTATTACCCACATAATCAATTCATCCCACTTAGTAAGCGTATAATAATGTTTTTATTTGATATGTGTTTAATTATAGTAATTGTTTGCAATAATAAATGTCTACGAATAGTGTAAACTTATCAGAAATTAAAATTTAATATCAAAACGTGCGTGGGCTTCGGTCTTAAACAGAAATGTTTTACCGAAACTTATGTTTGAACTCATACGATATAATTATCTTAACAGAGACATGGTTGACATCCAGTATTAGTGACTCAGAATTGTTTGACAATCGTTATGTGGTGTGGAGACGTGACCGAGATTATGACCTGACCAACCAGACCCGAGGTGGCGGAGTGCTCATCGCGGTACGTAAATACCTAACAGCTTGTAATAGATCTATTTTCTCGTCCACCGCTGAGGATTTATGGCTTTCTTTACCCTTAGGGCGCACTAGTCATTCTAAAATTAATATTAACATCTGTGTCGTCTATCTCTGTAAGCAAAATTTAGGTTTCACTTTTTCCCAACAATTAAACAATTATATATCGAAATTAGATCAGATTTTAGTCGAACATCCTAACGATAAATATTTAATACTGGGCGACTTTAACCTGAGTGGAATAACTTGGCAATCTATAAACAATTATAAGGCCTTAACAGCTCAGTCTGTTAATACCGCCGATGAATATTTACTAATTGACGCGTTACTTACCCACAATCTAAGGCAATATAACAATATCGTTAACGCTTATGGCAAAATATTAGACCTTGCATTGTCCAACGATAGCCTAAATATTCAACAATGTAACAGTCCATTAGTACCGATTGATCCATATCATATGGCAATAACATTAGAGATGACGGGTGTTAAACTAGAAAGTCTTAAACCTGCAGTACGTACCAAGTATATCTATAACAAGGGTAATTATGAGGAAATCAAACGGGATATTCTAAGGGTTGAGTGGAGTAATGAATTTTCTAATAAAACTATTGATGACGCCGTTAATTATTTCTATTCAATAATTAAACGATCAATAGAGAAAAATATACCCAAACGTACCATCTACCCGAATAATAACTCATTTCCTCCGTGGTATACAACCTCATTAAAGAAATTGATACGCGAAAAATTTAAATACTATCGTAAACATAAAAACTATGGTAATGTATCCGACCATGAGACATATAAATTGTTAAGAGAAAGGGTGAAGAAACTAGAGAGTGAGTGCTATACTAACTATATTACTACCGTCGAGGATTCTATCAGGGTTAATCCCAGATGCTTTTGGACTTTTGTAAAGTCGCGGCGGAACTCCACTGGTGTTCCGAGTATTATTAAATACGGCGATAGAGTGGCTGACACTGGACAGGATATATGCGATGCTTTCTCGGATTATTTTTACTCCACTTTCTTACAGCCTTCTCAGGCCGCACATCATGTACACATTAATGATGAACCTTACACCTTGTCCGACATATCCCAAATATATATTGATATCAATGAATTAATTAATATCCTTAAGGCTCTCGATCTTTCTAAGTCACCTGGTCCTGACAACCTACCCCCATTATTGTTTATTAATTGTGCCGAGTCGATTGCAGTACCTATTAAATTACTTTTCGAAAAGTCCTTACGTGAATGTGTGGTACCGTCAATATGGAAATCGGCCTATATTACACCTGTTTATAAGAAAGGCGCTAAAGATGATGTTGCAAACTATAGGCCGGTTTCGAAGTTATGTATTTTGGCAAAGATATTTGAAAAAATAATTTATTATCAAATATATAGGGCCCTCAAGAACTCACTTAATACATTTCAGCACGGTTTCTTGAAAGGACGGTCAGTGACGAGCAACCTTGTGATCCTGAACGATTTCATATCGAAGAATGTGAGTGATGGTAGGCAGGTTGATGTCGTTTACACTGATTACAGCAAATGTTTCGATAAAATTGACCATTTGCTTCTAATTAAGAAACTCGAGCGATACGTGGAGACTTGCTGAGATGGTTCTCGTCATATATATCGAATCGATCGCAAGCTGTAGTAGTCAATAACTATATTTCAAGTTGGGTTATTGTTCCTAGCGGTGTACCTCAAGGATCCCTTACTGGCCCTTTGCTGTTCCTAATCTTTGTTAACGACATCAACAAATGCTTTCATCACTCACATCTATTATGTTTTGCTGACGATATGAAAATATTCTCTAGCGTTGAATCAATGTCTGACGTGTTAGCTCTCCAGTCCGACTTGGATCGCCTTACTGAATATTGTTTAGAGAATAAATTAGACCTTAACCCTTCTAAATGCAACTTGGTGACGTACAGTAGAAAACCTAACATAATTCTGTCGGAATATTATCTTAAAGGCCATAAGCTCCATAGATGCAATCAGATTCGGGACCTGGGAGTTGTACATGACTCTAAATTACTTTTTAACGCCCACATAGATAATATCGCTAATAAGGCATCTCGAGCTCTGGGATTCGTCATGCGAATGTCAAACAATTTTAATGAGGTGAAAACTTTTAAAATCTTATATTGTACATATGTGCGCAGCATTTTGGAATACGCCAGTCAGATATGGAACCCCAGATATGATGTTTATATTAATAGACTAGAAGGCATACAACGCAGATTTATTAAATACTTATGCTATCGGTGTAAAATCACCTACAGATCAGATGAATATTTGAAAATCTGTTCAAAATTCCACCTATTGCCGCTAGTTACACGACGAGATATCGCTGATGTTATTTATCTGTTGAACATCATATCTGGATCCATTGACTGTCCGGATCTACTGGGTAAAATACTGTTTAATGTTCCAATAAGGGCTGTAAGACACTACGCCCCTATTCATCTTCCATTAGTGTCTACAAATTACCGGCAGAATTCGTTTGTGTGGCGAGCGAGTAATCTTTTGAATAAACAATGTAAACAACATGATTTTGATATTTTTGTCGCAAAGATCGAAACGGTGAGACGGTTACTGAGCTTGGAATTTTTTAATAAACACTGAATTTTTAAATTGTTATAAATACTTACCTTAATGAGTTTGTTTGTATGTCTACATATTTATTATAGTTTGTTTCTATGTCCACATATTTATTATAAACTGTGCAGTATGTGCAATTTTACATATCCGCGGAGACCTTTAATTGGCTAACTGTGGCTATCTTTTCAACATTGTATTTTGTTACTTTTGCTGTTGGTCTTCTTGTTAATAAATAAATAAATTAATAAATAAATAAACAACCTTTTGAGCGAGTGGCTTTAGATATTGTGGGCCCCCTACCCGAGGCTGGCAACGCCAAATTAAAGTTCATTTTAACATTGCAAGATGATCTCACAAAATATTCGGCAGCTTATCCAATTTCAAATGCAACCGCAGAAGAAACTGCTCAATGCCTCGTTCATTTTATTGCTCAATTCGGTATTCCAAAGACCATCTTAACCGATCAAGGAACTTATTTCATGGCCGAATTGTTCAAACAAACATGCACATTTTTGAAAGTAAAACAACTTTGGTCTACCCCTTATCATCCGCAAGCTCAAGGGGCACTGGAAAGAAGCCACTCCACTTTAAAAGAGTACCTTAAATCTTTCATAAACGAAAACCAAACCAACTGGCCTAGATTTGTCTATACTGCAATGCTCACCTATAATACAACTATTCACTCAACTACTCATTTCACCCCTTACGAGCTATTATTTGGTCATAAAGCCTCTATCCCATCCTCAATATATGAAACCCCTTTGGAACCTAGTTATAATACTTACGTTAGAGTTTTGCAGCAACGATTGAAACTTTCCCGTGAGAAAGCTATAGAAAACATTTTGAAATCTAAAACTATATCAAAAACCTATTATGATAAACATACAAAACCAGTCCAATACAAAGCTGGAGATATGGTTTATGTAAAAAATCATTTACGTCTACGTAAAGCATTATCACCCATTTGTTAAGGCCCTTTTAAGGTTGTCCGTATAAATGGCAACAATACCATTACCTTACTCATGAATCGTAGACACGTAAAGTATCATTACGATGAGATTAAGTTGGCAGAAGTCAACATAGAATGATAAAACTTTATTTTATTTTACTACCAGATATACACTTTTACTTTACATTTTACTATCTAAATATACAATTAACATTTATATTATTTAATACAAGTTTTACATTACTAGATTAAGTGATAGAATATGTCGCCTTTCAGAATTGCCGCAACGAGCATCTGCGTTCTTGCTGCAGATGTTATACAACAGATAGACAAAAGCCCAGGCATCTATTTCGAAACGTCAGGCACCGTTAAAATTTCTAATGAATATCTACATGTTTTAGTTTCTATTGACATTGGGTATATGAAACCGCATATTGATAACATTAAAACTGTTTTAGGAACTGCTAGATTCATTTGCCAACAAAATGAATTGAATGTTTCTAAATGCCATAACTTTAGTGCCGCGTCTTGATAGTATTCTAAGAGATTACAGTGCCATCTCTCATCTCATTACTGAAAGAGATAAAAGGTCACCATGGTTTGCTGGAATTGGTACTATGTTCAAAAAAATTATAGGAACGATGGATGAAGATGATGCGATGAAATACAATAACGCCATTCAAACTTTAAATGATAGCATAAAAAATTGGCATCCTTAATAAAGGATAATGTTTTAATGACTAATACATTATTACACCATTACAATGAAACATTAAAAATAATAAATATTAATGAAGCCCGTTTAAATGACGCTATTGATTCATTGGTCATAAGTTTTAAAAACGCATCTGAAATAAATTCTAAATTGTATTCCGAAATTAAACTAAATGAAATATATAATGAATTATCATCCTCTTTACTTACCTTGTCATTCAGAATCGAAAATGTTGTTAATGCTATAATGTTTACAAAAAGTCATTCTATACATCCATCTGTGTTAAACCTAAACAACTGTATGATGAACTAGTAGACAATATTAGACACTTAGATAAACATAAAGAACTACCTATCAGCTTAAGTCTTAATAATATACATACTATAATTGATGTAGCCAAACTGTCATGTATCTTTGTAAACAATAAAATAGTATACATTATAAAAATACCCTTAGTCAATAGAATAGAATATAGTTTATTTAAACCGATACCTGTACCAATTCCACATGACAACCAGCAACCAAACTCTTATGCAATGGTGTTACTTAATTGTAAATATGTAGCTATAAGTAGTGATAAGAATACATATATATATGTTTTAATGATTTAAGAAAATATAATATAGCGGGTAACCAAATATTCATATGCAACGATATTGATATACATTCAATTCAAAATTATCCGATTTGTGAAACAGAAATGCTATGTAAAATACCAATTAAATTACCACTTAAATGTAAAACCAAATTAATTTTCAAACAAATTGATATCTGGCAAGAATTGAAAGGTAATAGATGGCTATTCGTTGAAACTGAACCTCTTAAACTAATAGTCGAGTGTCAGACAACAACATCAGAGTACAAACTTTTGGGTACAGGAATATTGAACCTAAAATCAAATTGCAAAGCTTACAGTAATAATAAAGAATTTATAACTAAATCTAACATTACGATAAAAATAAAACTAATATTATCAGACTTTAATTTAATTGATGACCCTTGTTGTGATAAAGATAAATTTAATTTACTTAAACCAAAATTAGAGCCTGTAAAGCTTTTAAATGCAAACTTAGATAAAATCACAAGTATTACAAACAATCAGTTCATGACAGATATCAATGAAATTATAAATAAACCTAGCCCGCTAATAGAATATAAGTCTTACTATCCTATAATGACTATCTTTGTGACTATTATAATTATAATCATTGTATTGTATAAGTTCTTAAACGGATTCGGTAAATGTCCCAAACGTACACAAATTAATATAACAGATTCCGGAATAGCAACAGACGATAATCAGGAATTGGAACAAATACCAATTCCGCGAATTAGAATAGATTCCTAAAACTTAGCACTAAAATGTGTAAGTTTCCTCTTGTTGGGGGGGGTTGTTATATCCCTAAAATGTATGGCTTTGTGCTTACCCTATGCAGACCAAACGCTTGGTCAGCAATCCGCGTTCTAATCTGTAGTATGATGCCCACTTTTCATACAGTCGGTCCTTAATCCCCAAACGTTCAAGACGTGCGTCTACCGAACTCGTCTATATTTATAAATAATCCTTAACATTAAACTAAACGAAATAAATCTTTTTTTTAAAAGTCTATCGTTTAAATCCGGATAACAGTACGATGACTGTGTAATGCAGGCCATCAGTAGGCTGATCCAGTTATAAGTATCAAACGGTATCCTGCCTTGGACTCGCATACTAAAACACTTTGTCTGGACTTTAAGAGCGATTTCTCACGGATTGCCATACGAATTGTAAACCCGTCGCATCTAACCCGCGTCGATGATCGCGGGTTAGATCGCTCAAATCAAACATTTGTGTATTTCAAAATTTTTCAGCATGGATGTTTGTCTTGGTCTGGGTATAATTTGGATGCATTTACAAAAAAAAGGTATAATATCCCTATATCTCTGTTTTAGTTTGGGCTGAGATGGTGTCGTGTGTATGTTTTAGGGCAATCCCAATAATTTGGCATCCTCATAAGTGTCTTTCTTTCTTTCTAAAGGAGAAATACCAAAGACGGCTTGTAGCGGCCAGAAAGTTGAGAATCGTTGAAATTAAACATATAATTTTTAAAATTTATACATAGTTTTCGTTTCTTGATTGAATTTCGGTGAAAGATTTTAGTTTTTAAATATTTTAATTTTGAATTACAGGCTATGGTAATAGCGTAAAAGTATGGTAGGGCAGAAATTGTTTTAAGGAAATAATATATTTATTATTATATAATATCTTTTATTTTCTTTATAAATATATTAGTAAATAGGACCAAGAAATATAGAATTTATTATATGTTCCATAATAATTATTTGGTAAAAATCGTTTTGTTTTTTAATCAATAGTGTAAATATTTTTTCAAACCATTTGCAACACATTTTTTATCTGTTATGTCATTCGTGTTGCTACTGCGCATCGTGAATTTTTTGCTCTGATTTATTGGTGTTTTCGTGCGGTTTTAATTGTAATGTAATTGAATATAAATTCAATAATAATGATCACTACCTTCTACCCATGCTAAGAATATGCAGCGGTGTTTGTGGTTAGTTTTTTTGGACGAGTATAGTACGAGGTTCCCTAGTACACAGGTGATTATTCATTATTATTGGCCTCTCTTTATGTAGATTTTGTTCTATATGACACAAAGACATTCCTTTATTTACATCTAGGTATTATATTAATGTTGAAATTCAATTTTGAGGTATTTTTAGTTATGGAATTATTTCCATTTCAAATATCTCGTATCTTATTTCCACCAAGTGATAGTTTGAAAAAAATTATACAGGGTAATAGAGTAGTCATTTATCTTCCAAACACACATGGTTTTGTGTTTGTCCTTGTCAAGCCCATAATGTATGGCCAAATGGTACATCTCCTTTCTGACGATGCATGATAGTGATAACATATCTAAGAAAATAAAAGAGTTATTGCCCAGGGCCATTTTATTTCGACAATTCAAACAACCGAAATAAAAGACAGAGCCTTAATCTTGAGGTCTAGCAATTTTTTATTGCAAATAGGCTCGCGTTTTCTCACGTTCTTACCAAGTTTTTACTAGCCTGTGGTCTAGGGGTTAATGATGACCGTTATACTGTTGGTAGTAGATTCGATTATAGGTAACTGTTGACCAATTTTGTGTGATAAGCGCAAAGATCTCTGTGTGATCTTTATAATAAAACATAATATGTACGCGAGTTGTCTTATGGTGCTGATCCATTTGAGCATTTACCTATATTGCGAATGTTACAAAACAGAAAAATAAACGGGTGCGTTTTAGCGAGCATTCGTATGAAGGTTCTGGCGAGCATTCTAGTGAATTGACAGTAAATTTCTTTAACGTTTTTGCTGATTAGAGTGTTCCCTAGAAAGATCGTGAAAATGTTCGTAGCAATGTTTTGCTACGAACATTTTCACTCTCGTAGCAAAACATTGCTACTCGCTTTTTTGTTTTGTCGAATTGAATAACGAACAATTCAATTCGACAAAACAAAAAAGCGAGTGTTCGCTTTTCTATTACAAATGAATGCGGGGCCCAATTCTCCTTAATAAATATAGTTTCGATATCATGTCAGTGTCATACTTACGTCACATAAAGCGTATTCTTCTAAATTATCTGATAATTGAACGAAGTTGTAACGAGATCGTAAATTGAAACAAGTGTCAAAATATGTGTCAACGACGAACTGTTTATTTCAAATTATACGATAATGACATTAGGTTATCAGAATACCGCTTCTGAGTACATTCAAAATATAATATCAATGTCATATAAAAATAGGAGAATTGGCCCCCAGGTGTATCAGCACTATTAGAATGTCATGAAAACGAATGTTGAATTTATATAATAATATTATAAAATCAATTGACGAGAAAGCGATTGAAACTTAAAGTTGTCCAGAAAAACTCTGTAAGTAGGGAATAACTTGAGCCCAAATCCGTACCAAAATCAAAGAATATGAATTAAATCAATTAATTCACTACCCATAGAAGAAAAAATAATTATTTATTTCGTCACATAGGACGACACGCTTAAACATTACCTAAAAACATACAAATAGGTATTGTTATAGTAATAAACAAATAGTGTAACAAAATTTATCATATCATCTATAAATACCAAAAAATACCATATCACTATACCTCTCACTACACCATACAACAACCGCAAAGTCAACACAACAACTTTTTATTTCCCTATTCTTAATTTGTTCCACAAACTCAATACATAAAATCATCTCAGTCTTTAGATAGATGCGTCACTTCCAAGACTATGACCACTTGTGTAAATTAAAAAAGTTGTCCACCATTTCTTTCCGGTGTGGTAAGGGTGGGCAAAGTTTTCTCACCAAATTCCGGATTTTCTCCCCGTGATAAGGGGATTGGAAGTAAAAAGTTTTGGTGTAGGGTACCGTGGATTGGTACGAGATGGGAAAACGGTTGGTTATTTTTGGAAGTCTTTCTTGTGTTGAAGATCAGTTTTAGACTACAATCCCAACGAGTTAAGTTATGAACCGATTCTATTTATACTAGGTTTGTTTATAAGTTTATATTTTACTTTTGTTTTACGTAGATACATAAATGGGATAAATTAGTTTTCTTTCTTTTTAATTGCGGCTAAAAGTCTTATGAGTAAAGTGTATTTATTTTACTTCAGTTTAATAATCTACTGGGTGTTAGGAACGGCGTACCGAAAGCCGATACCTGTGATTCACTACATGATACTGAGGCCCTTAGGGGTGTCATGTACCATCAATTTTAACAGACCCATTATAATACATAATAGTAATAATATTCTACCACATTCACATAACACCATCTAATCCCAAACTAAGCAGAGGTTGTACTATGGGCAATCAATGGATAAACATACACATACCACCTTTATTTGTAAATACATACATATTATATTTACATTTTGTATACAAAGTTGAGCTCATTTGCAGTTACTTTATCAGTAGATCTCCAATCACATTGTATTCGAAAAGAAAACCCACAAGATTTACAACCACACACAAGCTTATACAAAGTAAGCGAACGTATTTCCGAATTCCTTTCAACAAGACTATGTATTAACGATGTCAAGTCAGGACCATTTCTCTACGGAACCGGCAGGATATAAACGACTTTCTCGCAAATGTTTAGTATCCACTCAAGCTGTCTTTAAAATGGATGAACATACAAGTTTAGACATTGTCTTTTCTGTATTACTTATTGGTACACTTAGGAATGTTCTAGATTTGGGAGTGGTTGCCTCGCCGCCTGGCACTGCGTCGAGTATTGTGGGTTCGATTCCCACAAGTGACATAATATTGACTGTGTGATCTATAAAATGCAACTTCAAGTCTGTGTGTACTTAGTGTCCGTTGATTTTATGTTTGTAGAGTCCTCCGCGACACATGATTTATACCTAGAACGGCAAAAAGAAATTGATTCTGTGTTAATCTCTAAAAAGAAATTGATTTTGTGTTGATCTCTGTCACATTTGGCGTGATAGTCTATGGTTAATTGAATCTGACAGGTAAGCCAGAGGTGATGGGATCGATTCCCAAAAGATCAAATCTTTGTTTTATGTGCACGATCATTTGTTGGGCCTTAGTTTTAATATTTCTATGACGTGTATGTAAACTCATGAAGGACAAATACATCAGAAGGAATCATGACACTGTGAGCTCATTTTGCGTAAATTGTAACACCAATAGTTGAACAATGTATTTTATAAATTCAAGACAATGACAAATCTCACTAAAGTCTTCCGTAACCACGATTTAAAAAAAACTATACACCTTTTGACTCTAAATTGTTACTTTTTGGAAAGCTTGTTAACTATAGTCGTATTTTTTATTAGACGAAGTCAACTGACGTTTACTGTGTTGTCAGTTTATGATAAAATAAAAATAGTGTTGTGACAAAGTGAATGATTGAAAAATCTCTTGAATGAATGAAATTGCATTGATTGTCTAGTGAATAGTTAGTGTGCCGAACGGCCGATATCGGGTACGGTGTTCGAGTTTTCGAAGACTATGTTCCTATAGTATTTACCTATACTGAATACCGAGTATTTTAAACATTAAGGAAAACATTGCGAGGAAACCTGTAAGACTGTTCTATTTTCAATACATCATGTAGTTGAAACTATACAGGATGTCACAAGACCCATCACCAAGCCGAAGTTTATTCGTTGTGGACATCATGCCAAGTCATACTAACCAAAAATAATACCTGGGAAACGATTTTTTTTAAGTTTTCACATTTTTAAAACCGCAATTTAAAGCGCGCGCGTTCAATGCTCGAAATATCTACCTATCCATGGGGTCATAGGGCATCTAGCGAACATCTTGGCGGGGTAAATGCATCGATTTTGTACTTAATTAGAAAAATTCCATACTAACTTTGAGCCTCAATATCTCCTGAACAAGTAATTTCCCAGGTATGGATGCGAAGTAAAAAATGTTCGTAGTGATTGGTACAACATGGGATTTCAGTTTTCGTTAAGGGTCTTTTTACATCCTGTAGATGTATAAAATATAACAATTTATACTACTTACATAACTACTAGTAACTTATATCAGAGCACTTTTATTGTAATATAGAAATAATATTCTTTTATAGTTTGAAATGTTTAACTATTCACACTCAATGTTCGTTCATCTGATTGAACGAGAACTAAACGCATCACTATTACTTTAAATATGACAACATTATTTTACAAAGTGACATTAGCTACTGTCAGTTGGCTTCATCTAATTAAAAATACGACTATAGCAATTCGTCTAAACAAAAAAATGTGAAGAAATTTTATTTTATATGGTACTTGCGGATGATTGACTGAAAATTAAAATTACTTTATTTAAAAAAATGTGTACTACACTTGACGTACAAATTAATTTAAAAAAAACAAGGGTTCATTACCTTTTGGTAATGGTACTACTTTGGTGGGGTCTAAAATTTATTGAGTAGATGAGGAAAGTAAAGAGCATCCTTTCTGTATATATAACTTTTCGACATTTGGTAGAATCTTCGGGAAAAGTAAGAAAATCTAAAAATCCAAAATCTCGCTTAAATTTGAATCTAGTCAAGTTAAGAAGTCATTTTAACTGTAAAATGTGCAGTGAAAGAGACGCTATCGGTGCTTGTAACATTATTATTGCGTATCATGCTTAGTTTAAGAGGAATATCTTTTTTTCTAAACATTCGCTTCAAAATATGAAGATTTTCATAAAAGTTTTTCTAAAAAACTAGAGATGCTAGCTTAATGGGGATACGAAATATTTCTTTCTATTGAATATATCTATTAGCTTCTTTAATAAAAAGACGGTGTCCGAAAAATGGTCTTCATAAAACACTGTGCATTATAGTCCAGTTTTATAACAGTGCAAAAAATACGAGCCGATTTCTTAACAAAAGCACGGGAAGGTACTGTTTTAGGAGATATTGAGGCTCATAGCCACTTATACCATTTTAAATTAGGTATAAAAACGATGTATTTATCCTGCTAATGTGATCTTAGATGTCCTATGCACCCATGGCGACCACTATTTGCTTGCGATCGTCTTGCACCGATCGTAGTTGCATCATCAAATTGTTGCTCTCGTCTCTCCGCGACCACGATCGGTGCAAGACGATCGAATCGTCGGAAACAAATAGGTCTTATACCTTAAATAAGTAAAGTTTACGCGATTAAGACCTGCTAAATTGTATTTCGTAGGATATTATTTTAATTATTCAGGCAAAAATATTTTTTTACGATAAATCTATTAACCATAAATCTAATTCCAGAAATATCGGACTCGTATTCTGAAACAATATAACAAAATATCAGAAATAATTTTCAATTCCTATAATTGATTCAATTGAATAAAAGTTTGAAAGCTTTAAAGTAAAGTGCACTGAATTGTATCAGATTTAAAGAACCAAGAAAAAGAAAGAAAAGTACTGATAGTTGTCGTATAGTAATAAGATTTGCTTTTATTTCAAAAGAAGATGATTGAATATAAGGATTAAAGTACCTATATAAAATGTATTTATGCGTTTTCCTTGTTTTAAAATCATGACTGGTGGTGAATAGCTTTGATTCCCACTTAAGAAAAGTCCTTGTATGAGGAACATGACAAATTTACCTGGATGTCGACGTCATCGTCCACTGCTGGACATAGACCTCTCTGATTTGCGCTACTAACATACATACATACATAGACTCACGCCTGTTTCCCCGAAGGGGTAGGCAGAGGCATATTAAACGCCCACTTTTCGCCAGTGTTTTGATCCCACGTAATAGGTGGCGAGCCTATTGCCGCTTATCGGGATATTTTATTTGCCAGAGCCTCGTCCGTTGATCGGCAGGCGCTATTAACATTGTGAGGCAAAAGAAGGATTGGACCTACTATACCACGCTGGCCAGACGGATTGATACACCTTCGCTTTGATGTCGAGTTTTCCGTCTCTTCCGCAAGAAACTATTTACAGGGTGTAAAAAGACCCTTAACGAAGACTGATATCTCATACTGTAGGTACCAATCATTACGAACATTTTTTACGTCGGCACCATACCTGGTAAATTACTGCTTCAGGAGATATAGAGGCTCAAAGTGATCAAAGCCCCGATACAATCTGTCTAATTAGGTACAAAATCGATGACTTTTCGCCTCCAATTCGTTCTAAAGACGTCCTATGCACCGATGAATAGGTAGAAGTAGGTATTAAGAGCATTGCACGCGCGCACTTTTAATTGTGGCTTAAAAAATGTGTATACTTAAAAGAAAATCTTCATGTCCTAACAAGTAGACTTCGGCTTAGTGATGCGTAATGTGACATCTTGTATATGCTTCGTGTATTTTCATATGCTATACCAGCAAATATCTGGTTGCTTTGAAGGCTGGTTTTGATATAGGCTCTACCTACCTATAGTTGGTGCCACGAGAGGATATAATTTTTGTAAACTTCCATTCAGAGCTTCACAATCTTTTCTTCAAACAGTTGTGATTTCTTTTAAACGGTTTTTTCAATACCCAATAAAGTTCTGGAAGAATTTTCTTGACGTTTACTTTTATAATTGACGACAAACGAAGAATATTACAGACAACTAGCAAAATTTCTAGGCTAAATTTTAGGTTGTGTATGAATAAAAATGTCAGAAATTTCAGAAAATCCATTAAAAAGTAACGATAAAATTATACTTTGGGTAATCTTCGTCAGAAAACGCAATTTCCTTTTTTAGGTCTAAAGAATTTTCTGTGCGACTAATAGTTTGCCATCTGCAATTTCTGCACCCGCTTTACCGAGATACGTCTTCGAATACGATTCCGTCCTCACTACGAGCGTGGCAACCCTATTAACTTGTATTTAACGTTACAAAAAGGAAGGAAACGCCTTCTTTCTTGACATTAAAAAATTAAAAAATGTATCCTCTGATAAATGCAGGCTAAACCAAAGAATGTAACATTTCAATGGACTGACGCCAAATGTTGACGCTCTAGGCGTCGGACGCGATCCAGTACCACAAAACATTTAACGACACGTGTTAAAGCGCTTATATCGATAAACAGCCGATCAATTGACATTTTATTTATTTCCAATGACACGTATCTATGTACCCTTGCGCTCATTGGATTTGATATTATTTGTTTTTGATTGAACTTTCGCTAAGTCACGTAGTAGAAAATTTTTGTTTACAAAAAGTCTATGCTCTCGTGGTACGGACTTATAGTTTGTATGAATTTGACCACTGTAGGATGGTTATTACCTCGATTTTAATCCAATATAGTAAACTAATGTTAATAATGATTAAATATATTCAAATTAACTTTTCCTTAAGCTACTGCGCAATATTACAATATTTAATTAAAAATACCTTCTCTTCCTCTCAAACTAATCACATTACAATTCATAATATCAAGCGAGAATCTTCAGCGACAACAAAAGATTACAATGCGAAGCTCAGGTCAACATAAATGAAGGTATAAAATTAAAAAGTGGCGTCTGAACGGGACGTCTCATTAACTTCATACTGATGAGAATTAAACCGCTCCTGAGTTAATGAATGGTTTCTGACTGGGATCGTTGAACAGTTTAGATGATGTTTTGGATGTGGTATAATATTATTTTATCGTATAAAGTAGATGAGCCCGCGGTTACACCATCTTTACTTAGGGTTTCTGCTGCATGCACCCTCATACCGGGATATTGTAAAGCGTATAGCATCATCATCCTCCCAGCGTTATTCCAACTAGAACCCGGGGTCTGCTTTCTAGTCTAACCGGATTTTATTGAATATTAGCTTTTCCACAGAGTGACTGCCTGTCTGTTCACCGTAACCCAAAGGTTGGACAAGTGTCAGTTTATTCAGAGGTACTGAATTCCTATAGTAAATGTCAAAGATCTACATGACAGCCGGGACCGCCAGCTTAACGTTATCTTTGAGTCATGGGGCAGGCGATAATTAACAATTGAACACGCACATCATTCCGAAAACTCAGTGATGCGCGCCGTGGAATCGGAACTTATCTTTATTGCATAGGAAGACAAAAGAGCAAGCGTGTCACCTGATGGTAAGTTATCACCGCCGCCTATCCACACCTGCAATCCTCGGATTACTTCAAAGATCCGGTGATAAAAAGCGTAGCGTTATTACATCATAGAAGAAAACGTGTAATCAGTCGGTACTGATGATAAAATATACCTGTACAGCATTCGGTGTTACCTGCGTTTTGATCAGTTTATTCTCTGTATTATGAAAGTTTCAAAATTGTTATTGTATTTTGGTAGTTTCTATTTTCCTGATAGATGTCAGTAGTGGCGTTTTTCGATAAGCATTTTTTTTGTAGATGATGAGTGGCTAACCGTAGCCGTTAGACTCTAGTGTTGCAAAATCACTGACTTAGTATTTTAGACGAGCGACAAATGTTACAGAGCAATAGGATACGGTGCGTTTTGACAGTCATCATCATGCTCCTAGCGTTATCCTAGTTTCAATCTGTGGTCCCCTTTCTAGTCTAACCGGATTTGGCTGAATATTAGCTTTTCCACAGAGCGAATGCCTGTCTGACCTCCGCAACCCGAAGAGATAGCGATATTCCATGGTTTAGATTAGTGTCAGTTTATTTAGTAGGTACTGACGCCCTATAACGACTGTCAAAGATCTTCATGACAACCGGGACCGACGGCTTAACGTGCTCTCCAAGGCACGGGACAAGCGATAATTGACAATTTAATACGCACATAACTCCGGTGAGCTGCACTTTGAGACGCATGTACTTGAGTCTGTCAAAAACTGTTTTTACCGTCTCAAGCTGCTATATCAAATTCGCCGAAATCTCAGTACCGATATACGTATATTGCTTTGCGAGACTCTGATACTGTCCAAACTTAATTATGCAGATACTGTGTTTGGTCCATGTTTACTGCGTAGGACTCAAAACTTAATCCAAAGAGTACAGAACGCTTGCGCACGATTCTGTTATAACATCCCACCGCGTACCCATGTCACTCCATTTCTGAACAGTGGGAACCTCATGAAGATGTCTGCTCGTAGGCACCTACATTTAGCAACTTTACTTTTTGGCATTGTTTTATATGAAAAGCCCGAGTACCTTTATAAAAAGCTGACGTGGTCTCGCGATCTCAATCAATACAGAACAAGGGGCGCTTCACATCTTTTGGTGACTTCGAAGCACAGGTCTTCTGCTTTCAGAGGATGTTTCAGATTTTCGTCTACCAAATGTTGGAATGACCTACCGCCACCTCTGCGAAGCCTGAAATCTGTAAATACTTTCCGAAATAAGTTAAAGGAAATTTTATTAAAGAAACAAAAATTATTGTTGTAGCTCTGAGACACCATTGCCTACCTGTATGATAATTATAGTTAAGAACGTACTTAAGTTTAATATAAATATGGTTGTCATGCTTATAAATTGGTGTTATTGTATTGTTTTGTTGTTAGTATTGTGTACATTCTCTGTTGACTTGTTCTTGTATTTTGTTATGTTGTTCTTCTGTATTTATTTATTTGTTGAAAAAGATTGTACCTAGTTCTTTTGTTTGTTTTTAGTTCTCTTAGTTTACAAAAAAAAACATTGTGTCAGTTGTTGTAGTTCGTTTAATGTATCCCTAGACATAAAGTGTTTCGTATAGATATATTATTTATATATACTTATAGTTTATAATAATTAAAAGGTCCTGTGAGAATATCAGTGTTGCAGTTCAACTGCAACAAGAGCTGGCACAGGTCCCTTATTTGGTCTCCACGAATCGACTGTCTGTATGATATTGTTGTATAGTTAACTGTACCTATTGTTTGGAGATACGAATAAAAATATTTTCTTTCTTCTTTCTTTCTTTCTAATTTTTTAAAGGATGTGATATTTTGAGCCAGTTTGATGGAAACAGGCAATGCATTCCACAACCGTGCCGCTTGAACAGTAAAGGATTTATCGTAAAAAGTAGTGGAATGCATTGGAATTTCCAATCTCAAATTTACCGATGACCTAAGACCCGATCTTGAATGAGAGTCACTTAGGAACTTGAAGCGTTCTTTCAAATAAGATGGAGAAGAAGGATTGAAGAGAATATTATAGAATAAGGAAAGAATGTGAGTATTCCGCCGAAGGCGAATTGGCAGCCACTTGAGCTTATTGCGGAAATTAGAAACGTGATCATATTTACGTAATCCAAATATGAACCTAATACAGAAGTTTTGAAGACGCTCAAGCTTATCAAGTTGCTCCTCAGTGAGATCTAGATAGCTGACATCGGCATAGTCAAGGATAGGTAATAGAAGAGAGTTTGCAAGTGCAATCTTAGTGGCAATCGGCAGAAAGTTCCGCAGTTTTCGCAAAGTCCCCGCCGCAGCAAACAATTTGCGACTAACTTCAGTGATTTGTGGTCCCCAAGATAGAGTTTTGTCAATATAAACACCTAAGTCCTTCACGCAATCACTTACAGGTATTGGGATACCACCAAAAGTAATTTGGGGTTGCAGATTCCAGTCAATGCGAGAAATCATCCTGGGACTACCAACAACGATAATCTGTGTTTTCAAAGGGTTGATCTCCAAAGCAAATCTCAGGCTCCAAGCAGATATCCGTTCTAAATCGGAGTTCATGATGCGAAATGCTTCAAACAGCTCATGTGCAGGTGCCTGTGTATAAATTTGAAGATCATCTGCATAAAGGTGGTAGGATGACTGAAGTTGATAGGAGATGGAATTTATGAAAATTGAGAAGAGTAATGGAGAGAGAACGCCACCCTGTGGAACACCGGCTGTCGTATTACACCACGAAGAGAAAGAGTCTTCGACCCGTATACGCTGCCGACGACCAAACAGGTAACTATGAAACCAATCAATCACTGGTGGAGATATGTTAATAGAGCGTAATATACCGAGTAGAGTGTGGAAATCAACGGTATTAAAGGCGTTACTAAAGTCCAGTAAACAAAGTACCGTTAAATTGCCTTTCTCCATACCGAACCTAATGTCGTCGGTAATGTTGGTCAGTGCCGTAACGGTGCTGTGACCAGGACGGAATCCGGATTGTAAAGGATTGAATAGGAGGTTCTTGTTAAGAAAAGTAGTGAGTTGGACATGGACTAGGCGCTCGAGCACTTTAGAAAGGAAAGGTAACACGGAAATAGGACGATAGTCAGAATAGGAAGTAGGTTTTGATTTTTTGGGCAAAGGAATAATTTGGGCATCTTTCCAAGCAGTTGGAAATACGCCCCAGGATAAGGAATAATTAAGTATATGACAAAGGATGGGGAGGATTTCGTCTAGGATAGGAAGAATCATCTTACGACTGACGCAATCATTACCGACACCATTGGAAGAAATCGATAATACGCACCTTTTAACATCACACGCAGAAACTTGATTAAAGACGAAATGTGGATAATTTGGAGTTGGAAGCGTGGAAAGATCGACTAAAGTCTTAGCTTTAGTAGTCGCATCAAATTGCGACGAAGAAGTGAAATGCTGATTTAGTAAATCGATGTCAATATTATTGGAACTGTGATCATGTGTAGACTTTCCAACTCCCAGTGTTCTTAGAAATTTCCAGACTTTAGCTGGGTCTTCGCTCTCAACAGATTTATGGATGTGTTGGCGTTGTGCGTTCCTACACACCTTGCTGCAGTGATTTCTAATCGCAATATAGCTTTCCCAATTGCTAGGAGTCGGTCGACATTTGTATTTGGTTTTAGCCATTGCTTTCTTTGATAACAGATTTTTTATTTCCTTAGTTAGCCACGGCGAAGGCAAGTGCTTAACTCTTATTGCACGGACTAGAGCATGAATATCGAATAGACGAATAATTGCATTATTCAGTTTTTCAACTTTTTCGTCGATGGATTGAGCGCTTTCCACAGATTCCCAGTTAATGTTGCGAGCATCACTACGGAGACTCTCCACATCCATGCCACCAAAATGACGTTGCAGAAGAATTTTAGTCTTAGGCTTAGGAGGACGAAGTTTATACGAGAGAAAAATTAAGTCGTGGTAGGAGAATGCATCAGCTGAAAATTGACCATGCTTGACGACAAGAGAAGGTGAAGAAACAAAGATAAGATCAAGAAGAGAAGGAGTTGAATTCGGAAAGTTATGTGTAGCATTTAGAGGAAGAATAGACAGGTTACAGGATTCCACTATTCTACATAAGGAAGAAGAGCGAGAGTCATGCTTTAACAGACAAGTGTTAAAATCGCCCATGATTATTGTATGAGTGTAAGAAGTTGTAAGAGTTTCTAAAATACGCTCGAAAGATGAAAAATAATTTATATGGCAGTTAGGCGAGAAATAGACACCAAGAAGAACCTTCGTATGAGCGAGACTTAGTTCTAAAAAGAGATGTTCACCTGCATTATGCGGAGGTGGCTGTGCTGACATATCAATAACGTTGTAAGGAATATGATTACGGAGATAAATGGCAACACCGCCACCACCGCCAACAGTACGGTCGTTTCTTACTAAACGGAAATTAGGTAAAGTGTAAGAAACAGAAGAGAGACATGGTTTCAGCCATGATATTCTAAAGACTTAAGAAACAATATAGGGTACAAAGTAACTCGGTCAGTATCCATGACATTATCTACCGAAAGGTACATAATAACATCACCTTGCATACAGACAAATAATGTCAAAGCCATGTTCCATTACATGTCTATTATATGTAAGAATATCTATGAAAACTTTCGCATTTATATAATAATTTGAGAAAATCTTTCAGCCGTGTAGGCGTAGTTTATAATTACTAGTTTCTAATAATATATGCGAACAGTGTGAGCACCGTGCACAAAATGACATTAATATGAATGATGTGACAGTACTGACAGTGATATACGATAGCACATGCGCACTCAATTATTACAGCGCATGCGTTCTTACTTCCAGGAGGTAAATTTGTGCCGTACTAATTTCTACCCTCCCTACAATCCCTCCCAGTTAATTATTTGCAACTTATGGTAGCCTATGTCCGATCGTCGGTCTTTATCCTCCATGGTCCAATCTATCTTTATATAAAATTTCAACAAAAGCCGTTCAGCCGTTTTAGCGTGAAAACGGAACATACATACATACACACTTTCAAATTTATTATATTATAGTAGGGATATAAGAGAAGCCATAATATACCATCAGTTTTAACGAAAAATTATAAATAATAGTTATAATATTCTACCACATTCACCCAATACCATCTAGTCCCAAACTAAACGGAGATTATACTAAGGTTACTAGATAATGAATAAACATGCATGTATACCTTTTTTGCTGTAAATACATACATTTTGTCTACAAAGCCGAGTTCATTTGCAGTTACTTAATCAGTAGATCTCCAATCACATTGTGTTCGAAAAGGAACCCCACAAGATTTACAACCACACACAAACTTATAGAAAGTAAGCGAACGTATTTCCTAATGCCTTTCAACAAGACTATGTAGTAACGATGTCAAGTCAGGACCATTTCTCTACGGAACCGTCAGGATATAAACGACTTTCTCGCAAATGTTTAGTGTCCACTCAAGCTGTCTTTAAAATGGATGAACATACAAGTTTAGACATTGTCTTTTTATATTTCTTATTGGTACACTTAGAAATGTTCTAGACTTGGAAATAATTTGAAAGACTTGCTTGGTTGGTTTCAGTGATCACCTAGCTTGACACTGCGCCGAGTGTTGTGGGTTCGATTCCTACAAGTGACATAATTTTGACTGTATGTGCTATAAAATGTCTATATTATATGAATACCTTCATTGTGTCCGTCCTCCGCGACATCGATTCGGTCATTTTGTGTTAGTCTCTGTCACATTTAACTAGCCTGCTCGTCTAGCGGTTAGTGACGCTGACAGCGAAGCCAGAGGTTGAAGGTCGAATACCTATATGTCTATATACAACGAAAGCATTCATTCACGATCATGACATTCTTTTGCGTAGGCTTGCGTTTAATGGTATCCGTGGCAACTTACTACGATGGTTCACATCATATACAAAAAACCGATCTCAGCGAATTGTACTTAATGGTTTTACATCTGACAATACAATAAACGTAACTTCTGGAGTGGCTCAGGGCTCAATCCTGGGACCCTTACTTTTTGTCCTATTTATTAATGACATAGCTTCAGGATGATTTAAATCGTTTGTCTTCTTACTGTGTAGCTAATAAACTTAAATTAAGTACCCAAAAATGTAAAGTTTACCTTTACTTAAAACATAATACTTTTAAACATGCCTATGTTTTACAAGACAGCGAACTGGAAAAAGTTTCAGTGATAAAAGACCTGGGCGTATACTTAGACAGCAAGCTCCACTTTGACATTCATATTAATCATATTGTTAATAAGGCGTATCAGCTTTACGGATTTGTGATGCGGGCTTGTAAACCTTTTAAGCGTCATTCTTCATATCTTTTATTGTACAAGTCGTTAGTTCGGTCACAGTTGGAGTATGCCACATATATTTGGCATCCTCATTATTTTAAATACGTTGAACAGATAGAGTCAGTGCAACGTAAGTTTTTACGATCTATGAATTACCGGTGTTACCGCTCTAAGTCCTCATATGACCATCTTTTGCAAAAATTCTCCATGCCAACATTAAAACAGAGAAGAGCGCTGTTGGATATGATGCTTTTATATAATATCGTCCATAATAAGTTTAATTGTAATGCACTTGTTAATCAGATATATATTCGTATACCCTATCGTTCGACTTTAGTAAGATGCACTCGTAAGCACTGTTTGTTTGCTCCAAGAATTGTAAAACAAATGCAGGTGAGCGATGCCCCTTACGTAGAATAATGCACTCATACAATATTGCTGCTCAAAATAATGAATTAGATATATTCGCATGCTCGCCTATAAGGTTCAAAAAATCGAATCACTAAATTGTTCTTGTCTCCTTAGTCCTGACAATGATAATTGTAATGTCTGTGTAGATATATAATACAGTGTATAAAAATATATATATTGTAAAATTTTATATAGACTCACGACTGTATCCCCGAAGGGGTAGGCACAGGTGTAATATTACACCCACATTTCGCCATGAATTTTTTAGGTCCCACGTAATAGGGGGCGAGCCTATTGCCGTACCGGGCACATTACCAGACTCCGTGCTGTTACTGGGAATTTCCTAACGGAAAACCCAATAACACTTTGCGCGACCCGGGAATCGAACCCGAGACCTCCCAATCCCACGCGCACATTTATGCCGCGAGACCAACGAGGCAGTCAAAAAAAATTTTATAATGAGTAGGTAATTTAATTTCTTTTATATTATTTTGCGGACAACGAAGCTGGTTGCACTGCAAGCAAAGCCTTATATTTATGTTAACTTGTAATCTATCAGTGTAATTGTTTGTAGTCCCAAATAAACTAAAAAAAAAAACGAAAGCTTGTATTTAAATAACGTATGCTTAGCCTGACCTCACAAAAATAGATCTTTGCTATTTAATTTATTTAATAATAGACACCTCCAGCGGCTTCGCCCGCGTCAAATATATAAAGCTTTCTCTTGAATCATTATATCTATTAAAAACCGCATTAAAATCCGTTGCGTAGTTTTTAAGATATAAGCATACATAGGGGCAGACAGACAGAAGACAGACTTTGTTTATTCTATGTAATGATAGTTATGTGCAACTACACATTTATTATATTCCAGAAATATCGGATTCGTATTCTGATGATACGATCAGAAATAATCTTCAATTCCTATACATGATTCAACTGAATAGAAGTTTGAAAGCTTGAAAGTAAAGTGCACTGAATTGTATCAGATTTAAGAACCAAGAAAAAGAAAAAAAGTACTGATAGTCGTTGTACATTAAGAAGATTTTCTTTTATTTCAATAGTAGAGGATTTAATCCAAGTATTAATTAGTAAGTATATAAAATGTATATATTCGTAACAATGACTGGTGGTGAGTAGATTTGATTCCCACTTAAGAAAAATCCTTGTATGAGGAACATGATAAATTTACCTGGATGTCGTCATCGTCCTCTGCTGGACATTTTATTATTATTATTAATCAGTTTATTTCAGATCAAATTACAAGATCCATATATTGTTACTAAAAATCTTAACCTAGTGTTAGTAAAAGACAGTCTTGTACAAAACTTGAAACGACTGACACCTACGTGTGCAGCCGTATCTAGTGAGCCAGCATGGGGCTGTCCCATCTATCACAAAATACACTAAGGATGCTGACATAGGCATAGACCTTTCTGATTTTCGCTACTAATATCGTGAGGCAAAAGAAGGATTGGACCTACTATACCACGCTGGCCAGACGGATTGATATACCTTCGCTTTGATGTTGAGTGTTCCGTCTCTTCCGCAAGAAACTATTTACAGGGTGTAAAAAGACCCTTAACGAAGACTGATATCCCATATTATACCGATCATTACAAACATTTTTTATGTCGACACCATACCTGGTAAATTACTGGTCCAGGACATATTAAGGCTCGAAGTCCCTATACAATTTTTCTAATTAGGTAGAAAATCGATAAATAACGCACTTTTAATTGCGGCTTAAAAATGTGTATGCTTAAAAAAATCTTTTCCCAGGTATTATTTTTGCTTAGTATGACTTGGCATGATGTACTAAACGAGTAGACATCGGCTTAGTGATGCATATTGTGACATCCTGTATATGCCTCATGTATTCACGGGCACTATACCAGCAAATATTTAGTTGCTACGAATATGAAGGCTAGTTTTGATATAAGGGCTTATATACCTAGGTAGGTATATAAGCCCTTATATCAAAACAAAAAGTAATTTCATACTAACTAGGTAGTTAGTATGAAATTAACCAATAAATGATAGTCATTACCTCGATTTTATTCCAATATAGTAAACTATTGTAAATAATGATTAAATACACTCACATCTTCTCACAACTTTTCATTAAGCTACTGCGCAATATTACAATATTTAAATAAAAATACCTTCTCTTCCTCTGAAACTAATCACATTACAATTCATAATATCAAGCGAGAATCTTCAGCGACAACAAAAGATTACAATGCGAAGCTCAGGTCAACATATATGAAGGTATAAAATTAAAAAGTGGCGTCTGAACGGGACGTCTCATTAACTTCATACTGATGAGAATTAAACCGCTCCTGAGTTAATGAATGGTTTCTGACTGGGATCGTTAAACAGTTTAGATGATGTTTTGGATGTGGTATAATATTTAATTCATTATAGAAACTAAAATTCATAGTCCTAGCGTTATCCAAGTTGCAACCCGGGATCTTCTTACTAGTCTAACCGGATTTGACTGATTGGACTAGTGTCAGTTTATTCAGAGGTACTGACTCCCTATAACAACAGTCAAAAAACTTCATGGCAGCCGTGACCGAGGTCTTAACGTGCTCTCCAAAGCAAGCTACAAATTGACAATTCAATATACACATAACTTCGAAAAGTCAGTGGTGCTCGCCGTGGCTCAGATCCCGATACCCTCTGCACGGTAGTTTGTTAGTATCGCCGCGATTGTATTTTAAATACAATTGAAGTGATGCATATTTATTTTCTTCTTGGAAAATGATATGTGTGTAAGTTCAGTTTTTTATTGCATAGTCAGACAAACGAGCAAGCGGGTCACCTGTTAGTAAGTTATCACCGCCGCCCATTCACACCTGCAATACTCGGATTACTTCAGAGATTCGGTGATAAAAAGCGTAGCGTTATTACATCATAGAAGAAAACGTGTAATCAGTCTGTACTGATGATAAAATATACCTGTACAGCATTCGGTGTTACCTGCGTTTTGATCAGTTTATTCTCTGTGCTATGAAAGTTTCTAAATTGTTATTGTGTTGGTAGTTTCTATTATCCTGATACATGTCAGTAGTGACGTTTTTCGATAAGCATTTTTCTTAAGTAGATGAAGAGTGGCTAACCATAGCCTATATATTTTGTATGGAGCTTATGTCAAAATGAATCAAAATCTACAGATCTATCTATAGTTCGAATATTGAATTCCGTAGTTAATATTTTAGACGAGCGATAAATGTTTCAGAGCAATAGGATACGTTTTGACAGTCATCATCATGCTCCTAGCGTTATCCCAGTTTCAATCTGGGGTCCGCTTACTAGTCTAACCGGATTTGGCTGAATATTAGCCTTTCCACGGAGCGACTGCCTGTCTGACCTCCGCAACCCGAAGGGATAGCACATTCCATGGTTTCGACTAGTGTCAGTTTATTTAGAAGGTACTGACGCCCTATAACGACTGTCATAGATCTTCATGACAACCGGGACCGACGGCTTAACGTGATCTCCGAGGCATGGGACAAGCGATAATTGACAATTTAATACGCACATAACTCCGAGAAGTCATTGGTGCGCGCCGTGGATTCGAGTCCAATACCCTCTGCATGGCAGTCTGTTGGTATCTCCACTAGGCTATCGCTGCCTTGGTGCGTTTTGACAGTATATAATGTATTATAAAGTTACTGTCAAAACTCACCGCATCCTATGTTATATACGGCCGATCGTAATGCTCTTTCAATCGATAGATCTAGCTGCTAGAGATATATATTTGACATATTTTGTGGCAATACATCTAGTAGCTGATTCCGTTGATAGATAGAGCATTGGGCACAGGCGATACTGACGATTTACACATGTAGCAGTAGGAAGAAGAAGAGGGCAAAGCGCAGGAATGGGGTTCTTTATCTTTGAGTTTTGAGTCTCTTCGCAAAAATCATCGAACCTTGTACTAACCAACAAAATAGTATAGGCTTTAGTTCGGCAGTGAACTGCGAAAACCTGTAAAGGAAAAGAAAGGATTGTATTTATACAGGTTGTTGATCTGCATTTGCAAAATATACACAGTATACTTATTCACCTGTAATTATTTCAAACAGTGTGCAATGGTATATGACCCTATTTTTATTATATGTGTGGATGTTAATTAGATTCTTCTTCTTCTGGTGCCTCTTTATTCCTGAAGGTTGGCCATCAGTTTTTTGTACTCCTCCCTGTCCATAGCCAACCGGAACAGCTGCTCTACGGAGGCAATGCCGGTCCACTCCCGAATGTTCCGCAGCCACGACTTCCTCTTGCGTCCAGCGCGTCTCTTCCCCTCCACATTGCCCATCATTACTAATTGTAGCAGCCCGTATCTATCGAGTCTGAGCACGTGGCCGAGATATTCTATCTTGCGTTTTTTGATGGTTGGCATCAGCTTACGAGGCATGTGGACACGCTGAAGCACAGTTTCGTTCCTGATCCTCTGCGTCCAACTAATACGTAACATGCGCCGGTAGCACCACATCTCAAATGCTTGTAGACGTTTAATGAAGGTATAAGTATAGGTAAATTCACGAAAGTTGACCACAAATGGCGGCCTTCGCGCATATGCACCAATGGCGTTGCTCCATTCTTGACGCATTTAGGGAATGCGTCAAGAACGGAGCCATGCCATTGGCACTCCACCCGCGCCTCACCCCGCACCTCCACGGGGACCTAAAAAATGACTTCTGCGCAGTGGTCATCTTTCGTGAATTTACCTATACATACTTAGTTAGGAAATCAGATTAAACTATTGACTGGTGCAGAATAAGACTGCACGGTAGGTACGTTTGCTTGTGTGTGTTAGGTACCTAAAGTACGAACTCGCGGCGAGTAGCTGAGCGGCCGCGGCGGTCAATACAGCAAGATGATTAAAAAAAAATATGAACACGAAAAAGAAAAGGATTTTTGTGAGTTATTTTTTCATGTATTGTATTCAGCTAAAGTAGTATATTCAACCTTGCAAATGTTTTGCAAATGCATATCAACACCCTATATAAAGCACAGGGTAGACTCTACTGTTGCCAAATCTACTATTATACAACAACTTATGCAAACATAACAAATTACAGGTTAAGCACAAGGATTATAGATAGGCAAGATCAGTATTTTGCTTAGTATAGGCTGACCAAAAATGTTTAAAAGTTAAATTTTTAAAAGGATAATATAACATTACGGTAAAATCAAACGTACAAACAGACAGAAACGTAACCTGTCAATATAGCAGTAAATGGTCGAAACCCATAAAACAGAGGTCGTTGGTTTTATGCACGATATTCTCAATAAACTGATATCGACTTGAGTTTGGATTGGGACACATAAAATGACTTGTGATGAAGGGCTATGTTATGTGCTATAAGTTTAAGGAAAAGTCTTCAAGTTTTAGAGATATTCTTTGGTGTAAAGGTTAAATTGGTGGTGAAATTCAAATTGTCAGTTGGTGAGGCTGTCTGCAGATTTCTGTTTGAAAGAAATATCATCATTGTCAGCCCTGTATAATTGTACATATTCTGTGCCACTGCTGGGCACGGGCATCTTTACACTATGAGAAGGGTAAGACCATAATCCGTCATGCTGGCCAAGTGCGGGAGAGCAGGCTTCACACGTTACGAACATTAGGGAGAACTCTCAGAAATGCCGGTTGCCTTATCATGTTTTTCTTCATCGCTAAGCACGCCATAATTCCCAATTTAATACGCACTTAACTTTAAAAAGTCATAGGCACGCGGCGTGGATTAGAACTCGAGACGCTTTGCGTAGCAGACTGACAGGTTCTCCATATTTAGATGAATGAAAAACTCCTTTTTGCGACTTTAGTGCGAGGTGTATTAAATGCTCGTCAATATGATCTTCTTTGCCTGCGTTTAATGTCATTTCCCTTAGCAGTTATCTGACATTAAAATACATTGCACTGCGTTTTTTTGGTGTAAAAGATTTTTATAGTAAGTATAGTAAAAAAGTAGCCTGTGTAAGTTACTTGCATGACATTTCCCGTAAGAATAGACGAAAATTAAAAATAAAAACAGAATTAACAATACAAGATAAATCCTTTGAAAAATTCACTAATATATTTTTATATTATTCCAAAAAAAATACACTGATTACCTTATCCATCCGCCCCCATTTCGCACTTCCACGCCCCTCATCAAGGGAATTCCATTGTATCACTTGTAACGACTACAGCGAAAAAAAAAAGACATAATCAGTACCATGGATATACGAAGCCAACTTAATTATTGGATAAAATAATAAGATTTTAATTCTAAGCCGTTTTGGAAGGTGGTCGTAAGCTTAATTGCTTGTACTTTGTATTTATGGCGAATACTTTTAAAAAAAAAAATAAAGAAAATGTTTCGGTTCGCTTGGTCTGTGCTCATATTTTGGATTTAGAGTTGGATTTAAAGTCTAGTTTTTGTTGAGTTAGTATTCTTTTTATGATGATTAAGGTTTTTTCTTTTGTTCAATAATTTCGGTCGAGGTACTTTTACATGAAATTGGCTTGAAATAATTGTGTTTTTATGTGATTCTTGCCTTCTCTCTTCTCGTGATTACAACGAGAAGAGAGAAGTCAAGAAGTATTAGATTAGATACATATCTAATCTAATACTAATATATAAAGCTGAAGAGTTTATTTGTTTGTTTGTTTGCTTGAGCGCGCTAATCTCAGGAACTACTGGCCTGATTTGAAAATTTATTTCAGTGTTAGATAGCCCATTTATCAAGAAAGGCTATTATAACATCACGCTATGAACCACGGAAACGGAGCAGTAGCCTTAAATAACGCCGGTGTAACCGCGGGCCCGTCTAGTACATACAAACATAGTCTCACGCCTATATTTCCGAAGAGGTAGGCATATTGCCACAACCACTTTTCACCAGATATATTTTAGTCCCATGTAATAGGGCTCATCTAATTATTGTATAAATCCTTGCGTTACTGACTGACTGGCAGACAATGCACAGGTGAAATCACTGGGCGTTGCAAGAAGCTGATAATCGATATGAATGTTTTTTGGGGACTGTAGGAGTTTACTAAGACGAGATTTCGGACGTCTTAAAGGAAGAAGCGGTTAAATTATAATAAAAGTGTGCACTTAGTGCAGGTATCATGTAGTAATTATATAAAATTCATCTAGTAAAATTTATGAGGCAGCACATAAAAATGATCATATCAGCCGAAAGACGTCCACTGTTGGACGTAGGCCTCCCCCAAGGCTCTCCACATAGACCGATCCTGAGCCACTCGCATCCATCCGCTGCCCGCGACCCCAACAAGATCGTCAGTCCACCTTGCGAGAGCCCTACCTCTGCTACGACGTCCTGTGCGTGGCCGCCACTCCAGAACCTTTCTGCTCCAACGGACATCGGTTCTTCTGGCTATGTGCCCTGCCCACTGCCACTTCAGCATAATCACTTCACACATAAAAATAATCCTGTCGAATTGAGAACCCTCGTTTTTGAAGTCGGTTAAAAACGTTTAGTTTCGCCGTAGTATAACACAAATTATTGGGCTACCACTCTTTACTAAGCCAAAGCCAATAAGCAAACTAAATAATATGTATAACTAGTAGCTAAAACTATATTTTCGCATTCTCTTTGATTTTATTACGCATTTTATATATTACAGGGAATTAGAATGAACGTATAGTGTTATTGGATAGCCATCAAACTAGCGGTTTACGTTTCGATTTTTCGGTGGTAGAGATATAATAGGCTTACTTTGCCTTTTCGTTACAGCGTAGCCTCATAGAATGGCTTTCGTAAGGTCAAAAACGTTAAGCAACCCATGCACAGGCTACCACTTGGATGTATGACCGCGTGAGGCATGTACAATCAAACAAGTCGGCGGTGAACCAGTTTGAAAAAAAATCCTTTGGCTCGCTCATAGAGTCGAGGCACACTAGAAACTGGTTTTATATACGAGTGTCAATGTGTGTGTTAAGCAGCACTGGAAGCGACGAAGTCTTGCCGAGCGATTCTCGCCCTTATGGTGGTCTAGCGGGCAGTTGTTCGACTGTACATCAGAGCGTAGCATGCTTTGGAGGGCACGTAAACCAATCAGCCCGGTTCTCGTCTCAAGAATCATTAGGCCATCTTGGTGGCCTTCAAGTGGACGGAAATCTCTGACACTAGAGTTGGCCACACACTCATCCGACAAAGAAGAAGCCGATCACTGTATACTAACCATGTTTAGCCACATGCATCTGCGAGCTCGGCGGATACTTGCAATTCACTCACTACCGGACACACCCCTTCACTACCAAATAAACGGGGATTAGAGACTTGGAGACGTGCAGGCAAACAAGAATAATGGTGCACAGTACACTTTCACAAAAGTTTTCTAACTTTTGTCAGCAGTCGAGCATTTTATATCGATGGCAAGAATATTGTTAGGAAGTGTGTGTCCGAAAATTAAGGCAGACCACAGATTGCCATCAACAGTGGATCCCTTTGAGATCGATTTATTATAATTTTTTCTACTGCAGGGCACGGGCCTCTTCTCACTATGTTATGGGTAAGGCCATAATCCACCACGCTGGCCAAGTGCAGGTTAGCAGATTTCACCTGTACTTTGAGACTATCATGGAGATCTCAACTCTCAGACGTACATTTTTCTACAATGTGCGACTCTGGATATCATAATATCTTATATTGGAAGAAAACATTCAGTTCTTCTTTGTTCGATGATGATGATGATTTAATTCTTTGGAAACGCTTAACGCTTACGCTCCGCTTACGCTCCGCTTACGCTCCGCTTACGCTCCGCTTACGCTCCGCTTACGCTCCGCTTATGCTCCGCTTACCGCTAACCCTAAAGCCATACGCGTATTATCGTTTACAAAACTGTTATTGCCGTAAAAAGTACGTGTGCAAAATAAAAAAAGAATCTTGTTTTAGTCTGAATTACCATTGAGAGTGGGCCAAACCATTTCGTTTCATGAATATAATTCTTTACTTGGGCAACCGGCTTTCGCGATCTTTGAATTCTATCCAGCCATTACCAGCCTTCTGATTAATTCTAGTACCTACGAATGTTCAAAGTACTAATGTAGTAAGTACGTTTTGGTCGACTTAAATATATGAAGATTTTTGTATTAGGTTATTAGTATTAGGTTATTTTTATTTCAATAGAATTGTTTCTGCTTATGAGTCATTTTGTATAGGCTCTACTTAGTTTACAACTAGGTAGTGTTGCGTGTATGTGGTAGAAAATAATATAATTATACATATACAATTTTGTGACCAAACTAGTTGAAAATTGGGAAAAAATATAAGAGTGTATGAAAGGAGTGTATCTTGCGAGAATGAATGGAAATGTCGGCAAGGGACGCCCTAGGCGGACGTACGCCGACCAAGTAGGTGACGTACTGAAAAATTGGACATGTGTGAGTCGGACTCGCGCACGAAGGGTATCATACCATCATCTATAAAAGAAAATCACGGCGTTCTTTGCAATTGTTGATAACTGGGTTCCAATTGGTCGATAGTCTGTATCCGTCCTCCCGGTTGAAATTTCTATGTTTTTTTATTTCACCCGCTTCACGTACTATCCTGGGATAATAGGGGTGATCGGTGGATAAGACTTGTGGTTGATGTAATTCTATCCAGTGGTTTGGTCCAGATTCCAGAAAATGCTCAGCTATGGCAGATTTATTAATTTGTCGATTTTTTACAGCTGTGATATGTTCCTTGACACTTTCAGCGATCGTTCGTTTGGTCTGTCCAATATAGGAGCTACTACAACTGCAATCGACCTTGTAGAAGCCTGGTGTTTGTAGAGGAATTCCATCCTTTGGGGTACGCAGATTGTGTGCTACCTTGGAGAGCGGACTATATACAGTCTTGATGGAGTATTTCTGCAGTACTGTTCCAACTTTGTCCGTCACTCCCTTGATATAAGGCATGTAAGCCGGCACTCTGCTTACTTCAGGTTTGCGGTCCTTCCTCTTCCGACGGGGTATCTCCTTTTTGTATCCATTAAGCCTTAGTACCTTCTGAACATGTGACACTTCACTGTTTAAGTGTTCAGGGTCACAGAGGTCATACGCTCTGTTCACTAACGACGTCACTACGGATTCCAAATGTCGCGGGTGATGATGCGAGCATGCGTTGAGATACCTGTCAGTGTGTGTCGATTTCTGTATACAGTGTGTCCAAGTGTACCATTAGCTCTCACCGTCACTTTGACGTCAAGAAAGGGTAACGATCCGTCTACCTCCATTTCAAATGTGAACCAGATGTTCGGATGTATGGAGTTCAATTTGTCTGCGAATTGTTCTATGTCTTGCTTGTTGCCCTTCATGATACAGGAGAATAACAGAGGTATTTATGCCTTAAAATAAGTAAATTATCGCGACTAAGACCCGCTAAATAATATTGTATGATGTATACAAATCGCGAAAGTTTAAAATCGATTCAAACATAATTTCCAAAAAGAGATACTATAGGTATATGTATAATATACATATACGAGTATAATATGTATAATATTATTGTATGTGATTTGTTTATTTATATAATTGATGCCCATTTTTTATTTAAATATTATTTTATACACCGCAATTACCCTTACCTCTCACATCAAATCTCCAGTCTCAAAGGTTTGCTGGTAGAAAATAGCGGGAGTGTAAGCGACTGCTACGTCAAAGGCCGCGGGTTCGATTGCCGCTCAAGTAAAACATTTGTGTGCATGAACATGGATGTTTGTCTTGGTCTGGGTGTTTCTATGTATAATATATATGTATGTACAAAAAAAAACGTATATATGTACGTTTATCCATTATCTAGTACCCTTAATACAAGCTCTGCTTAGTTTGGGACTAGATGGTGTTGTGTGAACGTGGTAAAAAAAATATATATATAAAGGTCCGGGCATATTACAGCCATATACCACTTTTAAATTCGTTTGCATTCCAGTCTCCTTTAGCCGCGTTCCATTTTTCTCACCGCTAATACGCACCAAACTATTACCCTAACAAGCTCATATTATAACCCATTATAGCACACGTCGGTTGTATGGGGGGAGGGAGGATGGTAAAAGCTTCCGAAATCCTATTAAATGCGCTATGGCGCGGTCTACCGTACTTGAGTGGGCTCGCGGTCGAAATTGCATCTAAGCTGTGCAACTATTCATGTGGCACAAGTGATAAGAGACTGACCTGAACCCCAGAGGAGAGGAAAGTGGATGGGAAAAGGAATAGAACTAGGTCCAAGTTTCTTTACATCTTATGGGCGGCAGATGATTGCCTCAACTACTTTTAAACTATCACGATTTGTACACATATTAAAAATTATGTAACGGGTCTGAATCGTGTTAATAAATGAAAAGAAAGATGAAATACCTTTCTACTTGTCCCGACGTTTCGGCATGGGTTACACCAGCCGTGGTCACGGGATGACTGATGTTCGTCAGCGCTGCCTCCGAGAAGTGCGGGTTTTGGAACCTACCCTCACTTAGTCTTCACAATTATTAACATTATTATGTTCGGAACTGTCGGTACTTTGACACACAACACTAATGGTATCTTTACACTGGCGCGTAATATCACCTCGTCGGTGTCTACATTTGCTGATGACAGGATTCCAAGATGTAGATAAACAGTAACAAAAGTCAAAAAAGTCAAAAGTCAAAAATCATTTATTCATCTGGGTCACAAAGTGACGCTTATGAACGTCAAATTTTTATGTACATTACTTAATGCTTCTACATTTACATTTACTGCCCATTCGCAAAGCAATAGGTAGAACCACGAGAAAGAACGGGCAATAAAACTCGTGGCCACTCTTTTTAATCGCCAGTGTTATGTTACATATTTTGTTTTTGTAAGGAGCTGCAACTGTTTCACATTGTAATTAATTACGTGTAAATAGTAATTAGGAACATACATAATACTTAAATAATTAATGCAGTTACCAATTTAACTGCTGTAGTAGCCTTCCAGTGTGAATATTGTGTAACAGGAGCATCCACTTACGTCTTATAATGTAGGCAACTCGCGACCATGTTCATAACTATATGGTGGAAATATATGTTACAGAAGTGACTGTATATGAATACACAAAATTACTAAAACATTAGTTTACAGCCCATAATCACGAGTTATCTTCATCTTACAGTGCAGTAAAACTTTAATAAAATTAGTGGAACAACAATGCAAATGTAAATGTAGTACCTAAGTTGAATGACCTAATAATACATGAACAGTAATTTAAAAGAACTAGAAATATTATATAAAGATTAACTGAAAAATGCAAAGTATCTATATAATTCTAATTAGGTATAAAGATCATGAGTTGTCTAGCGTAAGTGACCAGCTATCTTTATCACTGAAATAATCATTAATAGTATAATAACCTTTCTTAATAAGGCAGTCTTTTATTTTAGTTTTAAATGTACTAAATGGTAATTCTAAAAGACTAATTGGTATTTTATTGTATATACGAATACCTAGCCCTACAAAAGAATTATTAACTTTATGTAAACGATGATAAGGGGCATATAACCTATGCCTGTTTCGAGTATTTATGTTATGTATATCGCTTTTTGTGGTAAATAAACCTATATTTTGCCTAATGTACAAAATATTAGCAAATAAAAATTGCGAGGCTACTGTAAGAATTCCTATCGACTTAAAGCGTTCTCTAAGAGTATCTTTTGCACCTAACATGTATATTGCTCTTACCGCTCGTTTTTGTAGAACGAAGATATTCTGAATATCCGCAGCTTTACCCCATAACAAAATGCCGTAGGACATAACACTGTGAAAATAGCTAAAATAAACTAAACGAGCCGTGTCGATGTCAGTAAGTTGCCTAACTTTTCTGACGGCATACGCAGCAGAGCTTAGCTTTCCTGCAAGACATGCTATATGTGCACCCCATTGTAACTTATTATCTAGTGTAATACCTAGGAACACTGTAGAGTCTACTGTGTCAAGTTCCTCCCTATCTAGCATAATATTAGGTCCTAGTTGTCTTACATTAGGTAAAGCAAATTTAACGCATTTAGTTTTCCTAGAATTAAGTACTAGGTTATTTGCTGTAAACCATTGTGTAACTTGTAATAGTGCATTATTTACATCATCAAATTGATTTCTATTCCTATCTACTTTAAAAATAAGTGACGTATCATCTGCAAAAAGTACAACATCGCAGATGTTTTTTAAATAAAAAGCTAAGTCATTAATATATACAAGAAATAGAAAAGGACCTAAAATTGAGCCTTGTGGAACGCCTAGCTGTATAGGTAATTTAGAGGATGTAGTCCCATTTACATCGACACACTGAAATCTCTGCCGCAGGTACGAATCGACAACACTAAGTGCGGTTTTCTCTACGCCATAGTGGCGGAGCTTACGCAGTAGCGTGTCGTGCTGAACGCAGTCAAATGCTTTAGATAGGTCACAGAACACTCCAATAGCATTCTTTGATGACTCCCAAGCACTATAAACGTGTTTTATGAGAGCAACACCCGCATCAGTAGTGGATCTACCTTTAGTAAATCCGTATTGATCCTTGTGAAGCAGACTATTTAAATTAAAGTGGTTTAGTAGCTGCTTTAAAATAATCTTTTCAAATATTTTACTAAATGCCGGCAAGATAGATATGGGCCTAAAATTATTAATTTCATTTTTACTGCCAGATTTGAATAAGGGTATAATTTTACTTAATTTCATCAAATCCGGAAATACGCCTAGGTCAAAGCATTGATTAAAAATTATAGATAGGTAAGGCGCAACAGTCTCAACTATAGTACCTAAAATTTTAATTGAAATGCCCCAAAAGTCACCGGTATTTTTAATATTAATTGAATTATATGCGATCAATATATCTCGCGGGGTAACGTGCTCGAATCTAAACACGCTCTTGCATTCAGGTACACTGCTAAGCAAAAAATTTCCAGCGTCTAAAGATGATGATTGTAAACAGCTAGTAGTTGTTAAAGGTATGCTCGCAAAGAAACTATTGAACATATGTGCTACTTGAGTTTTATTGGTGACTAATAAATTGTTTTCTTTAAGTTCAAATTGGTTTTCCCGTGGTCGTGCTCTTCCTGTTTCATTATTTATAATTTTCCAAGTTTCTTTAATTATATTTGTTGAATGCTTAATTTTACTACTAATAAATTTAGATTTTGCCATAATACAAACTTGTTTAAAAATTTTTGAGTACTTTTTTACATAATCTCGAAAAGGTGTGTCAAATCTATGTTGTTTCATACCATATAATTCAAACAACTTGGCTCTACTTTTGTATATACCTATAGTGGCCCACTGGTTAAAAGATCCCATAGTACCCTTTAGTGTGACTGTTTTACTCTTGAAGGTATTTTGAAACTCATTATTTACTAGTCCAAAAAGTGAGTTATAAATTGTATTTGGATTTTGTGAGTTCAATATTGAGGTATTGAGTTTAGCAATAATATTGGTTTTGAAACGTATTAGACGATTGGTAGTCTGAGGCCTACATTCTACTGTACGTGATTTATCATATGTTGAACAGGGAAAACTAGCTATCTGTCCACGGTGATCAGAAGGGAGAGAACTAATTACTACTGGGTTTGTGGCAGCACAAGAACTAAATATGTTATCTAAACAAGTAGAAGATGTTGCAGATACTCTAGTAGGTTCACAGAATAGGTTACTTAAATTAAATGACTTGAAAAGATTCAGAAATCTAATACACTGTGAAGAGTTCTCTAAAATATTAATATTAAAATCGCCACATACTATAATATTCTTATTACTACATTTAATTTTATTTATAGCATCTTCCATAACAGTCTCAAATAGATTATAGTCACCAGAAGGAGGTCGATATACACAAATTACTATATATAGGTCTAATTCCACACAGGACAACTCAATAGTGCGCTCAATAGATAAATTAACAATATCTTTACGTTCCTTACATTTTAATAAATTTGAAGTTATTATGAGAGAACCGCCTCTAATAGCCTGCATTCTTATATACGAACTCTGCACTGTATAATATTGATTTATAACAATAAGCTCATGGTTCTTTAACCAATGTTCAGTTAAGCACAAAACCTTAACATCATATTTTTCTAGAAATAAACTTAACTCTAATTCTTTGCCAGATAGGCCCTGCATGTTTTGGTGTACTATATTCAAATACTGCAGCCTAACTGTTGTCCTATCTTGGAGTTTAAATCACAAGACGTGTCAATAAAAACGTTGTTAGTACAAGTACTAACCCTATCAAATAAATTGTCAACACAAGGCTCTCTGCCTTGTTGTAAATTGTATGCTAATAGTTTAGCAATCTGTCGCTTAATATAAAATGGCAGATACATTGTATCTCTGGTTAAAGTAAATTTACTAATAAATTTATTAGCGTCAAAAAACAATATTGCGTCACTATGACGACAAGTTATATTATATAATAACATATTTAATGTGTGTATGTGCATGTTTTGTGTATGTGTTAAGTCATTTGAGTAAGGCAAAGCACATAAAATAAATTTACAACTAAACTTGGAATTAAGGTCTAATAACATTTCAACACATTCTATGATATGCTGTCTTTTTACCGTTAAACTGTTACCAAACAACAATATGGCCGTACTACTCTCATCTAAGGGGTGCAACTTAATCTGATTAACTAAACTACTGTAACTATCCCCTGGCCTACAGTAATTTATAACACTCTGGTTTGTATTCTCACTGAGAAGACTACCAAAATTATGACCTAGCCTATCAGAAAAAATGTAGGTTTTATTAGTTGCTGTTGAAAACCTAGATTTAATCCTATTTGATTGTGAAGAGGATTGGTTTTGTGAATTATGAGAAAAGTTCTCAGGTAGTATGGTACTCAATGGCTCTGCTGGGGTTGGAGTGTGAATGTGAGCACACGGACATGAGAGCTTATTGGTAAGAGACTCATACATTTCTGCATTACATCTCACCAAGTCTACTAGCTCACCTGCCTCTACTATACGCTTGCTCAGCTCTTGTTGAGAAGCTTGATATTTGTTAAATATTTCATTTAAGGTGCTCTCCCTAAGTACTAGCTCTTGCCTCAAGCGATGAGTGTCAGTATCATACACTACCCTACTATGTTCTAAACTTCTAGAGTACTTAGACAGTTGATCAAGTAAATAAATGCGCTCCTTTCTGAGATTTAAATTAACTCTATGCACTTTATATTTCTTCATAGATTTATGACATTTTTTAATTAGTTTATTAACTTTAATATAGCGTTTAAGTTTTTTGTGACTTGAAAAGCTGGGTGTCATAATAATGGTATCGTCCCTGGTCAGGTCTATTGTCACGACAGGCTCCCTAATACACACATGATCAGGCTCACTACTAACCAACTCATGATATAGACTGCAGGTATTCGCTATCTGTTCACTGCGTTTAAGAGTTTCTAAGTTAGAGATGGTGTTATGAGCTTCACTCAATTCTCGTTCTAGTTCAGCAACACGCCTCAGAGCTTCTTCATGGGTGTCCATACACTGTTGAAAGTTGGACACTGTCAATCGAAGTTGTTCATGTTGCTCAAGTATTTCGAGATGGTGTGTGTGCATTTCAGCCAACTGTGCCTTGAGTTCAGTATTTTTGTTTACTATTTTCTGTACTTCTTCTTCGCTGTCCTCCCTTTCCTGTAGCAGCTGGTTACACAGGATTTTAGAGCATTCCAATTCCTTAAGCGTGGTCTGTAGTTTGTCCTCCAGAACTGCCATCCTGCGGGTCATCATTCCACAGACCTACCCCGTAGGCACCTGAAATATAAGGAAGAGTGAGTGAAGTGAGCTGAGGACAACTATGAAATAGGTGGATAGAAGGTTGAGAAGGAAATATTGAAGGTAGATCATAAAAAAGAAAAGAGACTAAAATTGAATAAATTTAGGAACAGCTTATTTTAAATAGGTACTAAGTATTGGGGTATTTGATATTCTATTCATAGAAAAGTAATGAACATAATAAGTTTGATATATTTATAAAACAATGATATGCAATTAAGAAGATGAGTATCACTTATTGGTAATTTATTGTAATTCACTATAAAAATACAATGAATCTATGAAATATCAATAAAATTGGAATGTAGGTACTTATATAAATGGGTCTGTGTAACACTACTGTACTATTAATATATTTTATAATAAATAATTATGTATTGTGTATAGTGTGTCATGTAGTATATGGTGTCTGAGGCAAATGTTTTTCGTCATCGATTTTGCTTCCACAATTTGTCAAGCAAAAGGAGACAAACGGTGCCGCTGTGTATTGTAATTTGACGTCGCTCACATATAATGAGCAGTGTTTATGTGATGTATAGTGTATTTTCGTAGTAGTTTAAACAATAAAACAGTACAGGATTATGTAAAGAATAATGAAAACAATACTCCCCGGGTTTCCAGATGATTTTAAATCTCGTCTCCGTTATCCGTTACTTTGACAGATAGTCCGCCACAAATTTTCTAGCGAGATTTTGTCAGTAGTCCTTTTATTTATAGATACACCAACAATTATTGGTCAGGTTTATGGGTATATACTTCACTTTCCACATGGAATTTTTACATAAAATAACATTAAAGTATTTTTATCACTTAAAATTATATACACGTATTGAAAAATACCCTTCTATATTCTAATAATAACCATCCTCCCGGTTGAAATTTGCGTGTTTTTTTATTTTAACCGCTTCCCGTGCTATTCTTGAAAAATAGTGATGGTCTGTGGAGAGAACCTGGGGCCGATGTAGCTCAATCCATTGATTAGATCCTGACTCCAACAAATTCTCAGCTATGGCCGACTTGGTGGTTTGTCGGTTTTTGACGGCCGTGATGTGTTCCTTAACTCGTTCGGCGATGGTCCTTTTTGTTTGCCCGATGTAGGAACTACCACAGCTGCAATCCACCTTGTACACGCCTGGTGTTTGAAAAGGGATTACATCCTTTGGAGTACGCAGGCAATTTGCTTATTTGGAGTACGGACTATATACAGTCTTAATGGAGTATTTTTGTAGCACTGTTCCAACTTTATCCGTTACTCCTTTTATGTAGGGCATGAACGCTGGCGCTCTGTTCACTTCAGTCAGTCTCGACCTTTTCCTTGAACCTCGCATATTGTGTTTGTAACCGTTTTGCTTGAGTACCTCCCGAACATGTGTGAGCTCACTATCTAAGTGTTTGGGGTCGCAAATGTCATATGCTCCGTTTGTCAATGAAGCAATAACGGATTGCAAATGTCGCGGGTGATGATGTGAATTTGCGTGTAAGTACCTGTCCGTGTGTGTGGGCTTCCTGTTAACAGTGTGTGACAGGTTTCCATTTTCTCTCACCTTGATCTTCACATCGAGGAAGGCTAACGATCTGTCTGTTTCCACTTCATAAGTGAATCTTATATTAGGGTGTATGGAATTCAAGTGATCTGCTAATTGTTCTACAACCTGTTTGTTACCCTTTATAATACAGAACACGTCATCGACATATCTTTTCCATATCTTTACGTGGAACGCTTGTAGTTGGATCCTTTCTTCAAAATGTTCCATCCAGATGTTGGCCATTACCGGTGCGACAGGGCTTCCCATGGCCACTCCGTCAATCTGGAGGTAATATTGCCCACGATATAGAAAATAGTTCCCGTCTAGGCAGTGTTTCAGTAGAACAATGTATTTATCAGATAGACCGTTTAACCTTAGTTTACTCTCGACCACATCAAGGCAGTCTTGAATTGGAACGCTTGTGAATAGTGACACGACATCAAATCTCACCATCACTTCGTCGGGTTCTACTTTCATGCTCTTGATGACGTCTACAAAATGGCGAGAATCTTAATGGTTGCAGTACCGCTGCAATGTGCTTCGCTAGGTCGTAAGTGGGTGAATCAATCTGACTCACGATCGGGCGTAGAGGCACGTTATTTTTATGAATTTTCGGCAAACCATATATTTTCGGCGGTTGAACGGTCTTAGGTCTATAGAGGCGTTCAAACACATCGTCCGTGAAAAGATCTTGGTGGTCCTTTACAAGCGCTCGTATACGTTTTGTGACTCTGGCAGTGGGATTATATGACACCGGCTTGTATGTGGACACTTTGCTTCTTTTTTTGTCATCAGCAAATGTAGACACCGACGAGGTGATATTACGCGCCAGTGTGAAGATACCATTAGTGTTGTGTGTCAAAGTACCGACAGTTCCAAACATAATAATGTTAATAATTGTGAAGACCAAGTGAGGGTAGGTTCTAAAACCCGCACTTCTCGGAGGCAGCGCTGACGAACATCAGTCATCCCGTGACCACGGCTGGTGTAACCCATGCCGAAACGTCGGGACAAATAGAAAGGTATTTCATCTTTCTTTTCATTTATTAACACGATTCAGACCCGTTACATAATTTTTAATATGTGTACAAATCGCGGTAGTTTAAAAGTAGTTGAGGCAATCATCTGCCGCCCATAAGATGTAAAGAAACTTGGACCTAGTTCTATTCCTTTTCCCATCCACTTTCCTCTCCTCTGGGGTTCAGGTCAGTCTCTTATCACTTGTGCCACATGAATAGTTGCACAGCTTAGATGCAATTTCGACCGCGAGCCCACTCAAGTACGGTAGACCGCGCCATAGCGCATTTAATAGGATTTCAGAAGCTTTTACCATTCTCCCTCCCCTCATACAACCGATGTGTGCTATAATGGGTTATAATATGAGCTTGTTAGGGTAATAGTTTGGTGCGTATTAGCGGTGAGAAAAATGGAACGTGGCTAAAGGAGACTGGAATGCAAACGAATTTAAATGTGGTATATGGCTGTAAAAAAAATATATTATATATTATACATAGAAACACCCAGACCAAGACAAACATCCATGTTCATGCTCACAAATGTTTTACTTGAGCGGGAATCGAACCCGCGGCCTTTGACGTAGCAGTCGCTTACACTCCCGCTATTTTCTACCCGCAAACCTTTGAGACTGGAGATTCGATGTGAGAGGTAAGGGTAATTGCGGTGTATAAAATAATATTTAAATAAAAAAAGGGCATCAATTATATAAATAAACAAATCACATGCAATAATATTATACATATTATTATATCCATAACGAAAGTATCCGTCAGATGAGCAATGTAACTGACATTACTGTAGAGGTGTAGAAAACTATTGTGGCATTGAGCCGACTATATTTGTGGCCATCGGTAGGTCGGTGGTGTAAGCATAAATAGAGATTAAATCTCTGATGGAGGCAAGCACAGTTTTGGACGCCATTTGGGCAGAGGAGCGATGAGTTGAGGAGGGTGACTGGTAGTGACTAGATGGCAAAACTATGTGAGTCGATCTTATGACATACATTCGTCGACCAAAATTAAGAACAATTAAAAAAAAATTAAAAACGCGTAACAAGAAAATAGGTCTTCAGATTTTAATCCAGGAAAGCATAGGTAGTAAAATTGTCAATCTATAGCCGTTGTCGCCCCTATTGTATACTAGTAGTTTTTTGCCATGCCTGTTTAATTAAGGTGTTCCGGGCACCTACATATTATGGTATGGTATGGTATGAAAAAAGTAGTTGTATTTTATTATATATAGTGTAGTTGTCTTTAATAATAATAATACATATTTATTAGAACAAGTGTTACTGAGTTTTTCTGAATTCTCAGTAGCAGCACGGAGTCTGGCAATGTGCCGGATAACGGCAACAGGCTCGCCCCCTATTACGTGGGGCCTACAATTTCATGGCAAAATGTGGATGTAATATTACACCTCTGGCTACCCCTTCGGATACAGGCGTGAGTCAATAAATTTGAACAAAACGAAATACAAAACATGAGATACACAGTTGATGATAGCTGCAAAAGAAGGCAAAAATTCGCAACTACTTACTCCGTTTCTTGGTAATAATGCAAATACAATACTTGACAAGATGCAAATACATTCAACAGAAAAGACAAAAACAATAAATACATTGAGTGCATGTTTTAAAACTTTTATAAACACGCTTGTCTCTTAAAACTTACGTTGGGTTGTTGGCTAGGGCGAGTAGTGTAATTATCGGCCTGACTACACAAATTGAATTAAAATGTTATTTAGTTTTTATAGAAACTGCACATTTAGACGTCCCGAGCCAAAATTCTTAAGGCTTACTGTAAGAAAATTATTTTGAAAATCCTTTTTAGTGTACAAAGCTTTTTTAGCATTAAAATAAAATTAAGTACGCCGTCTTACATCCGCAATCATAAGGGACAGCGATATTTTCTGGCTTAGACCAGTGTCCAGTGTTACATATTCAAGAGTACTGACAGATCAAAACAACTGTCAAAAATCTTGATGACAGCCTGGACCCACGACTTAAATTACTCTCTGAAGCACGAGGCAACCGAAAAATTAACATTTTAATGTACACATAACTTCTAAATGTCAATGTTTCGCACCATGGGTGGTTTTGAACCCCAGACCCTCTGCATAGCAGTCTATTAGTATCTACAATAGACTATAGATGTAACAGGACTGATATAATTCATCATACAGCCTTTGGCATTCCACTGCTGGACAAAGTCCTCTCGCAACATGCGTCACAATATCTCATTATAGACTCACGCCTGTATCCCTGAAGGGGTCGGCAGAGGTGTAATATTACACCCACATTTCGCCATGAATTTTTAGGTCCCACGTAATGGTGGGCGAGCCTATTGCCGTTACCGGGCACATCACCAGTCTCCGTGCTGCTGCTGAGAATTCGGGAAAACCCAGTAACACTTTGCCCGACCCGGGAATCGAACTCGAGACCTGCCAATCCTACGCGCACATTTATGCCGCGAGACCAACGAAGCAGTCTTTCAGTTTTCTTTCTCTTTCCATGAATACTATTTTTTTCGTGATTTTGCCTTAGTACACTTACAACCGCAACAGAATAAAATTAGGGTAATGACATTTTGTACTCTTAACCATCACTACAAAGAGTGTATTCGACGACCGGTGTGCGCAGCGGGAGTGTAAGCGACTGCTACGCCGATGGTCGCGGGTTCGATTCCCACTCAAGTCAAACAATTGTGTGCATGAACATGGATGTTTGCCTGGGTCTGGGTGATTCTATGTATTATATGTATGTATTTACAAAAATAAAGTATATATGTATGTTTATCTATTGTCTAGTACCCATAGTACAAGCTCTGCTTAGTTTGGGACTAGATGGTGTTGTGCGAATGTGGTAGAATATTATTATATTATACACTTGTATTACCTATATCAATACACTAATGCTGAAGTAATTACGTTTATTTCGTTGAACGAGCTAATCACACTTCTAATTGACTGATTATGTTTGTGTTGGATAGCTTATTTCTCAAGTAAGGCTATATTACATCACGCCATGGGCCACGAGCGGAGCAAGCAGCAATAGCGGAGTGGAGGGACAGACTGCTACATAGAAGGTCTTGGGTTCGAATCCACGGCACGCACTAATGACTTTTCGAAGTTAAGTGCGTATTAAATTGTTAATTATCGCTTGCTAAATGATGAAGGAAAACATCGTGAGGAAACCTGCATCTGAGAGTTCTCCATAATGATCGATTTTAAACTTTCGCGATTTGTATACATCATACAATTTAATTTAATTTAAAATATTTAATTCTTATTCGCGATATTTAATTAATTTAAGGTATAAATACCTCATCCGGGTTCCGGCTGTCAAAATAGCAACAGTGCGTTAACAGTGTTCTCGAAATTTAATCGATTTACCTGTGAAAATTGCGAATACATACTCAAAGTGGCACAGAATCACCGCAAGAAAGTCAAAACAACGCGAATTTGCCCACAACATCTCACAAAGAAGCGGATTAAATTGTTAAATAACATCGACAACCGACTACAATTTGAGGTTAGACATTCCATTAACATTAGATACAAAAAAATATTTTAGTCATACCCGACATCTGTCAATATCACAATCGCAGTAATACCAACCCAATAAACTTAACGCAACGCTCCGTTTCACGCATATTGATACGTTTAGTTACTGCATTATGGATACCAGTGGTATGTCAGAAGACATGTTAAAACTATTTAAGATGATGAAAATGGAATTAGAGAAACAGACAATAACAATTACACAAAATATAACGGATACTTTAATGCAGACCATAGAAGATAAAATAAAACCAATAATAGAGGAAAATAAACATCTAAAATCTGAAGTGGAATTATTAAACAATAAAATTAAGTACATGGAGGATGCGCACATAAAAAATAATATTATTCTACACGGTGTTAAGGAAACAGAGAAAAGCTATGAAGACTTATTCACCATAATAAAAGTTATTTTACTAAACATCAATGTCAAGCTGGATATCGTTGAAATAAATAAATACTATCGTTTGGGGAAAATGCAGGAGGGAGGGAAAACCAGACCCATACTGGTTTCATTTACATCCTACTTAAAGAAAGCAGAAACTATGAAAAATAAGAAGAAAATGGCAAAAGGTATTTATCTTACTGAAGACTTCTCGAAAGAGACCTTGGAACTGCGTAAAAATCTGCATAGCCAATTAAAACAAAAAAAAGAAAAAGGAAACGATTTATATATTAAAAACAACAAACTTATCGTAAGAAGCAAACCAGAAGCAGAAAAACGCAAAAGAGAAAACTCTATGTCACCCAAGAACATTCAAACACCTCCCCATCCGGCAGAGGGAAAACATATTATAGGACCGTCTAAATTGTACAAAACTGATGCATTTGCATACATGAGAGCCAGATCTCTTTCACTGTCAGAGAAAAACACACAAATTAATGCATAGGAATTACCAGACACCGGAAACCTGAAGAAATAAAAAATCATAGAAACTAAATTAAACAGAAACAAACAAATCCCCAACACGGTTGGTCACCGCGGGGATTCAGACCATACCCTCCAAGAGCTCACATTAAGCGAAGTGAAGTCACCACAAACCAAGAAACAACACTACGCTTATGATAAAAATACACACAGAAAGAGATTAAATATAGTTACACTAAACGCACGATCGCTAAAACACCAGGAGTCCCTGTTAGATTTAGAAAACGCACTTGAAACCGTAAACTGGGACATAATAGGTTTAAGCGAAGTGCGGAGAGCGGATGAAAAAATCGAAGAACACGATAACTACATACTTTACTACAAAAACGTATCTGCTGGCCTATATGGCGTAGGATTTATGGTCAAAAAATATCTTAGAAACGAAATAATTGAGTTCCAAGGAGTGTCAGACAGGATTGCGGTTTTGAATATCAAACTTCCAGGGCAGAAACAACCTACTTCAATAATACAAATATATGCTCCAACAGAGGTTGCCAAAGAGGAAATAAAAAACGATTTCTATATTAAACTTAGCAAAATAATGCCAAACTTAAATAAAACAGTAATCGTAATGGGAGACTTTAATGGTCAGATTGGAACGAGGAAAACAAACGAAGACAAAATACTAGGACCATACACGACCGGGAAAAGAAATAATAACGGACAAAGATTAGTCGATTTTGCCTTGGAAAATGATCTACAAATCATGAACAGCTACTATAATAGAAAACCTAATAGAAAATGGACATGGGTTTCACCTAATGGGAAAGTTAGAAACGAAATAGATTACATTATTACAATCAAAAGTAGATTATTTTCAAATGTAGATATTGTCAACCAACTTCACTTCAACACAGACCACAGAATGCTTCGCGGACAACTATACACGAAAGAACAAAAATCATCAAGAAAAAATATTCAAAATACAAAACAAACAATAAGTTTACCACTCCCGAAAACCATTCTTGAGACTTTACGCATTAACTTAGAAAGAATAAACAGTTTGAAGGAAGTTCAAGAAAGGTACGATATGCTGGAAAAAGAATTAAAAGAAGCAGAAAACAAAACTAGAAATAACAAAAGGAGGAAAGACAAAATAGGAACAGAGGCAAGGCAGTTGATCATGCAAAGGAAATTAATGTTTAAAGACAGAAAAAACAACAAAAGAAGAATAGTACAGTTGAGTAAGGAAATAAACTTGCAAATAAGAAAACACAGGCAGAAAACCAGAACTGACACAATAAACTATTTTATAGAAAAAACTGGCGGAGTAAAGAAAGCATGGATTGAACTACGAGATACCCTAAACTGGATCGACACAATGAAAAACCCAAGAAATAAAAATAACAAGTCAAATAGAATTGAAATATTAGAAATAGCAACAGACTACTACCGTGAGTTATACGACGATGATGGAGTATTTGAAGATCATAACCAGTTAATTTACTGTGATAATAGGAAACAAGAAGAGATCCCATATATACTGAAAGACGAAGTCATTAAGGCAATAAAATCCCAAAAGAGAGGAAAAGCGCCAGGAGGGGACAGCATATCTAACGAACTGTTAATTGGATCATGTGAGGTAATCAGTAACGCAATAACAGAACTATTCAATGAAATTCTGCTCACAGAATACATACCTCACCAATGGACTTCCTCAACCATAATATTACTACACAAAAAGGGGAAAAAGGAAAATATAGCAAACTACAGACCAATCAGCCTAATGTCTAATATATACAAAATATTTGCAAAGATACTGCTAGATCGTTTAACAAAAATACTGGATGAAAACCAACCCAAAGAACAGGCAAGATTTCGTAGCGGCTTCTCAACCATAGACCACATCCACACTATAAAACAAATCATACAGAAATGTAATGAGTACTGTTATGTCTCAAAATACATGGTTAGATATATAAAATAAAATGTCTTAATTAACATGTTTAGTGCAACATGTGTATAGGTAACATTTTTCCATTCGGTCAGCATTTTCGCCATCCTGTTGTTTTCCATTACTAATTGCGTCAGTGTGGATTTGAACGTCGTCGCTGATACCTATATTTTCAATTTCGATTGTAGAAATTATAATAAATATTTTTTCAGTGTCATAAAATATTTTTTTTTAAAACCGAATCTTGACCCACCCCGTAATAGTGGTGTCAGAAGTGGGATTCAGCAATCGTTTGGCTGATATCCCGTATATAAATACGCGGAGTGCGTTTCTGAACTTTTTGCGAACTTACAAATCTTTACAAACTCTTGTTGTGCAAAATCACGAACATTGTATCCTGCTGCATGCTGGTGGAACTGCGACAGTAAGTCTTAACGATAAGTGAGCCTGCCATCCTCTAACGTGTAGCCGCCACGAGGTCGTCACCGCGGGTTACACTCGCCACGTTTTACCGCCACGTGCTATCACAACGTGGTCATTGCTACTCCCGATTCTTACCTGACTGTGTAGTCGGGTCCCACTGCAGAAATCCTGTGCGACTAGGTACTTACCTGGTCAGTGCTGCTGCCGCGCGCACTGTCTGTTGCGCCATATACCTGTCCTCGTTGCTGCCCAGGCGCCCTTAGCGTACTGCCTGTACGCCACGTGCCCAACTGCGCTGCTGCCCCAAGGCCCTGTTGACGTGCTGTTGCGCGTCCAGTGCCCCTTACTTACCTGGATCCTGACCTGCGCGAAATCTGCGATGTACGCCACACTCCGACTCGCTGTGTTGCTGTGAGTTGAATATTTTATCATTGTTACTGCAAATCCTAATTTTAATTCAAATATCATTCCTTTTTCGTCCTTGCTTATAATTCTAGATTTCCTTATTTAATCGTAATTTAGTTTTAATTTCCATAATGTCTAAAACTGAGATTAATCCTACTGAAGAATATCCTATAAAAATTCTTTGCGATTTTATTGATACATATAATGGAGATCGTGAGACCTTGACGGCATTCCTAACGAATTGTCAAAATTCATTAAATCTTGCATCAGAAACTCAGAAAAAATTACTGCTTAAGTATATTCTATCTAAACTGCAAGGCAAAGCTCAAATAGCTTGTTCTAGTAAAGTGTTTGAAGATTTTAATTCATTACAGACCTTCCTTCGTAAAAACTTCGGCGAAAGGAAGCATTACAGTCATTTATTTTTCGAATTGCAATCTTGTAGGCAACAAGTAAATGAAACAGTGTCACAATTTTCGTTGCGTGTCTCACAGATATGCAGACAGAAATTCATAATTCCGAATCATTAAAAAAGAATTTGCCCGGTCGAATCGCAATGACGGAAGACCTTGCCCTTCACACTTTTACATTCGGGCTACAACCGAGACTTAGTAATATGGTGCGGTGTAGAAATCCTAAAAATCTAAATGATGCCATTAATATTGCCATGGAGGAGGAAAAGATTCAAAATTTTACTCTCAAGGTCGCTCCGAAAGGTGCTAAGATGTGTAAATTTTGTAACAAACCAGGCCATTTAGAGAGTGAATGTCTGATGAAAAAATCCCAAACCAAGCCTCGATCTTCTCCCAATTTCCAATCATCTCTACAAAACCACAAGCCGTATCAATCCTCAGATATTACTTATAGATATTGTAAAAAGCCGGGTCACGATATCTCTCAATGTTATAAACGTAAATATAATAATTCTAAGGCTAAAAATAGCGACACCTCAATGCAACACAATATTGTGTCGCTACCCGATCAAAATGAATCGTGGGAAGAAACGCAAGAACGTAATGACGATTTAAACTAAGGAGTCGGGTATCGTCTTTGTGCCGCCATATACCCGACCGTATTCAAGGCACAGTAAAACCTCTTATTAAAAATTCACATACCAAATCTGAGTTCTATTCTGCCAATCGACAGGGTAACCAGTCCCAAACCGTAGGCAATTTTCTATCTTCAGTAGCCAATCGACAGGGTAACCAGTCCCAAACCGTAGGCAATTTTCTATCTCCAGTAGCCAATCGACAAGGTAATCCGCCCCGAATCGAAGGTAATGTTCTTTAAAAGCCATGCAACAGGGTAGCCAGTCCCAAATCGAAGGCAATTCTCGTTCTCTAATAGCCATGCGACAGGGTAGCCAGCCCCAAATCGAAGGCAATCCTCGTTCTTTAAACGCCATGCGACAGGGTAGCCAGCCCCAAAACGAAGGCAATTCTCGTTCTCTAATAGCCATGCGACAGGGTAGCCAGCCCCAAATCGAAGGCGAACAAGAAAATGCTTTCAACATTCTTATACAAAAATTAACTACAGCACCTCTTTTGCAATACCCCGATTTTACTCAACCATTTCTGTTAACATGTGATGCATCAAATTATGCTGTCGGCGCAATACTTTCGCAGGGTGAAATAGGCAAAGACAAACCTATCGCATATGCATCGCGCACTTTAAATAAAGCCGAAGGTAACTACTCCACCACGGAGAAAGAATTGTTGGCAATTTTATTCGGTGTAAAGACATTCCGTCCATATCTATTTGGTTATAAGTTTAAAATTATTACAGACCACAAGCCCTTAGTTTGGTTATTTAACGTTAAAGACCCTGGTTCCAGATTAATTCGTTGGCGTCTTAAATTAGAGGAATACAGTTACGAGATAATACATAGACAAGGCAAGTTAAATTGTAACGTTGACGCCTTATCGCGGTTCCCGTTGCGCGACGATAGCAATAATTCAAGCCATCCTGTATGCGCTATCGATAATAACGACGCCTCTGAATCGTCGAATTCACCCTACGATTGTCCTTCGCCTTCAACATCCGATACGTACGAAAAGTATCTAAAACATATCAGACAGCCAAGCTTTAGTTTCGACACTAACATTCAAGAATTCAAAGAATCTTTATTAAAAGCTAAATGCAAACTAATCACCTATCCTACGTCAATAGATTTAGACGACTCTGTACCTTATTGTAAAGAGATTATAGACTTAGCTACCAGCCAACCTAGCGTCCGTGACATTGAACGTGAACTCTACACCTTATACAGTACATCGAATGATAACCATTTGTTTACACACTTATTCGTACGAGTCCATCATTATGATGAGATGTCATATAAAGATATTTTTTAATTATTAATTGAATATAGAGATATGATTAAGTTTTGGTACATGGAAGAAAAAGAATTTGCTGTATCTGATTTCTCTGATCCATTCTCAAAACTCTCTTATTCCAAAATCTACAGCATAATAGCTTACGTATTTCATAACACGGGTATCAAAGTCAATATCTATAGAAACTCTATTTTATACCCTACTCCTGACGAAGTTAAACAGATACTTCGCGACAATCACGACCTGCCCTCCGCCGGCCACCCCGGTATCACGCGGATGCTAGAAAGAATCAAATCCATGTACTGGTGGAAAGATATGCGGCAAGACATCGAAAACTACGTCAAAAATTGTAAATCCTGTCAGATTAATAAACCGTTACGTCAAACAAACCGTGCACCTATGATTATAACTTCCACCGCGACAAGGCCGCTTGAAAAGTTATTTTTAGATATTGTAGGACCGTTGCCCGAGACCTACGAATATAAGTACAAATTCATTCTTACAATTCAGGACGATCTCACGAAATATTCACAGGCTTATCCTTTACAGACATGTTCAGCAGATGAAACTGCTAAAAAATTAGTACATTTTATATCTCACCTTGGAATTCCCAAAATGATCGTTACCGATCAAGGGACTAATTTTAGCTCCGAAGTCCTTAAACAACTTAGTAAATTATTTGGTATTAAACATATTCTCGCGTCGCCTTATCACCCTCAGACCTGCGGCGCCTTAGAAAGGAGTCACTCTACGTTAAAAGAATATTTGAGACCCTTCGTCAATGAGAATGCACACACATGGGACTTGTATTTAAATACAGCCATGTTTTCCTACAACTCCAACGTCCATTCTACTACAAATTATTCTCCGTTTGAACTATTACTCGGTTTTAAACCTTACATTCCTAGATCTATAGATACATTAGAAAATAATACATATACGGATTACGTTAGAGTACTAAATCATAGACTGTATTACAGTAGGCAAAAGGCGTTACAAAATATACAAAGTTCTAAAGAAAGGTCTAAACGTCATTACGATTCTCACGCTAAACCCGTGACATATAACGTCAGGGACTCGGTATATCTTAAGTGTCACCACAAGCAAAATAAAGCCTTGTCTCCAGTTTGGAAAGGTCCATTTAAAATAGTCAAGATAAACGGTAACCATACAGTGACACTACTTATAAACCGTAAACATGTACGTCACCATTATGACGAAATTAAGTTGGCGTCCGATGACACAATCACTTGATTTTATTCCAGGCACCTTGCAGCGTCGTGCCTAAGTCAGCAAGTCGTCACGCCGATAACAAGCAGTCCTGGTTTATATTACGATAGAACAATTAACGTAAAATTCACTAGTGACGACTGGAATGTAGTAACTTATTTAGATATTAGTAAGATACAATCGCACTTAAATTTAGTGGAATCTTTGTTTAATAGAATTAACTTATTTTGTAAAGATCACAGTTCATCCAAAATTCAAGTAGATTGCTTAAATGCGCTATCTGCACTACAGATTGACGCCGGTGGATCGCTCTTGAAAACTTTCTTTGGCACGTTGGACTCCGAAGATGCAGTTAAATTCTCAGATGCATTAGACCAAGTACAGTCAGACGAAAAACACTTAGCACATCTTATGAGAGATAACATCCATGTTATAAAATCGACAATTACAACATTTAATAGTTCTTTATCCAAATTACACGAAAATGAAAAGCGACTGAATAATAACCTCGAAATTATTGATAAAGCCTTTCAACAAATATCGAATAGTAATGATAAGTTAGAAATTAAATCTAATATAAATACACTATTAAATAGTCTGGAAGGTATAATTATTTCATTATCGTTTGATATAGAAGACGTTAACAATGCTATTTTATTTAGTAAGGTCAATATTTTGCATCCGACTGTACTTAGCCCTTATCAACTATATAATGAGCTCGAACAGAATAAGAATAATATGCCAAGGTATTACGAACTCCCTGTATCTTTATCCCTACAGAATATTCACGAAATAATCAATTTATCTAAACTTATCTCCTACTTCCATAATAATAAGATAATAATTGTGATTAAAATCCCGCTCGTCCTACCCCAAACATACAACCTATATCATATCATTCCAACACCTGTTCCTTACGATATTGCGCAACCGGATACCTTTGCGCTTATCGCTCCAAGTCACCCTTACCTTGCAATAACAGTTGATCATATGTTCTACTCATTGCTACACAGTATAGATAAGTGCAAAGTGATTCATGATAAGTTTTACGTTTGTGAATTAGAAAACGTGTATTCAAGTGTAGTGAATCCGGTGTGTGAAATGATTCTTATCACGGAAGCAGTGAATAAGCTACCTAGTTCTTGTGCGGTTAAGTTATTAAGAGGCAGTATCGAAGTGTTTCACAAAATCAGTAATAATAGATGGATATTTGTTTTGTCTGAACCCGGTAAATGTCATATATCTTGTGAAAACGATGGTAATAATTTTGATAAAACTTTATTTGGTACTGGAATTTTGTCATTACCAAAAAACTGTAAAGCATTTTATAAAACTTTACAATTTGTGTCATCATCAAACGATGTTCTGAATGTAAGTTCTCATATTGTCTCGAACTTTAACCTTGTGGAAGATGATTGTTGTCTAAGGAATGTAGTTAACAAGTCACTTAACCGTATGCCGTATTTAAAGTTAAATAATATAAACAACTTAGACTCTTTATTACATGCTAGTATGCATTTGAACTCTTTTGAAAAAGAATTAAATAATATTGAATATTCTAATCATTTTGAGAAATACGGAATTCATTACATGTCTTTAAGTTACATATTTTTCATTATTTTTTTCTTATATCTACTTTACAAAGCTCGTAATTACTTTTGTCAGAATGCTAAAGCTCCTTGTTGTATACAGATATTCAACCAGTGTAACTCAAATAAAACAAAGAATTGTCAACCTCAGCAAGCAATAGAGCTATCTGTGATCAATGATAAATCATATTCTACGGTCGAGGAGCTTGATGTTCCGTCAGCATCCAGACCTACAACATTAAAACGCAATATTTTCATAAACAAAGAGAATTAAAACGTATATTACTCGTACTGTAAATGTCCAAAAGTTAATGAAACAGTTATCAAAAATAAAATAGTCAGTTTGTATAACAGTTTGTGTTACATTAATTTTAAGCATATGTTTGTTAATCTGAAACGACGCTCAAATCCAATTTCAATTTCGCATCTTTTTCTCTAGATGCTCCATTTTATTCGGGGGGCTGTTATGTCTTAAAATACATGGTTAGATATATAAAATAAAATGTCTTAATTAACATGTTTAGTGCAACATGTGTATAGGTAACATTTTTCCATTCGGTCAGCATTTTCGCCATCCTGTTGTTTTCCATTACTAATTGCGTCAGTGTGGATTTGAACGTCGTCGCTGATACCTATATTTTCAATTTCGATTGTAGAAATTATAACAAATATTTTTTCAGTGTCATAAAATATTTTTTTTTAAAACCGAATCTTGACCCACCCCGTAACAGTACGGTATTACTTTTTATTTAGCGTTCGTGGACTACAATAAGGCATTTGATTCGTTAAAACACGTAAAAATATGGGAAGCTTTAACTACGCAAGGTGTTGAGAAAAATATATATGGCTCATTACTAACATATATAAAAACATGAAAGCAAAAATACGAACAGAAAGAGAAGGAGATTTTTTCCCTATAAGGAGAGGAGTTCGGCAAGGTGATCCTAAGTCACCCAAACCTTTTTCAGCAGTCCTGGAATATATATTTAGGAGACTTGAGTGGGATAAATATGGTTTAAATATAAATGGAGTGCAATTAAACCACTTAAGATTCGCAGACGATCTTATACTCATGACAAAAGATCCAAGAAGCTTACAAGAGATGCTAGAACAGCTTGTCTATGAAAGTGGTAAAGTAGGACTATCAATGAATACCGTAAATACCAAATTAATGACCAACCTCGCAAAAATCCCTATAACCATCAGCGGAACCACAATAGAATATGCTGAAGAGTATACTTACCTCGGACAGATCATATCTCTAGAAGACCTAACAAGCAAAGAAATAAATAACAGAATAAATCTAGCATGGAAAAGATACTGGTCCCTTAAGGAGATCATGAAGAATCACCAAATACCTCTTAAAGCTAAGAAGAAAATAATGGATTCGTGTATCTTACCTGTCATGTCTTATGGGTGTCAAACTTGGGGCCTAACCAATCATAATATACGCAAATTAGAAACCTGCCAACATAGTATGGAACGCAGCATACTTAACATTAAAATAAAAGATAAAATAAAAATAGACAACATACGAAGTAAAACTAAAATTACTGATATCACCTACTTTATTAAAAAACTAAAATGGAAGAGGTCCGGCCATATGATTCGGAGTACTAAAGATAAATGGTCTAAAAATGTAACAGAGTGGTGCCCAAGGTACTGCACTAGACAGAGAGGCAGACAACGTCGAAGATGGGAAGACGACATTATAAAAACAGCAGGTACTACTTGGACGAGACAAGCGCAGAACCGCACACTATGGAAAGCCCTTGGGGAGGCCTATGCTGGAAAGCAAGACAATTTACAGCTACCGGTGTCAAACAAGAAATAAATATACACTGTAATAGTTTTAAGTAAAATATTGTTAGATTGCTAAATAAAGGCTAATATTATTATTATATTATTATAAATACCTATGTTTTGCCTTGGTCGCGGCAGGACTGAGTCCTGCCGCGACCAAGGCTGTTGTAAGACGGCCGAAACGTCGGTAAAACATAGGTATTTATACCTTAAATTAATTAAATATCGCGAATAAGACCCGTTTAAATTAAATTGTATGATGTTCTCCATAATGTTCTCGAAAGACATGTAAAGTCTGCCAACCCGCACATGGCCAGCATGGTGGACTATGGCCTTACCCTTCTCATAGTTAGAAGAGGCCCGTGCCCAGCAGTGGGACAGTATAAAGGGCTGATGATAATGGGCCACGGGAGTAAAGTAGTAGCGCCGTAAAATCCAAGGATATAACCGCGGTCTCAACTAGTTATTAACACAAAAAAATATTATAATGCGTTTGGAGCAAAACCACGTTACAACTCTTGTATAAAAACATTCAGCTAAGTACATTCCTTTTGTTTCTCGCAAGTAGGCGAGCATTAAAGCGATACATTAGTTAAACGCATTAGTTAATTATTTCCCTGATTACGAATCCACTCGCGTACTGCCGTCATGAAGCTTTGTCCTAATTACGGAGAAAGGTAAGCTCTTTGTAGGCGTTTTCTTTTGACTATATTATCTATTTTTGAGAGGAGTTTTGTTGGTGTGCCAAAAATCGGATCAGAACTTGGCTTGTAATACCTTGGTTAATAATATAATTTTAATGTTACAAAACCAAAAATTGTAAAATCAGTAAAAAATTCAGTTATATATAGTTTACATACGTTATTGTTAGATCCACGTTTCCACAGATTACTAATACGGAAAGAGAACAGTTTGTGTACATTTTAAGTGTACCGTTACTAATCGAAGAATGTGGAACTATAATTATCCGTGGCATTTCAATAAGTAGGTACTATAATAAGGGATATTTTTAACAGCGTATCAAAAATGTTATGTAACACACTCAAGTGAGTTACGCAAAATAACTTTATTATTTCACTAAAATACTGACTTGCACCCTAAAATACTATTTGTACACCAAATATGATGATCTTTTTACAAAATCTCATTTGATATGAAAAGTTTCGTCCGCTCGGGAAACTTATCCACTCAGAAAACTTAATAGGTTATGTTAGGTTCTCTTGTGACCCTGCTCCCAAAAATAGGAGCCCTGTGAAGCAGGGCTCCGTCAACTTAGCTTAGTGGTGCAATTAGTATTTTTGGTGGAAAATTAGTATTTTTGACTAACAGTTAAATACAAACCCTATAATAACCGCAAAAGTTTGTGAAGATAGCTGTTTGGAACAGTTTAATGCAAAAAGTACTAAGCAGATCTTGATAGAACTTTAAAGTAATATAGGTTATATTAAAATAATTTAATTGAATATGCTGATTCTGTAAACCTTTGGATTATCAAAGTGAACAGTACATCTGTTTTAGCAATCCGACTCTTATGAAACTTATAAGAGTTGGAAGTCAAAATCTCAAAACTTAACTACTCAAAACTTTAAACATAGATTTTTAGCATTTACTGCACGGGCAATAAAGAAAGAAATCATTTCTTTGGGGTCAGAAGATACTATAGCTGACAAAAACGTAGCTTATTTTATTTTATTTTGTATTATTAGGAAAACTTACAGCTAACATATACAATAAGAAATAAAATACAAACAAGAAGGCCATTTAAAAGTTTCCACAGATAGAAAGTATTAAAAATATAGTTTTATAGAAAGTAACTGTCGGTAGATAGTTCAATCTAATATATAAAATTCTCGTGTCACAGTTTTCGTTCCCGTACTCCTCCAAAACGGCTTGACCGATTTTGGTGAATTTTTTTGTGCTTATCCGGTATCTATGAGAATCGGCCAACAAATATTTTCAAAAAAAAAAAAACATTTTGCAAAACAACGTTTTCCGGTTCAGCTAGTAATTATATAATAATAAATTACATACATAAATATGCATTAAGGCACAAAGGGTAAAAAAAAAAACAAAAAAAGAAGATAAACTATAATTAAAATAGCAAACAATAGTTCAGTTATGCACAACAAAACAGCATAGCCTGGTTTTAACATTATGAATAGAAAACATTATTTAATATTTTCTTTAGCTTCGAAACACTGTATCGCATAAGTCGACATCTACATATCTGACGCGAGATCTCGTTAAAAGACCTGCAGGCACGTATAAGAAATGAATTCTTCATGTATATAGTCCCAACAGAGGGAATATGCAAAAGAGTAGGCCTTCGCAATCGTGTCGAATGGGTTACTAAACCTAACTAACTCAATAGCTCTGGACAGTCGACTGCTCCCTGAGCGACCTTTGTGAGGTATGATATGTCAGCAATGCGCCTGCGCTCTTCCAATGGTAAAATATGAAATTTTTTACACCGTGTAATATAATCGGGTAAATATGTTTTAGTTTTAAATTGAAGGAATCTCAGAAAACGTTTTTGGATCATTTCAATTCTATTTATATAAACCTTGTAACTCGGATTCCACACCTGCGAAGCATACTCTAAATAACTGGCAACAAACGTACAATATAAAATCTTGAAAGTCTTCACATGTCATTACAATGAATCACCAATTCAATAATAGTAAGTATACATTTTACTCCACGTTACCCCTAGCGTTTCTTATTTGATTTACAATTTGAAAGGCCAAGTACATTCGGTGTAATAGCAACAAATTTCCAATGGAGATAATTCAACCAAAATTGCTTTGACTTCAAATTGGTTCGATTCAATAAACGAAACATTATGAACATTATTGATGCTAGCTTTGCTTATGTTGAGAACATGTTGCAACTTGTTTCTTTTGCTGAAGCATGTGTATTACGGTAAGTAGGTATTCATGAAAAATTAAGAATATTATTAATATTTAACTGCACTTTCTGGATCAATTGATACCTGAAATAATTCACGGCCGACGATTTTAAAAACAACAACGTATAAATTATGTTCTATTGGTTTTAAAGACACTGTTCCACAAGGTACACCCACACAATTGTAATTTTAATAAATATCTATTTCAAACTAGGTTGTCTGGAAGAGATCAAGACCGTCCTGTTGTGCAACTAGTTTTAAGTCACTTTTCCATTGTAATTTGGTATGTAAGTATATTTTTTTTATAGGCTCACGCCTGTATACCCGAAGGAGTAGGCAGAGGTGTAATATTACACCCACATTTCGCCACGAATTTTTAAGTAAGTATACTTGTGTACAATAAAGTGTTAATCCATCTATCTATTTCTCTATAAACTAGTGATAATGGATAATACTGTTACATTCTTTTGGCAGAATATATACGAAGCAAATAGTATATTTGCAAAGAGACGGTAAACTCGACTTCAAACTTTATAACAATACCAATCCGCCTGGCCAAAGTAGTGTAGTTGGTCGCATCCACCAATTAATTCACGATGATATAATATTGTGAATGATATAATGTGATCGCTTAATGATGTGCCCGGTAGATGGCAATAGGCTCACCCTCTGTTACATTGGGACCGAAACATAACTGGCGAAGTGTGGATGTGTAGGGGCGACCGGGTATGGTTGTCACATGGGTTGGTTGTCACAGAGGCCATAACAGACAATTAAACGGCGTGGTAGGAGCGAGGGAGTAGCACATCCATTTGTACCTCATGTCAGCGTACTCCGACATGCCGTTTAATGGAATTATTCGACCACTCGATATTCTATTATGACCTCTGTGACAAACAACCCGTGTGACAATCATACCCGGTCTCCCATAATACACCTCTGCCAGCCTCTTCGGTGATAAAAGGCGTGAAGTTTTGTTATGTTATAATATTGTTACGCAAATTAAGGCCTATGTCTAGCAGTGTTCTCTCTTATTTTAAAAAGACAACTCTCTCAATGAAAAAACAAAAACTATCACAACAGGCAACTTTACAAAGACGCAAGTGACGAACACAAAAAATACCCAGACTCGAAACAACAATTTGTGTACCACGCCAAGTATTGACTCGTGTGGGAATCAAATTCACTACACTAGCACTGTTAAACGTCAAGACGTCAACATAATCAATTGCACTATACATGCATCAGTACCACCATATAATCAGTAATATGTTTACTGAACTAAAATACGTCTGATTAAGCCAAGATATTAACAGATATTGATTTACTGCGGAGGTAATCCATTTGTGGGATTAGGTGATAATGATCTTATAGTTAAATTATCTGGTGCTTAGAGTAATTGCGTTAGTTGTGATGATTTGAATGACATGACGGACTTAGGCTAGTTCACACATCTAGTCTGTTCTTGATAAAAGGTCTAAATATGATCTGTGTTTAATAAATCTAGGACTGCCTTCGTTATCCAGTGGACAGAGTATGCGTCTGCTGATCGGGAGGTCGCGGGTGTGATTCCCGGGTCGGGCAAAAGTAGGTGTAATATATGACCCCTGCCAAACCCATGGGTGGTATAAGCGTGAGACTATAAAAAATATCAATAAAACCATAACCTTAAAAGTATATAAGCTCACATAAAATGGCTTATGACTGTCATGTGTAGGTACAATCGCTAACCCAACTACTCAAGCAGGAAACTTGAAATTTAGACATTAGGTTATTTTTATGATGTAAGACTAAGAAAGGTCTTTTTAGTATGATTAGGTGATTAAAATAAATATATACCGACTTATTCCTAAACCTAGACTAAATATAAATCGAGGTTCACTCCTAAATTTACCTGCGAACAAAAGATTATCCCATAAAAACAATACTTGTCAAAAATACCAAGTCTCGTATTACATGGATGGAAATAAATAGATTGACTCGGCCATCGCATGGAAACACAATATATCTCATAAGTAATACACATTATATAAATTAGATTGTTTAATGCGATTGCCAAGTCAATATATTTATTTAAAACATTAAAGATTTTTAATTAACTGACTTGGTATTACATGGATCTCACAACTTTTTACGGTCGCGAGACTTGGTATTTTTTGTAGATAGTCGTACTTTTGTCCTTTCCGGTACCTTCTACTTCTTGTACACCAACAACGAATTTTCTTAATTAAAGCTCTAACTGCAAATGTAATTTTGTAATCCTTTATATTCAATTGGGATTACAAAGTTATTAATGCAGTTGATGTTTCTCGAAAACTGGACCGAAATTGAAATATATTTAAGTTTTTCCTTGGTTCATACACTAAACACTAATTGTTTCCTAAATTTGAAGCTTCTATGTTTGCTAGAATTTTAAGTGCCTTAGACTTTTGATGATCGGTCAGTGAGGGACAAAATTAAGAATCTTGACTCGTTATAATTCTTAAACTACTAGTTCAAATTGAATGAAATTTGAAATACACCATCTTTATACTAATTTCTGCATGGTTACTAAACAATCAGGCTTCTAGTTTTTATCCACAACGAAGTTATAGGGGATCGAAAATGGCCTGAATTGCTTCGAGAAAAGGATGGTACGGCCGTGCCGCTTTTTTTGCTCGACTTGGTGGGGGCACTGCCGTGCCCCCAGATACGTGCACCATATACATATTTTTGGAAAACTATTGTCACTAAAATTCGTAAGATCATATGAATGTAGAATAAGAATAAATAACCTTCTAAAAAAATCTTATTAAAAATTCTGAATCAAGGTCTAAACCTGGTCCTTGTTTTGTAATAGTTTAAGGCAGGCCTTTAAGTTTAAGGCAGATGAAGTACGCCTAGTTCCTTATGAGTTTCTTACCAATTACTATCAGCAGTAACTAGTAGTGTGGTGTCAGTAACAATAGACCTATCGAGATATGTCTAAAAAATCGACCAACATGTCTAAAAAAATAACAATTCCTTTCATCAAAAAACCTAAACGAAAAATAAACACACATTATTTTCTGTACTCTTCCCTTTTCTGCATAAAAATAGAGAAAGAGAGAGAAGGAGGTGTAGTATATCCGAGACAAATTGTTCAATCAAACCGACATTATACGTAGCACTGTTTTAATAAAGTGGCTACGCCGTGGACGGAGGGCTACGGGTGAGCTACGATACGAAAAAGTATTAGTGTTGTGTGGAGAAGGCTTTGATTATAAAACATAGTGTATTTTTTATGACATCTAGCACACAACTAAGTTTCTGATCAATTAATCATAGAAAAAACATTAGTAAAGAAATAAAAGTGGGTACAATGTCGAGAAATAAGTTTCGTAATGTTTCCAACGATTGATTAGTAAAGATGTATCTTAATTATTTTCTAATCTTCATACTTTTACCGTTATCGCGGTTGCATCCAACACTTTCGCCTAAGAGTCTGCGGTCTGCTTACTGGTCAAACCAGATTTGGCGGAATATTCGCTTTTTCACAAAGAGACTGCTTCTAACCTCTCAACACAAAGGTAAAGCAATATTCCATGGCCTAGACTAATGTCAGTATATTCAGTCCCCACATAAACACTGTCAAAGAAATTCATGACTGGCAAAAACCGACAGCTTAACGTCCGAAGCACGGGACAAACAATAAATCATCATCATCAGCCCAATATATATACAGTCCCACTGCTGAGCACGGGCCTCTTCTCACTATGAGAGAGGTAAGGCCATATTCCACCTCGCTGGCCAAGTGCGGATTGGCAGACTTCACATGTCTTTCGGGAACATTATGAAGAACTCTCAGACATGCAGGTTTCCTCACGATGTTTTCCTTCACCGATAAGCAAGCGATAATTAAAAATTTAATACGACCGATAAATAACAACTAAATACGCACATAATTTCGACTACTTACCTGGTGTGCCTTCGCCTCTTACGACAAATAAATAGATTGAGAGAGGGACATTTTCTATTCTTAATTCATCACTTTACAATGCATTCATATATTTGATGAAAAACCACACGTCGAATCGACGACACGATAAAAAGCCGTCTCCACTGTAACTTAGCGTGCATTAGTTCTACGAAGGTGGTTGAAAAAAAATTTAATTCTCCTTTGTTTCGCCGTGTAAGTGGCACTCTCGAGGTCGCAGCATCACACTGATCTATCTCTCTATTACTAAGTGTAGATATATGGGTGTTAAAGCAGTTATTTGCTATTTAAAACTGCAAAGAGTGGCTTCGATACCCATACGGGAAAACTTTTTGGGTAAGCATGAAGATTTGTTTTGAGTGAAATTTAGTGTCATCATCATCATCATCAGCCCTTTATATTATCCCACAGCTGGACCTTTTCTCCACGCTGGCCAAGTGCGAGTTGGCAGATTTCACATTTTTTTCGAGAACATTATGGAGGACTCTCAGACATGCAGGATTCCTCACAATGTTTTCCTTCACCGTTTAGCAAGCAATAATTAACAATTAAATACGCACATAACTCCGAAAAGTCATCGGTGCGCGCCGTGGATTCGAACCCGGACCCTCTGCGTAGCAGTCTGTCGGTCTCTGCACTAGGCTTTCGCTGCTTTAAAATTTTGTGTAAGTAAACGTTAAATTGTGTACTTATATAAGTTAGTAAATAATTTTAGCACTGATTTTAAATTTGCGTGTTCATCAAGTCCTTTGGTTGCATGTTTGTAACGTCCCAGCGTAAAAAAACTAAAATATGAAAATGTATAATACTTAGGACAATATTTTAGTCACAGCAAAAGTCATCATCATCCTAGTGTTTCCTAGTTACAATCGGCTTTGACAGATATTAGCGTTTCCACAGAGCGACTGCCTGTCTGACCTACGCAACTCAAAGGAATAGGAATATTCCATAGTTGAGACAAGTGTCAGTTTATTTAAGCATACTAACTCCCTATAACGACTGTCATATATCATCATGACAACTGGGACTGACGACTTAACGTGCTCTCAGAGGAAGTTCTCTACGTTAGCTCTCTCCACTATCTTCCTTTCGGCGATTTTAATACCAGTTAACACAGGCCTGACTGTTGACTGCCTCGTTGGTCTCGCGGCATAAATATATTACAGCTCTGCCTATACCTTCGGGGATAAAGGCGTGAGTCTATGAATAAAAAATAAAATTAATAAACACAGGCACGAACAAGTATATCGCGCTCCTCTTTTTGCCTTTTAAAAACTAGATGAGCCCGCGGTTACACCCGCGTTATTTAAGGCTACTGCTCCACTCATGTGGCTCATGGCGTGATGTTACATAGCCTATAGCCTTCCTCGATAAATAAGCTATCTAACACTGAAATAATTTTTCAAATCGGACCAGTAGTTCCTGAGATTAGCGCGTTCAACCAAACAAACAAACTCTTCAGCTTTATATATTAGTATTAGATAGCCAAGCAATAATATTCAACCACTTCTCATTTTCATCATATTATGGATATTCCACATACATATATATATATACATATCTATACGAACTTAAAACCTCTATAGCCGTGTATTTATTAATCCACATTATGATGCACGTCACGGCATACGCTGGGGATATGTAAATGTTTTCATTAGGACCGAATAACGAACTCTTTGATGTTTTAAGCTCCTATTGACCAAGCTTGATATGTTGGATCACTGTTTGTTTATATATTTTATAGAATAGAGGATATAATAGATACTATTAGTCTTTAAAATCCATAGATAAAAAAGAAATAAGAAAGAAAACAGAAAAAAAAATAATTGGCTGCCTCCGTGGTCCAGTGGATAGCGTATGCGACTGCTGATCGGAGGTCCCGGGTTCGATTCCCGGGTCGGGCAAAAGTGTTACTGGGTTTTTTCGAATACTCAGTACCAGCCCGGAGTCTGGTGATGTGTCTGGTAACGGCAATAGGCTCACCCCCTATTACGTGGGACCTAAAAATTCATGGCGAAATACTCGTACTCGTACACGTACTCGTACATGGGTGTAATACTCATATTACCCCTTCAGGGATACAGGCGTGAGTCTATAAAAATATAAAATATGAATATTAGAATTTAGGATAAGTTATAAAATAATATATTATTATAGGTACCTTCTAAAACGGCTGCGCCTACTGGGTGTGGGTTATCACTACAACAATTTGCCTATGTAGTATAAATACCACTACCACCTATCCAAAGCATGACCTCTCCAAGCGTCGCTTAAATATACCGATCTATTACAAACCCATTCAGTATTCCACTATACTGATACCTACATTTTGCCAGCAATATTTCAAATAATCTAAAATAAGGAACCATTTTGTTTCTCTTCTTTTTTGTAACATAAAATTTCGTACTACATACTCAATGTAAAACTATCTACTTATAATATACAGTTGATCAGATAAAACAGCATTGTTTCCATACCGCTAGAATCGATCCTTGTACATGGACCTCATTTAAACACCAACGCCTAGAATGGTCTTCATTAATCTAAGACAGGAGTTCACCAAACAATTTTGTAGCGCAATATAACTTCCATCTAAGATATAGCTTTTACAATACGAAGTAAAGTTGGTTTACTCTTGCGGTTACATATTCGACCTAAATTATGACGATTGATTTTTATTTTATCAATTATTTAATAATATCCATGGACAACACACATATATTGACTCCGGCCGCGACCATGACCATTGTCTAGACGGCCGAAACGTCGGTAAAACAGAGGAATACATTAATTACTATTCTTTTTGTACTATGATATTATTTATTTATTTTTTATTTATAACTTCATACACAAAAAATGTATAGGCGGACTTAATGCCTGAGGCATTCTCTGCCAGTCTACCTTGGGGTGATGCAGAGATAGAACAAGGTAGGTGCAAATTGAAGTAAAAGGAAACATGACAATCCTAATAAATACTTAAAAATGAAAAACATAAATGTCCATACATAAATACTACTTAATATAAAAACAAATAATTATACTAAATACATAGAATATACATATTATAAGTACATAAATATATAATATAATAAATACGTATACATAATATATATAAATACATAAGTATATTATATATTAAATATATTTAAATAAATTACCTCTGAGATGATCCTGCCAGTTGGTTCAGTAAGAACTGCCGTACTTTTATTTTAAAAGTGAAGCGACTGGTGGCCATCCTGATTTCCAGAGGAAGAGCATTCCACAGAAGGATAGATTGGATAGGAAAAGATGCATGAAGGAAGTCGGAGCTGTGTGAGGGGCAGAGAAGGAGTCGATTATTAGAGGAGCGTAGGGTTTTATCGTGAATAGAAAATAGGTATTGGAAGTAAGGGGTTAGATAGGTTGGAGGGTTGGGAGACATGAGGATGGAATAAAGGGTAGTGAGAGCACGCAAACTTCGGCGTTGACGAATAGGTAACCAGTTCAAATGGGAGCGATAAGTAGACACGTGATCATACTTACGAAGATTAAAAATAAATCGAATGCAGTTATTGAGAAGACGGTCAAGTTTATTGAGGAGGTCTGCATTCAGGTCGAAATAACACACATCACCATAGTCGATAACAGGGAAAATTAAAGTATGCACCAGCATTGTCTTAGTCTTGGAAGGTAGAAAGATTTTAGGCGATAGAGAGTACGTAGGGTACCGGTAACTTTTTGGCTAATGTTCGACACCTGTGCACGCCAGTTGAAAGTTGAGTCGATATGTAAGCCTAGGTCTTTGACAGTTACAGAGTATTCAATAATTGAACCATTATACGTTACTGGTGGCAGTGAAGTTGTATCAACTTTGTTCAGGATTCTTTGACTACCTACAATAATTGCCTGACATTTAGACGGGTTAACAGTAAGACCAACAGAATTAGACCAGTTATATAAATAATCTAAGTCTCTGTTAATGCTTTCAATAGCAGAAGGTAAATCTTCTACACTGGCTTGAGCATAAAGCTGCAAGTCATCGGCATACAAATGATAAGCGCATTGAAGATTCTGTGTTAGGAGATTGATAAATATTGAAAATAACAAAGGAGAGAGAATACCGCCTTGTGGCACGCCAGAATCGATTTGACACCAACTTGATGAAGATTCGTCAACTTGTACAGACTGCTGGCGTCCACGAAGATAAGACGAGAACCATTCCAGTGCCTCAGACGAGACCATAAGGTGGGAAAGGATGGCTAGAAGGATGTCGTGACTGACGGTATTAAAGGCATTAGAGAAGTCCACCAAAGCCAACACAGTGACTTTGGTTTGCTCCATGCCCGTCCTAATATCGCCAGTCACTTTTAGGAGCGCGGAAACAGTGCTGTGGCCAGGCCTGAAACCTTTGAAAGAAGAAGAATTCAGGTATCTTCCTGGAACCCATACCATTCCTATATCCCTTATCCTTTTAGAGGAGTTCGGTATTGTCAACCTTTTTCTATTGCAATAGTTGGGATGGTCAATCCGAGGGTGCGTGGTGGCTTCCTCTTTCCTTCCATTAGGTTACAATGGAGTTCCGCCAAGTAACGCCTGATTCAATCAACTATATAGTACTACGGTGTTTATTACCCAAAATGTATTGATTAATTACAGGAAAAATGTGTTTCCTGGAGCGAAGTAAACCCCTGATCACGTAGCAATGAATATAAGAGAGCAATAAGTAATCCGCGGGTAGGACGCGATCGGAACGCAACAACTTACTAACTAACGTGCCGGCTTATGTAGTTAAGGCGTGCTCATTTCGCTGGGTTGCCAGATGAATACTTGAATTTACGTTGGAACTGCATATTTTGATTTACCTAAGATTTTATATTAATTAATGTTATATTTTCAATTCAAGAGCTTTTTGCTCTTGTCATTGGAGTATACGCCATAAATGTCGACCTTTCGGCCAATATTTTTACCTCCTTATACGCCATGATCTTTGTTTTCTTTTATTTAATCTGTGTATGCCAACCAGTGTCCTCTCTCCTCTCTTTCCTTATATTTTTCCTCCCAGTAAATTTTTGATAGAGCCATCATGTTATGTAAGGTGGCATACATCCTTCCACGTTGATCTTATTTTCCAGCTGTTTTTTTTGCTTTCTGCAGATATAATAAAAGGGATGAAATACCTCGTCGATCTGAATTTACGACGTGTAGGTGAAGTATTCTTTTCTGTTAGGCGAAATATGTGGCAAAACTCTTTATATTTGCAATGGCAAATACAATAGATACATAATTGAAGATCGTGAACCTCGTGTGTTCTACTAAACGTATTCATCTAGATGATCACTTTTGGTCTGAGCCATGGAATTGCTATCCCTTTGGGTTGCGAAGATCAGACGCAATCGCTCCATAGAAATCCAAAATCAAATCTGGTCAAACTAGTAAGCGACTGAAAAAGCTGGGACTATGACAAAGAGGTGACCAGTTTAACGAGTTTATGATTTTAAATTTTCGCAAATCGTATCTTATCCGTTACTTTTTAGAAATTAATTTAGCGGTTCTTAATCGCGTTAACTTAACTTATTTAAGGTATAAATACCTATTTGCTACCGACGTTTCGCTCGTCTTGCACCGAGCGTGGTCGCGGAGAGACTGATGAGAGCTCAGCGACGTCTTGTGGAAGTGCGGGTTTCAGCACCTACCCTCACTTGGTCTTTATTTAAGTTCGCAATGTCGGTACTCCGACACACTACACTAATGACGTCTACACACTGTTGAGATTTATCACTGCGGCGGTGTTTACACTTGCTGATGACTGGATTCCAAGTAGCCGATAATCTATATCCATCCTCCCGGTTGAAATTATTATATTTCTTTATTTCTACCGCTTCACGTACTATCCTGGAGTAATAGTGACGATCGGTGGATAAGACTTGTGGTTGATGCAGTTCTATCCAGTGGTTTGGTCCAGACTCCAACAAATGCTCAGCTATCGCCGACTTGTTAATATGTCGGTTTTTTACAGCTGCGATATGTTTCTTTACCCTTTTAGCGATTGTACGCTTAGTCTGCCCGATATATGAACTACCACAGCTGCAATCGACTTTGTAGACGCCAGGTGTTTGGAGAGGAATTACATCCTTTGGTGTACGCAGATTGTGTGCTATCTTAGAGAGCGGACTGTATACAGTCTTGATGGAGTATTTCTTGAGTACTGTTCCAACTTTGTCCGTCACTCCCTTTAGATACGGCATGTAAGTGGGCACTCTGCTTACTTCAGGTTTACGCTCGTTCCTCTTCCGACAGAGTAAGTTTTTCTTGTATCCGTTGCACCTAACATGTGACAGCTCACTATTTAATTGTTCGGGGTCACATAAGTCATACGCTCTGTTCACTAACGAGGACACAACGGAATCCAAGTGCCGCGGATGGTGCTGCGAGTTCGCATTGAGATACCTGTCGGTGTGTGTCGGTTTCCTATACACAGTGTGTCCAAGGGTACCATTATCTCTCACTGTCACTTTAACGTCGAGAAAGGGTAACGATCCGTCTACCTCCATTTCGAATGTGAATCGGATGTTCGGATGTATGGAGTTCAATTTGTGTGCGAATTGTTCTACATCCTGCTTGTTGCCCTTCATGATGCAGAAGATATCGTCGACATACCTTTTCCATAGTTTCACATTTGACGCCTGCATGTCTATGGATTCCTCAAAATGCTCCATCCAGATGTTGGCCATTACCGGTGCTATAGGGCTACCCATAGCCACTCCATCGATCTGGAGGTATTGTTGTCCACGATATAGGAAGTAGTTTCCATCCAAGCAATTCCTGAGTAGAACGATGTATTCGTTAGACAGACCGTTTTCCCTTAATTTTTTCTCTACGACGTCAAGGCAATCTTGAATAGGAACATTGGTGAATAGTGACTCAACATCAAAACTCACCATCACCTCGTCCGGTTCCCTTTTCATGCTCTTGATGATTTCAATAAAGTGGCGAGAGTCCTTTACGAAAGAGTGCGTCTTGCCTACTAACGGTTGTAGTACCTTGCTTATGTGTTTCGCCAAACCATATGTGGGTGAATTTATTTTACTCACAATCGGTCGCAAAGGTACGTTAGTCTTATGTACTTTAGGTAATCCGTACATCTTAGGCGGCTGCACAATGTGAGATTTATGTAACCGTTCAAATTCCTCTTCCGTAAATAAGCTTTTATGGTCCCTAATTAAGGGTCGAATGCGTTTTGTTACTCTGGCGGTCGAGTTATATGACACAGCCTTATATACTAATGTGTCACTCAACAGATTCCTTATCTTACTGTCATAATCACAAGTATTCATTACCACAGTGGCGTTTCCTTTGTCAGCCTTTAGCACTAAAATATTCGTGTTGTCACGCAGCGTTTTTAGTGCTTAACGCTCTTCTGCGGTAATATTGGGTTTAGGTGGCTTAGACTTACGTAAAATAACGGCAACATCCTGTCTAAGTGTATCCGCATCGTTAGACGGTACCTTGTTACGCGTTATAACCTCTTCTATGCTACTTATGACGTTTTCATATGGAATCCGCTTAGGTGTCAAAGCATAATTTAATCCCTTCGCCAACACGCTTTGTGTCGCGCTATCAATAACCTGGTCTGATAAATTGATAACCGTTTGCTGTTGGGTGGGGTGTCCATTTCTGCCAGTTACCCTCTTACGATGGTTTATCAATTTATCACACTTTTTCTTGTGCCGTTTTATACGCAGATCATAAATGCGGCTCGATTGGTTATACGTTATACGGTCACACAAGCTAAAATCACTGTTTGAAAGCACTTCACTACACTCTGTATGCACTTTAAATAGGTCACACTGTACAACACCTAGCTCGTACCGACAATTGCGGATTAATTGTCTTAAGAGACGAACACTGGCATTGTGTAGAATGCCTTCGGAATAAGGAATGTCCTTGCGCGGTTTAATGCGCACTCCTATGGGTATCACTCTGTTGTCTCGACACTTCGTTAAAAAACTAAGCGAAGTTTCTAAACATACCCGCTTTATCCGAAGACATTCAAGTTGTTTGATTTTAATTACATATTCCGGCCCGTAGCGGTTTGTAATAATCGATTTTAAACTTTCGCGATTTGTATACATCATAGAAATTAATTTAGCGGGTCTTAATCGCGTTAACTTAACTTATTTAAGGTATAAATACCTATTTGTTACCGACGTTTCGCTCGTCTTGCACCGAGCGTGGTCGCGGAGAGACTGATGAGAGCTCAGCGACGTCTTGTGGAAGTGCCGGTTTCAGCACCTACCCTCACTTGGTCTTTATTTAAGTTCGCAATGTCGGTACTCCGACACACTACACTAATGACGTCTACACACTGTTGAGATTTATCACTGCGGCGGTGTTTACACTTGCTGATGACTGGATTCCAAGTAGCCGATAATCTATATCCATCCTCCCGGTTGAAATTGTTATATTTCTTTATTTCTACCGCTTCACGTACTATCCTGGAGTAATAGTGACGATCGGTGGATAAGACTTGTGGTTGATGCAGTTCTATCCAGTGGTTTGGTCCAGACTCCAACAAATGCTCAGCTATCGCCGACTTGTTAATATGTCGGTTTTTTACAGCTGCGATATGTTCCTTTACCCTTTCAGCGATTGTACGCTTAGTCTGCCCGATATATGAACTACCACAGCTGCAATCGAATTTGTAGACGCCAGGTGTTTGGAGAGGAATTACATCCTTTGGTGTACGCAGATTGTGTGCTATCTTAGAGAGCGGACTGTATACAGTCTTGATGGAGTATTTCTTGAGTACTGTTCCAACTTTGTCCGTCACTCCCTTTAGATACGGCATGTAAGCGGGCACTCTGCTTACTTCAGGTTTACGCTCGTTCCTCTTCCGACAGAGTAAATTTTTCTTGTATCCGTTGCACCTAAGTACCTCCCGAACATGTGACAGCTCACTATTTAATTGTTCGGGGTCACATAACTCAAACGCTCTGTTCACTAACAAGGACACAACGGAATCCAAGTGCCGCGGATGGTGGTGCGAGTTCGCGTTGAGATACCTGTCGGTGTGTGTCGGTTTCCTATACACAGTGTGTCCAAGGGTACCATTATCTCTCACTGTCACTTTAACGTCGAGAAAGGGTAACGATCCGTCTACCTCCATTTCGAATGTGAATCGGATGTTCGGATGTATGGAGTTCAATTTGTGTGCGAATTGTTCTACGTCCTGCTTGTTGCCCTTCATGATGCAGAAGATATCGTCGACATACCTTTTCCATAGTTTCACATCTGACGCCTGCATGTCTATGGATTCCTCAAAATGCTCCATCCAGATGTTGGCCATTACCGGTGCTATAGGGCTAGCCATAGCCACTCCATCTATGGAAAAGGTATGTCGACGATATCTTCTGCATCATGAAGGGCAACAAGCAGGACGTAGAACAATTCGCACACAAATTGAACTCCATATATCCGAACATCCGATTCACATTCGAAATGGAGGTAGACGGATCGTTACCCTTTCTCGACGTTAAAGTGACAGTGAGAGATAATGGTACCCTTGGACACACTATGTATAGGAAACCGACACACACCGACAGGTATTTCAACACGAACTCGCACCACCATCCGCGGCACTTGGATTCCGTTGTGTCCTCGTTAGTGAACAGAGCGTATGACTTATGTGACCCCGAACAATTAAATAGTGAGCTGTCACATGTTCGGGAGGTACTTAGGTACAACGGATACAAGAAAAACTTACTCTGTCGGAAGAGGAACGAGCGTAAACCTGAAGTAAGCAGAGTGCCCGCTTACATGCTGTATCTAAAGGGAGTGACGGACAAAGTTGGAACAGTACTCAAGAAATACTCCATCAAGACTGTATACAGTCCGCTCTCTTAGATAGCACACAATCTGCGTACACCAAAGGATGTAATTCCTCTCCAAACACCTGGCGTCTACAAAGTCGATTGCAGCTGTGGTAGTTCATATATCGGGCAGACTAAGCGTACAATCGCTGAAAGGGTAAAGGAACATATCGCAGCTGTAAAAAACCGACATATTAACAAGTCGGCGATAGCTGAGCATTTGTTGGAGTCTGGACCAAACCACTGGATAGAACTGCATCAACCACAAGTCTTATCCACCGATCGTCACTATTACTCCAGGATAGTACGTGAAGCGGTAGAAATAAAGAAATATAACAATTTCAACCGGGAGGATGGATATAGATTATCGGCTACTTGGAATCCAGTCATCAGCAAGTGTAAACACCGCCGCAGTGATAAATCTCAACAGTGTGTAGACGTCATTAGTGTAGTGTGTCGGAGTACCGACATTGCGAACTTAAATAAAGACCAAGTGAGGGTAGGTGCTGAAACCCGCACTTCCACAAGACGTCGCTGAGCTCTCATCAGTCTCTCCGCGACCACGCTCGGTGCAAGACGAGCGAAACGTCGGTAACAAATAGGTATTTATACCTTAAATAAGTTAAGTTAACGCGATTAAGACCCGCTAAATTAATTTCTATGATGTATACAAATCGCGAAAGTTTAAAACCGTTACTTTTTGACAGATATTTAAGACAATATCAGTCTTAAATAATAATACAGAATCACAAATGAATAAACTAACCCATTCTCTTTTCCAATAATGAAACAAAATATTATAATTTTTTTGCTAAAGAATTCCTTATACCATCTATTGACACATATTACCTGGCTCTCATACAAGCAATATTTATTGTGTGACCAAGCACAAAGTTTCTCTCCACAAAAGAGCAAAGTTCTAACAGTGTCCACTCAGTGTCCTCAAACAAGTCGTAGAAATAATTCGTCTATTGTACTTTAGTTAATAGGGCTTGAACCGAAAACATGACTTTTTATGAGATATTTGTAATCTGTATCTGTATATATAAAATTCTTGCGCTACTGACTGACTGACAAGCTACAACCAAAACTATCAGAAATAAGCAATAAGCTAAAATTTGGCATGTATGTTCCTTAGGGATTGTTATATGCACTAAGTAGGAATTCCATAAAAATGTCACGGGACCGGGAAGACACTTATTTACTTTTCTTTTCATACTTATTATTTTCACTTTTGCTTTTTTATAGTTTAGGATAGTTTAGTTCTATAATTCGTTTTATTTTATTGTAAATAATTATGTTACTCCTACTTGTCTGAAAAAGTACATAATTAATTTTGCAATGAATACGTAGCTGTGAGCAATTTCCAGTTAAAAATAAAAAAAGTCCAAGTAAAGCTTATCTTCTTGAAACTCAACCTACAAACATTTCTCAGAATGATAAAATATAATTTATCTCTAATAATTCTCATAACTATCGGATTATACACAAGTAGATTGCAATAATAGTTTCCACAAGAGAAATAACTCAACCTATTGAGTACAAATGTAAGAGCCGTGGCGCTGTAAAATTAAAAAAAATAAAAATTCATTTGGCGTCCTAATGAAGTTTCAAAGCTTGCAATTAGTGAAGGAATTATTTTCCGGAAACGACCGTAAGGATGGACCGAAGGCCGAAGCCGAATTGATTTCTTTTTTTAATGCGAACGTATTCTAACATTGTAGCGCTCATAGTGTCACTTGGCTTGCTGTTCGCAATAAGTCGGAAAAGACAAGCAATGTGTGCACAGGTCACCATTTGTGTGGGTGACTGAGTGACATTTATAACAGAGCGCTACCGTGCTTCGAAAAGTACCCTTATGAATCTGTTAGCCTCGGTTCTTGTCTCAAGACAAAAATCGTTAGGTCATAGCCGAGGCCTTCGGGTGGCCTGAAAACTCTGACGTCAATGTAGGCAACACACTCATGCAAAGAAAAACAAAAAGAAAATAACCTTTTGAAAGTAAGACTAGTTCGACTGAGTTTTTACTACCCTCTTGCAAAGAATCGAAATAAAGTAGTTTTGACATACGGCTTAATAAACTTAATCCATTTGCAATTTAACACATTAGGATGGAAGAATTAATACCAAAATAGTCTACTAAGCTAAGTTGAAGGAGCCATGCTTCACAGAGCTTCTATCTATGGGTATAGGGTAAAAAGAAAATATAACATAACCTAGTTAGTTAGCGGGTGGACCAGTACAAAATCATTATGTTTTTTGCCATAACCAACTTGTCAAGTTTTTATAAAATTACATAAGCATTATACATTATACCCAATGAATCATTTAATGTATAAAATATACAATAAACACGGCCACCTGCATAAAACTAACTAAGTATAAATATGCTCACAAAGCATAATATAACAAACAGTTTTTGTGGAAATATTATCAGACTTACTTGATATTATTACCTACAGTTAAGTGTATTATTCTAGTTTTTCCTTCTTATAATTACATGGGTGAAGCTTTCTGTCCGTTTCTCTACGCCTCTTCGCTTACTTACGGGATACATTCCTATTTTCCTTGTAGGCCAAACTTCAACAATACGTAACAATAATCTTACAGAATGTATAGAATCAGTACTTATATTATTATTGTCCAAATTGGCAGGATGAGTGATATTTTTATCAATGTATATTCATAATGGCCGTTTTATTCATCGCGGGTTTGATAGAATGGAAAAGGTACGTGATTACGGATAAGGATAAAAGTAGTGATATAGTTATATTGATTCTCTTGATTTGATTGTTTGGGTAACGGTGATTTCAGGTAAAACCTTATATTTTATTTTAAATTGTCTTTCGGGATATATACCACGTACCTTTGTTTGGAGTAACCGATATTTCAAAAAATCCTTATAGGCTTATTGCACATGACATTATTAATAATAAACACATTTTAAAGAATCAGGCATGATATTAATAGTACGATATTAATTGTTAAGTTGATTCTTTAATTAAATAATGATATGTTTTGAGATTTCCCGGCTGAGAGTTACATAGATAATAATAATATGTATGTAGCCATCTGCCGGTAGCGATATCCTAGTCAACCAGCTGAGAGTTACATAGACAATATGTATGTAGCCATCTGGCGGAAGTCAAGTTAATGATGATTTCTTGTTTTTTGGCAGTCTGTTTTATTACTCACTCGTAGCAATATAAGCTGATTTCTGTCCCATTCTTCTATCATATTAAAAGTTTTACTGGCTTACTCCAATGGCTCATCGACCCAAAATGTGCAATGGCCTCCAATACAAGAGAATGCATGCCACTTCACCCGAAGGAGACAGAATAAAAGTATACAAAATATTTTATTTTTTAAATCTCGGCAGGCCGAATCGGAACATTGTAAAGCCGAGTTTTCCCATCACTAGTGACCTTATTATTCTAGTGAACGGGGAGCTCTCGCCTCCACTTATTTATTTCTAAGTTCTTGACACTTTTTTGACAGAAATTATAAATATGGTGAATTTATTTTCATTATTGTATGTATTGCGTTCTGGCGTGATTTATTTACAGATTCTGGCCAAATAAATTGGGTTTATGGCAGCATTTTGTTAATTGTAAGAAATAATACGATGATAGATAGATACCAGTCGTTTGTCACATTTACCTTAAAGTTGTACTTACAAATCTAGATCATCTGGTCCTAGAAGATAAATCTTAATATATATATTTCTTGTGTGCGTGTGTATGTCACTGAACTCCTCCTAAACGAATGGACCGATCTTGATGATTTTTTTTGTATGTGTTCAAGGGGACTTGAGAATGGTTTAAATTCACAATTTAGTCCACTGTAAAATGTATTTTTACTTAATTTTTAAATTGTAAGTAGTTGTGTTTTGGAATGTTTCACATTGGAACCGACGGACTGCGTTGCTATCGCAGTGTCAAATCTTATATTAATAATTTCGTCAAGGAGTACATCGAAACCTTACCTCAATAATAAAACATAAAAAAATAAAGATTTCGAGTCGACAACATATATCCGCAAAATTCGGATTGTCGAGTATTTTGTTAAATTGTAATGGTTCTGACAGACAAATCACAGTCGCCATATTGGTCAGTCTAGCGAGACCTCACAGATACCGGATAGCATTTTGAGTACTAAAGTCTTAGTTCTAAGTAGTTTGTAAGTGTAAATACTTTTTGCAGTTATCTATACTAATATAATAAAGCGGAAGAGTTTGTTTGAATATCTATTTCGTGATCAAAGATGGCGGATAGGAAATCAAAGATGGCGGATGGGATTTTTTTTAAATCAATATGGATATCGTCTCCAATGTTAAAAGCGATGGGGAATCCAAATACAACACCTATTTCGTGATTCAAGATGGCAGATGGGAAATCAAAGATGGCGGATGGGAAAGATTTTAAAAATCAATATGGGTATCGTCTCTGATGATTTAAGGAATGGTGAATCGAAATACAACATCTATTTCGTGATCAAAGATGGCGGATAGGAAATCAAAGATGGCGGACGGGAGTTTTTTTAAGTCGATATGGGTATCGTCTCCGATATTTTAAGGAATGGGGAATTCAATATTATATAAAAATCTTTGTTTGTTTGTTAATCATTTATATACTCTGAAATGATAAGAGATTAAGCGTTAAGTCAATGGTAACATTGGAAAAGGGGCTTCGAAAAAAGGGAATTAAATAAAAAATCTTAAAAAGGCGATACGGAGTTCGCTGGGTCGGCTAGTATTATTATATTTTATCTTCGTCTAACGATCTTTATTCCAGATTAATGTGATCTGAATTAAGATTTTATTGTTATTGCAATTTTGTTTGTGTATAGGCCCAGATTGGAGACATCCTACAAAAAGGACAGGTCTAAACAGAAGAGCATGCATGAGAAACTTGATGGGACTGAATGAAGCAGGAGAAGTATGTCAGGATCGTTGCAAATGGCGTTCCGTAGTCCTACCCCTCCGGGAAACAAGCGTGAGTCTATGTATGTATATATATACCCAAAGATTGCAATTATTTTTCTTCCAAGCATACCTCTATACTAAGGTGCTTTTTTGAATATTTTTTTACTAATTTAATGCAGTTATCTTCTCCGTTAGAACTAAAACGAACTTATAAAATATTTTACATACTGATAAACTTAGTTGTTTATTTTTAAATGGGAGCTAGGTACTCTGTCTGATTAGTAAATACTGCAATATATTGTCATTGCACCTAGTACAAAACCTACACGTCAAAATTTTGTAAAAAGATAATAATAATTTTTCAAATCAATTTTAACTGTGTGTTTAAATATAACGTATTTCCTACGTAGGAAACGTATATTTGATGAGTGAAGACAAAAAAAAAGATACGAAATTCTGTAATCTTAATATATAAAATCCTTGCGTTACTGACTGACTGACAGACACGCTACAGCCGAAACTATTGGGCGCAGGAAGCTGAAATTTGGCATGTATATTCCTTGGGGACGGTAGGGGTGCACTAAGAAGGGATTTCCCGAAATTACCACGGGATCGGCCAAAACGGGTAAATTTAAAAAAAATGCAGGCGTAGCTGCTGGCGTCCTCTAGTATTATAATATACTTTTACTGTGGTACCACATAATCAATGAACTACATAATTACGACCTAACTATACGGTTGCGGGGAGACGACTGTTGCGTCACGCTTACAAAATAGCGCGCCTTGTATATAATTTGAAGTGTCAGCAGACGCTACGCCTATCAAATTAACGGTAGAAAAACGAGAATGGGCCGGCTTGACCGGAGAAGTACTACCCTCTCACAGAAGATCGACGTAAAGTAACAGTACCTAACTGTTGCGTTTCGTTCGGTGAGTGAGAGTGCCGGAGGCCCTATCCCCTATTCCTTCTCCCTCATCCCACTCCTTATCCTATCCTTTTTCCTAACCCCAAGGATCAGCAACACACTTGTGACTCCTGTGGTGTTGATTGTGTCCATTGGCGGCGGTAATTGTTTACCATCAGGCGAACCGTCTGCTCGTTTGCCGCCTATTACATTAAAAAACCGTACGAACGTTTTAAAAAAACTCTATCACTCTACCTTTATAAGCTTCACAACCATAACACGCTCCCCTCTTACTATTCCTCCCCTTTTAGGGGATAAAACAACAGAGAAACTGGTCCCAAAGGTCATTTCTCAAAGCCAGTCAAATTAAACATTAACCCCATAACTCTCTAAGGGTTGATAGTGAACCCTGCATGAGTTAGAAAGGGCACAAAAACATCAAATCAGCAACATATCAATTTTATACAAATTGAATATACGTGGTAAGACATACGTGAATGAAGAATGGCGTGCGATTTAGAGTACACGATACGGGTACGATATTTTTGACTTAAAGATATTGCCGTGTGCGTTTTATAAAAATATTAAAAATATACGTACAGTAGGTATTGTTGTTCTAGTTTTGACACTCATAAACCTTAAGTTAAAGTAGCTGAGAAAGTTAAACTTAAGTATAGCCCGCAACAAAGTTAAGCGGAATTGATAGGTCCTTCATTATATTACGTCCTTATTTGATTTCTACATCATCATCATCATCATTAACCATATATATATACTGTCCCGCTGCTGGGCACGGGCCTCTTGTCTCTATGAGAAGGGCAAGGCCATAGTCCACCACGCTGCCAAGTGCGGGTTGGCAGACTTCACATGTATTTCGAGAACATTATGGAGAACTCTCAGACATGCAGGTTTCCTCACGAAGTTTTCCTTCACCGATAAGCAAGCGATAATTAACAATTTAATACGCACTTAACTTAAGTCATTGGTGCGTGCCGTGGATTCGAACCCGAGACCCTCTGCGTAGCAGTCTGTCGGTCTCTCCACTCGCCTATCGCGACTTTTTTCTACATAACTATATTATAATTATGTACTTTGATTCATAATAAGTAAAGGTCATTTAATATTCCCTAGGCTAATAGACTCATGGATTTTTTTTCACTTGATGTCACACACAAGCGCATACATTGCTTTACTTTTAATTACGTACAAACTCAATGTAGATCTTTGCTTGGAATATTTGGGGTCATTTTCTGTTCACATAAGGTATTTAAAATGTTTAAAAAATAAAAAAAAATAGATTTCAAATACGTATAAAAAATATACGTAACATTTTGCCACCAAATCATGCACGTAAGCTTCGTCAGAAACCACACTAATTGGAAAAACCGAACAAAAATCCGTTGGGTCGTTTTTGAATTTATTGCGTTCATACAGACAGACGAGAGGCGGCGTATAATATGTATAGATAAAGATACGATAATTATTTAAAAAGCAGTGGTTCAAAAACAAATATTAACTATGTTCCTGTATACTGCATTTTCCTGTTCCCTGTTTTTGGGTTAACCCAACCTAACTACTAGGCATACAAAACTTAAACACATAGAATAGTATGGACTTCGGCAATTTGGAAACTTAAAAATAAGAAATATTTGGCGACTCTGCGATCGTACTTTAATTAATTCTATTGAAGACATTGAGTTTTGAATCTCGCGAAGACTTGGAAATAGAACAATGTCTTGGAATCTGCAGCAAGTTTAATCGGAACTATATTAAAGAAATTTGATTACAAGCTACGTTTGCCTTTACAAATACTAAACACCATGCACAAATATCATCCAGAATAAACCTGTTACGTCTCACAAAATCGTGAAGTATAAACGTACGTAAAACATTACGTAGATTAAAATTGCTTTTTTGCTGACGAGACAATGATATGTTCTGTTTTGATAACAAAGTGGGAAACGTTACTGCCGTCTTTTTCTTTAATTCGGTTCACTCCTTAGAGGCTGGTTGTAGCTATATATCAACAGACGGTTCATGTTGAAGAAAATTATTTTTTTATCCTTACCTGTATTGGATATTATTTTCTTGTAAGGGTATCGTATGGTTTAGGAGAATACTTGGTCGCTATGTCTTGAAGAGAGTTGTCAGTAAGATCTTAGTATGACACATTTCAGTTGTGTGTATCAAAAATGTTAATTATCGCTCGCTTAACAATGTGCCCGGTAGATGGCAATAGGCTCGCCCCCTATTACATAGGTACCTAAACATAACTGGCAAAAAAATAGGTGTATAGTAGGTACAGCTCTGCCTACCCCTGCGGGGATAAAAGGCGTTGAGTTATGTTATGAAGAAGATTTCAAATCAGCCTTTAGGCCTTTGAAGAGTTGTGCTTTTTTATGAAAATTTTGTGACCGTTGTTTCGTGATTATAAAATCGCCATAACATTGTCAATCTTATTTATAATCAGTTCCATTGCTGTACACCAAGATGTTAGTCCATAGTTAGGCAAGCTGCTAAGCTTTGCAGCCTTTTAGAGTCCATTACTGGACCTAAACGTCAATTAAGTAAATAGGAAGATTTGGTCCACTATGTCATGTGTGTCGAGTTTACGGTCTCTTAGCGAAGTTACCATTTGCTTCGAATATTTACCGCATTCACCTCATATGACACCCGGAATGAAATAGGGTAGTGGCATTTTGTATTCTTACTCCGTCACCTCCTAGACTGCCTCGTTGGTCTCGCGGCATAAATGTGCGGGGTCTCGGGTTCGATCCCCGGGCAAAGTGTTATTGGGTTTTTCCGTTAGGAAATTCTCAGTACCAGCTCGGAGTCTGGTAATGTGCCCGGTACGGTAATAGGCTCGCCCCCTATTACGTGGGACTAAAATAAATTTGGCGAAAAGTGGGTGTAGCAATATATCTCTGCCTACCTCTTCGGGGATATAGGCGTGAGACTATTTATGTATGTAATCCGTCACCACACAGATATTTCCAACCTCTTCAGCATAGTTTTGTTGATTCAATTTACACGAATGGACTTATCAAAAGACTTAGATAACATAACTTCACGCCTTTTATTCCTGAAGGGGTAGGCAAAGGTGTATGACACTCCCACACTTCGCCAGTTATGTTAAGACTTCTTGTCATCAATCTGACTCTGGCTACGTAGGTGAAACGTAGTAGGCATGTGGGCGGGTCTAGCTCCAATATGTGTAAACATAATTATATGATAATATGTGATTCCCCAAATGAACGCCCACTGGTCTATTTTCGACTCGAACTATCCCAATTTACCCCACACAAGCACTTCCTAAAAGATAAATAAGTTACAATACTGATTAAAGGACTACAGAACACGGCACTACAATAATTTATTATTAAGCAACCGATTTCTATGCGCCGAGGTCCCTTCGGAATTTTATGGAGCCCGATAATGTATAGAATATGCTTAAATATTGATAAATTATGGTAAATATATGTAAGTTGGGCGTTTTTACAAAATGTGTCGAAGAAGACGATTTAGTAGCAGTAGTTTCGTGTTTAGGATTTATGAAAACAATATGGTGGATGCTGGCAGTGTTTTCGAATAAAGTAACATTATAAATCTTTTTATAATAAAAAATATCGTTTGAGATTTACTTAAACAGTCCAAAATGAAAAATGCGTTTACTATTTTCTGAATCTTCAAGATGTTGAATGTAACACCGTTGTTTACAACTAGTTATGAAATAGTGATTGAAAAACTATATACACATAGACTCACATAGACTGACGCCTGTTTCCCCGAAGGGGTAGGCAAATATTGATATACTAGGAGTGAGTGAAACTAAGAAGAAAGGTTGCTCAACAACTACTCATGGCCGATATCATGCATACTGGTCTGGAGTTGTTGAGTCTGAAAGAGCTAGCCGAGGAGTTGGAATGATTCTGTCGGATAGAATGAATGAGTGTGTGAAAGAATATGAATATGTCAACTCCAGGCTTCTTTGGATGCGATTAAAGCTTCTCTTAATGAAAGTTTTTGTTGTGTGTTTAAGCTCCGGACATGTCCAAACCATTGAATGTCAGAGAGGAATTCTGGGAAAAGGTCAGAGATGTGCTTGCTAGGTGTGAGAATAATGAAATACTAATTATGTTAGGCGACTTTAATGGCTGGGTAGGTGTGTCTCGTGATGGATATGAAAGGGTTCTAGGGCGATTTGGTGACAAGAGAGTGAATGAAAATGGTGAGTGTTTGCTGGACATTTTTATGGAGAGAAAGCTTGTTGTGACAAACACTCTGTTTAGTCACAAGATGATTCATATGTATGATAGATTTTGTTGTGGTAGATGAACGTTTAAAAGGAAAAATGAAAGATACAAGAGTGTACCGAGGCTTGAATGTGGGTACTGAATTTTTTTTGGTTGTTAGCCGTATAGCGGGACTAACAACTAAATGGCGCCATCGTCCTCGCATACACTCACCTACCATAGAAAGAGTGAAAGTTGAAAGATTGGCAGAATAGGATATACGAGATTAGTATAAAGAGTTATTAGAAGTAAGGTTAAAAGATTTGTTTGAGAAAGAAGAATGCGAAATAGAAGAATTTTGGAAAGAGTTTAAGAATGGAATGATTGAGACAGCGAGTCAAGTATGTGGCGTAAGCAAGAGGAAGAACGATAAGAAAATTTGTAATGAATGGTGGTATCAAGAAGTAAGTGGTGTGGTTGCGGAAAAGCGCAAAGCATGGATGGACTTGCTGGCCATAAGGGCCAACAAAAGAGTACAAGGTGGTGTGAATGAAAATGAAAGGACTGTAAAAAAAAGTATGATAGGTTGAAATATAAAGTAAAAGGGATAGTGAGAAGAAAGAAAGAAGAATGCAAGGATAAATTTGATAGAAAATTTGCTCAACATTTTCGGGCCAATATCAAATTGTTCTGGCACTTAGTCAGAACAGCCCGAGGCAAATCAGGAGATTCGAAAGTTGGTGCGATAAGGGATATAAATGGAAGTATTATTAGAGAGCATGGGGAAGTTCTGAATCAGTGGAAGGTATATTTTGAGAATTTGTTTGAACGAGGAGAGAGCGACAATAGGAATATAGTAGTGAATAAGGAAGATAATTGTGAAAGTGGGATAAGTATGGAAGAGATACGATATGCATTGAAAAGTATGAAGGCGGGTAAAGCTGCGGGATATGACAGAATATCTGCTGAAATGCTTAAGGTAGGCGAAGGCGTCACTGCAAGCCTGCTGTACCTACTGTTAAATAAATGTTGGCGGTCCGGTCGTGTACCAGGTGACTGGAACAAAGCCGTAATTGTGCCACTGTACAAGGGCAAAGGGTCACAGCAGGAATGCAAAACTTATCGCGGTATCAGCCTCCTGAGTGTTGTTGGCAAATTGTATGCAAAGATACTGACTGAAAGAGTGATTTCTGAAACGGACAGTAAAATTTGGAATGTGCAAGCGGGATTCAGAAAGGGAATGGGATGTACGGATCAAGTCTTTTCCTTAAGGTGCATTGCAGAGAAAGTCTTAAGCAAACACCAGAAGGTTTTCTGCGCCTTTATTGACCTGGAAAAAGCTTACGATCGAGTGGTGAGGGATTAACTTTGGTCAACACTTCCTGCGTATGGAGTGAGCAGCAGTCTGATACGGGCACTTGAATCCTTATATAGGGATTCAAGTGCCTGTGTCAGAATAAACGGGGCCTACACGGACTGGTTCAACATTGATCGTGGTGTTAGACAGGGATGTGTAGCGTCTCCTTGGCTGTTCAATCTGTTCATGGACAGTTGTTTGGCCGATTTGAAAGATTCTGAATGTGGATTAAGAATGAGTGACTCAGTGTTTAAGACCCTGCTATACGCTGACGATCAGGTTCTATTTGCATCGTCAGCGTCGGATTTGCAGCAGATGGTCACCACGATGAATGAGGCGTATTAGAAGAAAGGTATGAAAGTGAATGTAAACAAAACCAAAGTCATGGTCATAGAAAGGGACGATAGTGTAACTGAATGTGACATAATGATAGAAGATGAAAAAGTGGAGCAAGTGAACGAGTTTGTGTATTTAGGGTCTTTGTTTACGAGAGATGGAAAATGTGAGGGAGATATTGAAAGGAGAGTGAAAGCAGGCAATAGTGTGAATGGCGCCTTACAGTCCATCATCAGCAATGGTATTATCCCAAGGCAAGCTCGCCTTGCTATAATGCAGGGAGTTTTGGCGCCAACACTGATGTATGGTAGTGAATCATGGGTATGGCAGAAGAAACATGATAGTAGAATCAATGCTGTGGAGATGAGAGCTTTGAGGAGTATGTGCGGAATAAGGCTGATAGATAAAGTGAAAAACAGTATGATACGAGAGAAGTGTGGTCTAAAAGAAGATGTAGTGACAAATATTAAAAAAGGAATGTTGCGTTGGTTTGGACATTTGGAACGGATGGATGAAAGAAGAAATATGAAAGGAGTGTATCGTGCGAGAATGAATGGAAATGTCGGTAGGGGACGCCCTAGGCGGACGTACGCCGACCAAATAGGTGACGTATGGTGTGAATTGAAAGTACCCATAACCGAAGCGCATGCATGGTGAGGTTAATGAGTGTCGAGGAAGCGAAAGAGGTATGTTTGAACCGAAGCATGTGGCGTTACATAGTCTCTGCCTACCCCAATGGGAGACAGGCGTGACGATATAGATAGATAGATAGGGTAGGCAAAGGCATACTAAACGCCCACTTTTCGCCCGTGTTTTGATCCCACGTAATAGGTGGCGAGCCTATTGCCGCTTATCGGGATATTTTGTTTGCCAGAGCCTCGTCCGTTGATCAACAGGTGCACCACTTGCCGGTGAGGTTGGCTTGGGACCCTAAGTTCTTGGTGGGAACCCTATGCACCCATCCATAAGGTAATTTTTTAAATATTTTTCTGTGTCTCGAAATCTAGGAAACGGCTTGAACCGATTTGAACTGCTTATGAACAAAAGCCTTTATCTAGGACAGCCGAAATATTGTAAGATCGGAATGGGTAATAAATCATGAATTTGGCTAGACGATAGCCACCTTTACCGAAGTAACTAATTAGTAATCTGTGCCTTTACAGTATTTCACAGTCCACTGCTGGTTTTAAGCCTCTTCTAAGTTGCTCTACAGTACCACTGTGTGTTAATAGGAGCATTTGACCTACTATACAACGCTCGTCACAGGGTTTGGTGTAGAGTTTTATGTACGATTTTCCGTCTCTTCACAGTTTATTAACACTATTGTTCTCCAAATATTTTCTTCAGTGTCCTCTGGCGACGCCCATGGAGTGAATTGGGGTAGTGACAATTCTAATACTACATGAATAAATCAAATTAATTGTTGGTCATATTAAGCGTGCTTCTTCTAGTAGTCTGCCATCACTAAAGATCAGGTGGGTCACTAACCTTTTCCCATAAACAAACCGGGTCATAATGCCCAGAGTTTGTTACGCAATGTCCGCGGGTCTGTTTAGGCCGAGTATACACAGATACTTGTTTCTGCCCCGATTGGCGGGTACTGACGGTGACGATTTGCCGACACTACGCGCGCCTACTAGTGAGGGGAAACTGTCGATAAATTGGGTATATTTACGCCGTGCTATTTAGTCCCTACCTATAATTATATTCCATTAAATCTCAATTTTAATTTATAATGACAGAAAATACTACTGCATGACCCTTTTGCAAAATGAATTAATAGGCCTTGACTAGCGGATAGACCACTGATCAGTACGCAAGGAATATCGAGTTCTAATCTGACTGACTTTAAGAGTTTATTAAATTGTTAATGATTGCCTGCAAAACATTGTAAGGAAACCTGCACATCAGATAATAGTCCAAAATATTCTCGAAAGACAAGAAAAGTCTGTCAATTCACACTTCACCAAGTTGGTAGACAATAATATAGTATAGCCTTTCCCGAAGTAAGAAGGCAATAACCAGCAATTGGTTAGTTAATAAAGAAGCATGATATCGAAAAACAGCGATAGCCGAGTGGAGAGACTGACATTCTCCTACGTAGTGGGTCTCGGGTTCGAATCCACGGCACGCACCAATCACTTTTCGAAGTTTAGTGCGTATAAATTGTTAATTATCGCTTACTTACTGGTGAAGAAGGAAAACATCATGAGGCAACCTGCATGTCTGAGAGTTCTCCATAATGTTCTCGAAAGTCATGTGTGAAGTCTGCCAACCCGCACTTGGCCAGCGTTATGGACGATGGCCTTACCCTTCTCATAGTGAGAAGAGACCCGTGCCCAGCAGTGGGACAGTATAAAGGGCTGATGATGATATCAAATTTAATACTAGCTGAGCCCTCGGCTACCTCCGCGTAATTTAGGGCTGCTGCTCAAATTCCGTGGCTCATAGTGTAATCTTTAAATATAGCCTAAAGCCTACCTCTATAAATGGACTAGGTACCCAGCAGAAAAAGAATTATTTAAATCGAACCAGTAATTGCTGAGATAAGCGCGTTCAAACAAATCAAACAATAAAATCTTCAGCTTTATAACAGTAGTATACATGACACCGAAGGCAAGTTATTCATGACATTCTCGTTTGCCTCACTATCTCAAAAAGACCTACCTCCCGCAATAACTTCTACAATTGATTATAAAACTTTTATTGGCGCTAAGTAAGTATTATAGCCGTATAAGATTCAAGGAAATCACCCAAAAGGATCACAATGAAAGTATGACTTATAAAATATTTTATTACGGAAGTTAGAATCCACCAACTATGTTTATAGCATTATTTATTAAACTAAAAAAAATATTCACTTAGCCATTTTTTTAAGAGATATCCTAGGATTATAAATTTGAAAGTTTGTTAGGATGGATGTCTGGATATTATATGTATACTACTTGAATCTTCCTGACTAAGTTTTTGTGCTGCTAGGTCCTTTTACCGCATAAGTTCGTACAAATATCTTTTGCCTTTGATCAACACAACACGTCTATTTTACCAAAATCTAATTGTGACTCCTTTAGCCCAAATAGTCCTTTTTACAACAATATCATCCTCCTAGCGTTATCCCAGTTCAGAACGGGGTCCGCTTTCTAGCCTAACCGGATTTGGCTGAATATCAACTTTTCCACAGAGCAGCTGCTTGTCTGACCTCCTCAAACGAAAGGGATAGCTATATTCCATGGTTTTGACTAGTATTAGTTTATTCATAGGTACTGACTGCCTATAACGACTGTCAAAGATCTTCATGACAGCCGGGAACGACGGCTTAACGTGCTCACCGAGGTACGGGGCAAGCGATAATTTATAATTCAACTCGCACATAACTCCGAAAAGTCATTGGCGCACCAATGACTGACACTTGCTGTGGATTCGAACCCGATACCCGCTGCATGGCAGTCTGTTGGTATCTCCACTAGGTTATAATTGCCCCTTTTACAACAATAATGAAGACTCAAAAATTCAACAATATCCCAACAAACAACCATCGATATACCAATCGTAAGCCCATCCCTAACTAAACAAAGAACCAGCGATTTGTTTCTAAAAAAGTTTTTTTCTTGATTCCCCGTAGGAGGGGGGTTATTCTCGTTATTGCCTCCGCGATTTATACCCTGCCGGTTCAATTTTATTGGCCGATGAGACTGGGACGAATCGCGTGGACAGAATTGGATGATCGTAAACGAATAGAAAACACCTGAGACTTTCTTTGTGATTGAAATAAGTCGAACGGTGATGTTTCGCGCTCTCTCTCTCTGTGGTCGGTCCCTCATGACTGAGGATCGTGGTCATCGGCGGATGTGGATGGTTTGCACCTGGTTTCGATGATCTGCCTCCACCGGTGCCTGTTCATGGCGTCTCGGGTGACAGAGCAAAACATGGTTGATGATGAGCCTCTCACTTGATCGCTCCATCTGGTTGGGGACCTTCCCCGGGCTCGTTTACCCTCCGTGTTCCCAACAACGATCAGCTTTTCAAGGCTCTCTTCACCCCTCCTCATTATGTGGCCAAAGTATGTCAATATGCGCTGCTGGCAGATGGTGGAAAGGCGTGTTTGGACACGAAGCTGCGAAAGGATCGATGCATTGGTGCGCTTGGCGGTCCAGGGTATTCTCAGCATGCGTCTCCAGCACCACATCTCGAATGCATCAATCCTTTGCCGTTCTCTGGCTCGTATTGTCCATGTTTCCACACCATACAGGAATATGGGAAATACTAGAGCGCGTATTAGACGGGTCTTGGTGGTGTTGGTAATACCCCTCTTCTTCCAGATGACATTGAGTCGAGTCATCGCGTCCTTAGCCATACCAATACGCCTCTTTATCTCCGGTACGCAGCTGCCATCGTTGTAGACTAGAGCGCCCAAGTATGTACAGTGGTCAACGATGTCAACCCCTGGGATGATATTAGTTGATCTGGGGAGTTTTTCGGCACGGTCAACTACCATTAACTTCGTCTTGCTTCTGTTTACTGCGAGGCCCATGCAGTTGCTCTCAGTCTCAAGTCTCTGAAACAGCTCCTGCATGTCTTCCATAGACGTCGCTAAAAGGACCGTGTCATCGGCATATCTGAGGTTCGATATCCGCTTTCCTCCTATCGGAAATCCCTTGTCCCAGTTTTCGAGTACTTTGCGGATGATGTACTCCCCGTATATATTGAACAGGGACGGGGATAGGATGCAGCCCTGTCGCACTCCCATTTTGGTTTCGAACACATTAGAACAATCGGTGCCGATTCTGACAAAGGAGCGGTTCTCAACATATAATTGTTGGATCAAGACAATTAAATGCTCCGGAGCTCCCATCTCGCTTAACACACTCCACAACTTATCCCATTGCACGCAGTCAAAAGCTTTTGTGTAATCTATGAAACATAAGACTACTGGACAGTTGAACTCCCTGCTCTTTTCAATAACTTGGCGGATGTTAAGAAGCTGTTCCCTTGTTCCTTTGCCCTTCACGAAGCCGGCCTGTTCTTCCGGTATCTGGCTTCGGAGAAAGTGGTTGAGGCGCTTATTAATGATGTGCAGGAGGATTTTACTCGCATGGGAAATTAATGCGATGGTTCTATAGTTGCCACAAGTCTTAGTAGAACCTTTTTTGTGTAAGGGAATGAACACTGATTCTGTCCACTCTGTCGGCCACTTTCCCGTTCTCCACACATCATTACATATTTCGACCATTATGTCTGTTCCTGCCTCTCCCATGTTCCTCAACAGCTCGGCAGGGATGCCATCTTTGCCTGGTGCCTTTCCATATTTGAGGGCTGTAATAGCGCTTTCTACTTCCGAACGAAGAATCTCTGGTTCGTCTGGTGTTAACTGCGTTCCCCGAGTTGTTATTGGGTGTCCTGTGTCGTATAATGCTGCACAATACCGCTTCCAGCATTCCAGAACCTGTGACGTGTCAGTCAAGAGTTTCCCCGTTTCATCCTCAATGGCGCACGTTTTAGAGCTTTGCACCTTAGACAGCTCTCTCACTTTGCGGAACAGGTCTCTGGTTTCACTTCGTATGCTATGTTGTTCAAGCTCAATGCACATGTTGTTAAGGTAGGCATTGTAATCCTGGCGGCACCTTTTCTGGACTTCGCGACTGAGCTCCGTGTATCGCTCCCGGTCAGCAGTTGAACTTATACCTTTCTCTTTCAGCTCTCGTTGCTCCAGGATCACGTGGCTTGTCGCAGGTGTTATGTAGTCCTTCATGTCTTGTCTCTTGACAATATGTAGACTGGCAGACTGGGTAATCACTTGTTTTAAGAGACTCCATCGATTGTGTGCTGATCCTTCGCATGTGATGCTCGTAATACGTTGGCTGAAGTCCTGTCTGTAACCAGCCAAATCCACGTTACGTAGGCTGGATTTCGTTTTGGGTCTTATGATTTTCTTAAGACGAATCCGTATGGTTGCAACCAGAAGTTGATGATCCGAGCCACAGTCAGCACCAGGGAGCGTAGTAACGTTCATTATAGAAGACCTCCATCGCGTTCCTATCAAAACGTAATCTATCTGGTTTCGGTATCTATCGCCAGGAGAGGTCCATGTATATAGTCGCCTAATATGATGGCAGAAACAGGTGTTGGCGAGACAAAAACTTTCCTCGCTGCAGAATTGTAGCAAACGTTCCCCTCGTTCGTTGCGTTCACCGATACCATATTTTCCAACTACTCGACGTAGGTGTTCGTCACCTATAATGTCGCCTACTTTTGCATTAAAGTCCCCTATAATGATAGTAATTTCTCTTCTCGGAATGTCTCTAAGAGTTTTCACCAGTGTGTCATAAAAAATTTCCGCCTCTTCCTCGCTAGACTGGGCCGTTGGTGCATAAACCTGTACGACATTCAAAGTGCATGGTCTGGTGTTAAGTCGTATAGTAATTATACGGTCATTGACTGGTTTACATCCCAAGACACATGCCTCGATCTTAGGTGGTACCACAAAAGCCACTCCTCTAGCGGTTAATCACAACGAGCTCACGATCTTCACAGATGGGTCTAAGACGGATACAGGTACGGGTTCAGGAGTATTCTCCGAGGACCTAAACATCAACATCGCAGCACCACTGGGAGCCTACAACACGGTCTACCAGGCCGAATGTTTTGGCATAATCCTAGCTGCCACAGCAATCATGGCACGTGAGGTAAGGGAACGATCCATTAGGATCCTCTCAGATAGTAAGGCGGTCCTCTCAGCCCTCAAAAGCCATACTATCACCTCGGCACTCACGCTTGAATGCTACCAGAAACTAACAGAGGTAGGTAAACAAAACAAATTAACACTGCAATGGATCAAGGGCCACAGTGGCTCAAGAGGGAATGACGCAGACGACGTACTTGCCAGAAGAGGGGCCACTTTAGAGGTGGTGGGACCCGAGCCCATCATTCCCCTCCCTTCTGGTTTCTATCGCAACCTGGTAAGAAATAGGACCAGGACCCAACACAACCAGTCCTGGATTGGTATTGAAACATGTAGGCAGGCCAAGGAGGCTCTTCCCGCAGTGGACGGTAAGATAGCCAAACAAATCCTCCGGCTGTCCAAACAACAACTGCGGACAGTCACGGCCGCCTACACAGGACACGGATTCTTTAATAAACACCTATTTACTATAGGTATCACCGACAGCCCGCTGTGCAGGGCCTGTATGGCAGCAGACGAGACGGCAGCCCACCTGCTCCTCGACTGCCCTGAGGTCGCACAGTACAGGCAGCAGTACCTGACGAGATACAGCACCCTGAGGGAGGCAGTGGGCCACATCAAGAGTCTGCTGGCCTTCCTCGAAGAGCTGGGGTGGCTCGAATGAAGACACCATTCCCACCCGCACGCAAAATACGCGCCAAGACGTGGAGTTGCGGAAACAGCCCGTGCAATCAAGCATCAAGCATCAAGCAAGCCACTCCTCTGCTGCTGTCGTTATCTGGTCCCGAAAAGAACACTTTATTTCCTGACTTCGAGTAAAAGTGACCTTCACCTCTCCAGTGTGTCTCGCTTAGTCCCAAAAGCTGTATGTCTTTCCTTTGCATTTCATCTTCCACGATTTTCAGTTTGCCCGGTTGGTTAAGTCCACGCACGTTCCATGTCCCAATGCGATGTGGATGTCTGGAATTAAAGGTGCCACTGTCACCAGTAACTGAATTTCCATGCGTAGCCTGATGAGTCACTGAGGCATGGCCGGTAGCAGATTTCACACCACCCATCCCGGAAGGGCGGCGCCGGGCGTCAGCCGGATCGCATGACATACTCGCATCCATTGTGTAACTATCCATGATGACTATCTTGGGAAATAGTAGCAGTGGTTTCCCGTTGCCTTCTGCCCCAAGCATTTCTGAGGTTATTTGGACCTCAAGGCCGTTGCTGCCTCTTCCGATCAGTTGCCCAATCGGGTATATGGTTATACCGCCATTGCTCGGTCGTCAGAGCCTCGTCTGTTTCTAGCACCACGGTGGTGGTTAGCCATCGCCGCCATAGGCGCGTGCAGGTGAGGTTGACAATTGGGTTGGATAAGCTGTTAGTTCCGTTCTCCCCTTGCTCTCCCTGTTTCGCGCTAGGTGATTGGAATTCATATTGTTCGCGTTTATGTGAATTTCTTTTACTTCCATGCCTTGTTATTTTCAAGTGGAGTAGATATTTTAATGCTAGATTGGTTGTTATGAACTTACAAATAACCAGCTGTCCTTATAAAAAAGAATATCGGTAGTCTATGGAGAAACCAACGGATTGTTACGTGTGGGGTCTCGAGTTCGAATCCATGGCGCGCACCAATGACCTTTCAAGTTGATGTGTTGATAAAATTGTTAATGATCGCTTGTTAAACTGTAAAATAAAACATTGTGAGGAATCTTGCCTGCCTGAGAGTTCTCTATAGTGATCTTGAAAGACACTGCATTTGACCAGTGTGTTAGACTATGGGCTTACCCTTCTTATAATGAGAAGAGCCCTGTATCCAGCAATGTTACAGATTCTGAACGAGACTGATAATGATCGTTGCCCTTGGATTAAGACGCACTGCTGGGCACGAGCCGTATTCCACCACCTGGCCTAATTGCCTGGCCTAATGAAGTCTGCCAACTCGCATTAACGAGTTGGCAGACTTCATTTACCTTTTTTTCATAATAACCGTATCAGTTGATAAATGGGCGGTAATCACAACAAGCAGCAGTCCTGTTGTAAAACAAATATAACAAAAATGAATCGTTGAGCTATCGCCTCTAACTTAGATCGTAGCAATTAGTCATGGGTTCAATTCCCACACCGCACAAATCTTTGTATGATGAGTACAATAATTACCTTTTCTGTATCTGGGTGTAATTTATCTACGGTTTAATATTTACGTACCTACTTATTTAAAAATATATGTGTCGAAGTGTCAACAACCTCATTTTATTTCAACGTAGATTGACAGTTAGTCGTTCGTTTAGGAACGTCAAGTAATGACTTGGGGATGGTTAGTGCGGAGTAATGGCAACACTGAACGAATGATCGAATAAAGTGTCGATCCGGAAGTGTGTCAAGCTTTTGACATTGACAGGTCAGTACCTTAACCTTTAGTAGTGTCAGTATACTACTGAAGGTTAAGTTGGCTAACCTGTAACGAGAACATAGACGCCACGTGCGAGCGCTCACTTTGGATCGGACTGGCAGAGTGAATAGACAACCATTACTCTGTGCTAAACTTCCCGCGTTCCTAAATTTCTAATCAAGCCATATCATAGGCATCCGTGTTGATTTTTGTAATCCGAGTTTAAAATCAAGTTATTAAAGTACTAACGAAGATATTGGAAGTGTTATTTCGTATTTCGCGACCCACCGATAACGAACCTCCGTCATATGTATAAGTTATTAATTTATTATCTATGTTTGTCAGTTATATTATTAGACTTACTTTTAGACTCAGCTGGTGACTGGTAATTTTTTTTTGGGTGGCATATTATTATTGTTATGAATTTCTTGTGCATGTTTATTCTTGAAAGAGTATAATTAATACTTTTGCTTTAAGGTAGCACAGTAGCGGCGAAAAGGGTTCGACTAGTGGAAGCAAAATTAAAAATTTATGAAATGAAATATTCAGTTTACCATAAAATAATCTAGCGTATGTTGGCATCATAATTAAAACGGTCCCCTTCATTGACATTATTCGCATCGTCCAAAACATCTCCATATTCACCATACATACTAAAAAACCCCATAAACTTTGACGGCGGTTTTTATGGTGAAAGCTTATTTACATGGATTAATTCTGTACATAAACAACGCCATGTAACGCCTATACTCGTATATCAACAGAGTGCAGGGCAGTAAGATATTCCTGTCATCTAAGCTAAAATTATTTTAAGAACGACGGTTTGGACGACCGGTTAGCGCAGCGGTAGTGTAAGCGACTGTTACGCCGAAGGTCGCGGGTTCGATTCCCGCTCAAGTCAAACATTTGTGTGCATGAACATGGATGTTTGTCTTGGTCTGGGTGTTTCTATGTATAATATGTATGTATTTACAAAAAAAAACAAGTATATATGTATGTTTATCCATTATCTAGTACCCATAACACAAGCTCTGCTTAGCTTGGGACTAGATGGTGATGTGTGTATGTGGTAGAATATTATTATTATTATTATTATTAAGAAGGGTTAGGCTGACTTGTGATATTAAACCCACATTTCGCTATTTTATGAATCTTAGGGCTTACGTAATGAGACTATTGCCGTTACCGGTCACATTACCAGACCCATGCTGCTACTGAGAATTCGGAAAAACTCAGTAGCACTTTTGCCTGACCCGGGAATCGAACCGATCAGCAGACACATACCGATATCTACTGGAGGCAGTCCAGTCGAAACTGATTTTTAAACATGATTATGAGAATAAGACCTCAGATATTATAAACATAATACGCAATATCTCCTCCAAAACTCAAAATACCTATTCTATATTCACAAAATCTTATACTTTAACAAAACGAGTTACAAGTACTATGATTTAAGCCGTGTATCTCAGGATTGTGGGCTCATAAATTGTCCGGCGCTCGTTGAAGATGTATCTTTGAATAAATTTCAACTTCATTGACTTAAATCGGGGAGAAAATTCTTAGGTATGGAGTGGTAATACGGAGTTATAAGATTTGTAGTTATTCAGATAAATAAATCAGTTTTCTATGTGAAACATATTTGGGATCAGGTTTGTTATATTATTACTGAAAGTAATCTACTTATTTTTCAAAGTAACCAGTAATCTATAATTGTGTGTTATGAAAAAGTATGGTTAAGTCTTTGTAAGTTGCAAACTAGCATCAGTCAAACTTTAATCAGCTATTAAACCATTATCAATAAGTATGTCAATATGATTGCAAAAAATCTTGGCGGATCAAACCTACAGATCTTTGGCTAACTATATTTTTTATCTCAATATATTGATATACATCCTGAATATATGGAACCTCAGTAGAACAATGGATAGGATATAGCACAAATATCATTTTACATCGGTGTGCTAGCGTGCTAAGAGCCGTAAACCATATCAGTCCCAGTTCTTGATACAGGACAATAATCATAAGGCTATGTAGGAAAGCACTCATAAGATCTGGCACTAGATTTGACGAATAACTTTCACAACAGGACTTTAAGTCAAAATGAGTTATAAAAGTAAATTGAGACAATATACTATTTTGTATTTGTAGATAACTACCATTTGCTATATAGACAAATAAACGATAGAATCTCTTCTATAATAAAACTGTACAGGTGAAAGTATGTACCTACATTAAAGATATTACATCGAAAATTATATAAAAATAAGAACTAGCTCAAGGATTTGTTCATTTGGCTGTTCGTGCTGATCTCAGGAACTAGGTAATAGTACGATTCGCAAAAATATTTTTATATTGGATATCCCATAAAAAAGTTTATGGGATATCATACATAAAAGTTGAGGCTCAGTGGCGTGCCATTGGAGAGGCCTATATCCAGCAGTGGACTCTTGCAGGCTGATGATGATGATGGTATCCCATAATTCGAAGACATCACGCTATGAACTACGGGTACCGGGCAGTAGCCATAATAAACACGTGTGTAGTAGACTGCCTCCGTGTTCCAGTGGATAGCGTATGCGACTGCTGATCGGAGGTTCCGGGTTCGATTCCCGGGTCGGGCAAAAGAGTAACTGGGTTTTTCCGAATTCTCAGTAGCAGCACGGAGTCTGATGATGTGCCCGGCAACGGCACTATTGCCGTCCCACGTAACAGGTGGTGACCCTATGGTCGCCCCCTGTTACGTGGAACCTAAAAATTCATGGCGAAATGTGGGTGTAATGTTACACCTCTGCCTACCCCTTCGGGGATATAGGCGTGAGTCTATAAAAAAAAGTGTAGCTGATCTAAAATAATATTCAAACTTAGACCATTACGTATCACGTCACCAAGTGACCACTATTTATAATTATTCCACTATCCGATCCTTTAAAACGCCAGTTACCATCGCCCGCACCTAGTTTACAATTCTACAACAGAACTCTGAATAAATAATTAAGTTCCTGTTTCAATTTTGTGCAGAACCCATCTCAATTATAACCGGTACTGACTAAGTGGTGTTACTTGTTGAACTGAAACTTTAGTTTCGTATTGTAAAGTAATTCTGAATCTATTTATTTAGAGCAAGATTATGCAGTTTGTAAAGGTTTAAAGGATTGTGTATATTCAAGCAGATATAGAAGCTTTATGATGCTGGTAAAAACTTGAGCGTTCACTTGTAATGAGCATTCTTGCGGTGTTATTGCAGATAGATAAACAAAAGTTATTTAGCGAACATTCTATTGAGTGATCGAGCATTCTTACGAAAGGATAGTTTTAGTTATAGCTTATTGCTGATAATAGGCAGCGATAGCCTAGGGGAGATACCAACAGACTGCCATGCAGAGGGTATCGGGTTCGAATCCACGGCGCGCACCAATGACTTTTCGGAGTTATGTGCGTATTGAATTGTTAATTATCGCTTGTCCCGTGCCTCGGAGAGCACGTTAAGCCGTCGGTCCCGGTTGTCATGAAGATCTTTGACAGTCGTTACAGGGCGTCAGTATCTTCTAAACTCTTTGTGTGTGTGTGTGTGTGTGGGAGTATTCTGTGACCTCTCAAAAGCATTTGATTGCGTTCATCACGACACACTATTGCGTAAGCTCCGCCACTACGGCGTAGAGGAAACCGCACTTTGTGTTGTCGAGTCGTACCTGCGGCAAAGATTTCAGTGCGTCGATGTAAATGGGACTACATCCTCTAAATTACCTATACAGTTAGGCGTTCCACAAGGCTCTATTTTAGGTCCTTTTGTATTCCTTGTATATATTAATGACTTACCTTTTTATTTGAAAAATATCTGTGATGTCGTACTTTTTGCAGATGATACGTCACTTATTTTTAAAGTAGATAGGAATAGGAATCAATTTGATGATGTAAATAATGCACTTATACAGGTAACACAATGGTTCACAGCAAACAACCTAGTGCTTAATTCTAAAAAGACTAAATGCGTTAAATTTGCTTTACCTAACGTTAGACAACTGGGACCTAATATAAGGCTAGATAGGGAGGAACTTGACACAGTTGACTCGACAGTGTTTCTAGGCATTACACTAGATAATAAGTTACAATGGGGTGCACATATAGCATGTCTTGCAGGTAAGCTCAGCTCTGCTGCGTATGCTGTCAAAAAAGTTAGACAACTTACTGATGTTGACACATCTCGTCTAGTTTATTTTAGCTATTTTCATAGTGTCATGTCCTACGGTATTTTGTTATGGGGCAAAGCTAGGATAGGATATTCAGAATATCTTCGTTCTACAGAAAAGAGCGGTACGAGCAATATACATGTTAGGTGCAAAAAATACTCTTAGGGAACGCTTTAAGTCTATAGGGATTCTAACAGTAGCCTCGCAATTTTTATTTGCTAATATATTGTATATTAGGCAAAATATAGGTTTATTTACTACAAAAAGTGATGTTCATAACATAAATACTCGAAACAGGCATAAGTTATATGCCCCTTATCATCGTTTACATAAAGTTAATAATTCTTTTGTAGGACTAGGTATTCGTATATACAATAAAATACCAATTAGTCTTTTAGAATTGCCATTTAGTACGTTCAAAAGTAAAATAAAAGACTGCCTTATTAGGAAAGGTTATTATACCATTAATGATTATTTCAGTGATAAGGATAGATGGTCAATTACACTAGCCAACTCTTGATTTTTTTAATTTATATAGGTACCTTACTTTTCAGTTTTTTTTTATATAATATCTCTAGTTCTATTAATTTAATATTCATGCATTATTAGGTCATTCAACTTACTACATTTACATTTGCATAGTTGTTCAACAAATTTTATTAAAATTTGCTACAGTGTTAGATGAAGGTAACTCGTTATCATGGGCTGGATACTAACGTTTTTGTAATTTTCGTGTATTCATATACCGTCACTTTCTGTAACATACTTTTCCATCATAGTTCTGAACATGATCGCGAGTTGCCTACATTATAAAGCGTAAGTGGATGCTACTGTTACACAAGATTCACATTTGAAGACTACTACAGCACTTAATTTAGTAACTACATATTTTGTATATATGTATGTTCTTATTTACTATTTACAAGTAATTAATTACAATGTGAAACAGTTGCAGCTCCTTTCAAAAACAAAATATGTACCATAACACTGGCGATTAAAAAGAGTGGCCACGAGTTTTATTGCCCGTTCTTTCTCGAGGTTCTACCTATTGCTTTGCGAATGGGCAGTAAATGTAAATGTAGAAGCATTATTAATTTACTTTAAAAATTTGACGTTCATAAGCGTCCCGTTGTGACCTAGATGAATAAATTAATTTTGACTTTTGACTTTGACTTAAATAATCGGACACTAGTCTAAACCATGGAATATCGCTATCCGTTCGGGTTGCGGAGGTCAGACAGGCAGTCGCTCTGTGGAAAAGCTAATATTTAGCCAAATCTTGTTAGACTAGTAAGCGGACCCCAGATTGAAACTGGGATAACGCTAAGAGGATAATGATTATTGCTGATAAAAGCGTTCGCTAGAAAGATCGTGAAATATTCGTAGTGATGTTTTGCTCTGTTCGTTATTCTGTCCGACAAAGTTAAAAACCGCGAATGTTCGACTTCCTGTTACAAGTGAATGTACAATTCTATCAGTACCGTTATGTGCTCTCCGAAGTATGGTAGTGCTCTGAGGTAAATTCTACAAATGGTCATCCATCCAAGTGGCGGCCTAAGCAAACGTTGCTTTACCTTGCCGATCCATCACAAACGGTGAACAAAGTCATGCTATGTACGCTACGCTAGATTACTTAGTCAGTCTTTTTGAACTATCAAAGTATTTGTCCGATTTTCACTTCAATCCCTGTGTCACGAAGGATACTTTTGGACCCACAGACAATAAATAATCCCAAATTGGAACAAAAGCTTTCACAAAGCTTTGTCCCGTGTAGAGATTGAGCGAATAGCTTTTGACGTGGCTGTGAAAATATTTTTACTTGTTGTCAGGAGAGTTGGGTCTGTGAGTACTTAGGTATGTGAGAACATGATGGTAGTAGAGCCTTGCTGATTTCAGCATGAATGGACCGGCTCGACCGGGGAAGTTCTAACCTTTCACAGAAAATCGACGTTAAGTAACAGTACCTAAAGTGTTGCGTTTCGTTCGGTGAGTGAGAGTGCTTGCGGCGCTATCCCCTATTCCTTCTCCCTCATCCCACTTCTCATCTTATCCCCTTTTCCAACCCCAAGGGGCGGCAACGCACTTGCGTCCATGGGCGGCGGTAATTTCTTACCATCAGGCGATCCGCCTGCTCGTTTGCCGCCTATTACTATAAAAAAAAAACATTTGATATTTCTGTCAATTTTGTACACATTCCTGCGATTTTAATTGTCAGCAATAGCAAGTTGACTACACATTAGTTGACACTAAGTTGCACATGCTCAAGTGGCATACAAAGGCGTTTTGTATGTTCTGAATTACATGTACATTACATTTGAATTTTTTCATGCCAATTTTGAAAGTAATAATCATAATATTATAAACCTAAAAATAGAACTGTATTCTATAATTGTGACGTACTCCATAATTAATAATACCTTTCCCTCTAAGCGTCCAATGTGTAATGACACCGAGTTAAATTGTACTGACTTAACATAAAAACGTCTAAATGTTCCAGCAATAATCCTCATTAAATAATTATTACATTTCTATTACTATTTGCACCCAGTTTTTATTCCCTTCTCAGTATAAAAAATAAAAGATAAACTAGCGACAAAGGCTTACACAGAGATAAAAGGACGGGTTAATAAAAATCTTCTCTTAGAATTCTAGATGGCGCGCAGAGAAGCGGCCGAGCGAAAGTTCTGCAGGTGCAAAGGAGGATGTACGGTGCGCAAATAAAAAACAATAATTTAATCTATACAAATAAAAATTAATCACCGAAATGTTTGTACGCGCATTACTTCCAAACGACTGCATCAAATTGTATAAATCTCTCTTTTATTTGTTCGTTATTGTCAGATGAAGGTTTTTATGAAAATAAATATTTTATAAAATATATGGCGATACAAAGTGCGCTGAGTCAGCTTGATTAATAAATTATCCTGTAGGAAAAAGGAATCTAAAATTCTACAAGTAGAATTTCACATCATCAGCCCTTTATACTGTCCCAATGCTGGGCACGGGCTTCTTCTCACTATGAGAAGAGTAAGGCCATAGTCCACCACGCTGGCCAAGTGCGGGTTGGCAGACTTTACATGTCTTTCCAGAATATTATGGAGAACTCTCAAACATGCAGGTTTCCTAGCGATGTTTTCCTTCACCGTTTAGTAAGCAATAAGTAACAATTTAATACGCACTTAACTCTGATGTAGATTTTAAGATTTATTTTTCCTAATTATCAAACGGCATGCCGTTTGATGGTATCGGATGTCATTTAATGGTTTAATTGTGCGTTCGTACGGGACAATATTTATGAAAAAAATAAAATAAGATGAGGTATAAATCCTGAATCGCTTAATATTAAGATAAAGTGGGTATTCTAAATTGCGGATGAATTTACAAATTTTTAATAAGCAGACAAAAGCAATACTAATAAATTACCGCTATATAATAAGTTCCTGTTAATTAATCTGGTAGATTCTGATGAGGATCGAACGCACACCCTTAGCACAATAACAAAAGATGCGCCACTTCAGCTAATACACCATCTATTCCAGATATGCCATAATTCCTTTTTTGACTTCGGTACACGATGCATTCCAAGTAAATCCACAAAAAATACTAAGTCCTTCGTTCTGCACATATCGCAGTGCAAACTAGTGAGATAAATCTGTGTAATGACTTGGAAGAGACAGTGCACAGTATAGAGATTTCAGATTAGAAAAAGATAAACGAAGTACGTTTACCTAGGGTTCTTTTATAATCTGAGTCTTTAGAAAATCCGTGCCGAAATTCGTCTGGAATAGCTCAAGTTAATATAATTTAGGTTCAGTTTAGTAGACAAAAATCATCATCATCATCCTCCTAGCGTTATACCAGTTTTAAACTGGGGTCCGCTTACTAGTCTAACCGGATTTAACTGAACATTTTCCACAGAGCGACTGCCTGTCTGACCTCTGCAACCCGAAGGGATATCGCTATTCCATGGTTGAGACTAGTGTCAGTTTATAAAGAAGGTACTGACTCCCTATAACGACTGTCGAAGATCTTCATGACAACCGGGTCCGATGGCTTAACGTGCTCTCCGAGGCACGAGACAAGCGATAATTGATCATTCAATACGCACATAACTCCCAAACGTCATTGGTGCGCGCCATGGATTCGAACCCGATACCCTCTGCATGGCAGTCTGTTGGTATCTCTTTTAGGCTATCGCTTCCTTTAGTAGACAAAAATATTCTAAACTAAATAATTTGAAAGTTAATGTGATTTAATTAAATATTTAATGGTAGAATATTAGGTATACATAAAGACAAAACAATATTTAATAAAAAATAATAAAAAGATTACATAACGATTATAACAGGGACTGCCTCCGTGGTCCAGTGGATAGCGTATGCGTCCGCTGACCGGATGTCCCAGGTTCGATTAGCGGGTAGCGCAAAGTGTTAGATACTGAGTTTTTCCGAATCCTCAGTAACAGCACGGAATCTGGCATGTGCCTGGTAACGGCAATAGGCTCACACCCTAATACATAGGACATAAAAATTTTATGGCGAAATGTGGGTGTAATATTACACCTCTGCCTACATCGTCGGGAAAAAGGCGTGAGTGTATAAAAAAAAATAAAGGAAATCACAAATTGTAGTCAGTAAGTGTAAGTACTGTAACCTTCACGTAATTTACATTCTCACTCAACCTTCCCTAAGACTTTGATCTCAAAAAGAAAAAAAAATAAAACGTATGACAAATAAAAGTGATAATTAAAATACTAAATAATTCGAGTGAGAATCGTCTGTACATAACCTCTAGCCGTCGGTCTGATGCACAATTTATTTAACTTTACGAATTCGTTCGATACAGGCAATGATTAAAAAACGTTGAAATTATAAATTATTGAAGTACTTCGTGAGTAATTATTACTTCGTTTGTCACATCTCGTGGAGTTTGTTTTCGCAGGTTTAAACACAAAATTATGTGAGATGAATATGAAGTATTACATATTTATGATTGTAAATGCAGATATTATAAAATTCGCTCAAGAGATCTCGATCTCGTTTTGGATGTGCGTTATCCGTCAGTCAGTAAAGCAAGAATTTTATAAATCTATATATAGTTTAGATTTATAATGTTTATTCGTAGATGTTTCACTGTACCCAATATATATTAAAGCTAGATGAGCCCGCGGTTACACCCACGTTATTTAAGGCTACTGCTCCGCTCCCGTGACTCATGGCGTGTTGTTACATAAATTAAATTGCCTTCCTCGGTAAATGGGTTATCTAACACTGAAAGAATGTTTCAAACCGGACCAGTCATACCTGAGATTAACGCGTTCAACCAAACAAACAAACAGACTCTTCAGCTTTATATATGAGTATTGGAGATTGAATAAATAGACAATGTTTTCCGGTAGTATTTGCCTGCTATCGCTACTTGGTACAAAGGCGCGCTGACGTCACAAATATTAGTCGGTAAGCGTCGCATCGCAACTGATAATGTTGTGCTACACTCTTGTTTGCGCCGCTGATGACCAACACTGACTAGTCAGCTCAAAGCGATACAGAGCTTCGCACTGCTGTGGGTAAACATATGGTTGTGTACTGAAGTTACTGCTCGCCAGACGGTTTGGCCAAGGGTTCGATGTCACGTTTACCTTCTTTCCGCAAAGATACATTAGTTTAATTTATTTTCGTTAGTCACCTCTTGTACTTTGTATTAACTGGTCCCACGGACACAGACTTACCAACTTACTAAGAAATAATTAGTAATTATAAGATAAACTTCTTTTCTAATTCTCTCAAAACTGTGTATTTCTAAACCATACAACATACGTATGCTCCTCCGTATGAGTACACAAACATGTGTACTGAGTCGAGTGTACACAATAAAGACACAAATTATGTGCGCACCGCGCTTTATTACAGCCTTGTAATGAGATTAGACGGTCGTGGAGTCGACTGCTAAAGAAAATATTTAACTATCCGCTTTCTTCTTATTTAATGCAATTATTGTTGTTAATCGTCCGCGAATTTAACTTATACTAATGGAATTAAGACTGGGTTTTTCCGAATTCTCAGTAGCAGCACGGAGTCTGCTGATGTGCCCGGTAACGGCAATAGGCTCGCCTCCTATTACCGTGAGAGCCAAAAATCCATGGCGAAATGTGGATGTAATGTTACACCTCTGCCTACCCCTTCGGGGATACAGGCGTGAGTGTGTAGATGTGTGTAATGAAATTAAATTATCGTTTTATTCTTGACTCAACATCACTGTCCTAGCATAACCCCGATTTTATCCCAAAGTTTCGGCTAGTAGCCGGGCAACTGTGCAGGAAAAGCTAATAATTTGTAAAATCTGAAATATTTTGTAAAAGACTAGAGTTTTCCACTGCCGCTTTACCTGCCATATCTTATACATTCATACATAGGTACATAGACTCACGCCTGTTTCCCGGAGGGGTCGGCAGAGTAATTTTATACAAGTGTTAGTATATTCAAGGATACTGAGTCTCCATAACGACAGTCAGAGGTCTGCATGACAGCCGTAATCAACGATTTAGGGACAAGCGATGATTTACAATTTAATACGCATGCGCACACAAGTTCGAAATGTAAGTGTTGTGCGCAGTAGATTCGAATCTGATACCCTCTGGCATGGCAGTCTGTTGATGTCTCCACTAGGCTGTCGCAGCTTACTCAAATTAAAATTCAATGTTATTTTATTAATAAATCATCTAGTACCCATAGTACAAGCTCTGCTTAGTTTGGTAATAGATGGTGTTGAGTTTATGTGGTAGAGTATTAAAGAAAAATTCCAAGGCTACTCTACTCAACTATAAAATCTACTACAGTATAAAATCCGCACATACATTATTATACGCTTACAAATACCAATGTTAAGTTATTAATAAAATAAAGCCCAAGTCTACTCCACGGTCGGCCCTGTTCTACGCATTGCGCACACTCGGCTATCAGTCATGATCCACATAAATTCACCACTCTTTGTTCCATACCTTAATTAACTACATACATGTGTTAGGCGTGATGTACGCTTATTATTATACACGATTACACCCACGTCTTTAAGCGTATTATACAGCTTTTCGCGAAACGAAACGTAGAAAAAGGCTAAAGGATATCTCGAACCGAAATAGATGCGTATTTATATCTCCAAGCGGCCGTGATACGGGGCGAGCCTATTGCCATCTAATGGGCACATTATTAAGCGAGCCATAATTAACATTTTAATACACACATAACATCGAAAAGTCAGAGATGTGTGCTGCCTGAGAATCGAACCCGAGACGATCGTCTCGGCAGTCCGTAACGTACACCACTTGGATACATACTGAATATTCTAGTATTCTTTTTTTCCTTCATCGTATAAATGATTCAGATTTGCTATTCCCAAAACTTGGCTACGGCGACGTCATTGTAAGAGGCCTCTTTAAGATTTTGCTTGCTGCAGGTAGAGGGGTGAAGAGGGCAAGAAAGTTAATGCGCCATGGGTTGAGATATAATAATAATAATATAATATAATATAATAAATTCTTCCACATACACACATCACCATCTAGTCCCAAGCTAAGCAGAGCTTGTGTTATGGGTACTAGATAATGGATAAACATACATATATACTTTTTTTTTTGTAAATACATACATATTATACATAGAAACACCCAGACCAAGACAAACATCCATGTTCATGCACACAAATGTTTGACTTGAGCGGGAATCGAACCCGCGAACTTCGGCGTAGCAGTCGCTTACACTCCTGCTGCGCCAACCGGTCGTCATGAAGATGAAGCTCCACAGTCGTACTAGACCTGTGAGTGGTCTATAAATCCCTATCTGACCATTTATTCCCTACTGCGCCCAGAAAGATGACTAAATTCCATAAAAAGACGTATAAAGTTAAGTTAATAATAGAACTGATTGGCAGACTTCTTTATAAATACGTATGTATTGAAAGCCATTTTGAAAGCAAGATTCAAAGCTTGCTTTCAAAATGGCTTTCAATACGTCTGCACTGTCAACCTCTTATATTATACCTACTCAATACTTAATACTTCTGCCTGCCCTGTTCCCATATTACTTGGGGTCGGCGCAGAATGTCTTTCTCTTCCACTATCTCCTATCAGACGTCATCTCATTATTCACTCCCTTTTCATTCATGTCACCCTTCACACCATCCATCCACCTCTTCTTTGTTCATCCTTTTGCCTTATATCCCTCAACTGTCATCTTACTCAATACTAAATACTTTTATTGCATTCCACAATGTTTGTTTAGGTGGTACTTACTACTTACCTGGATTATATACTCTAAAAATAATATTATTTTAGCGACCATCTTACTAATAAAACCTTAGATGAAACTCAAGAGATAACCACAAATAAATTAATCTTAAATTTAACCACCAGATAATCAGCCAACCAATCACCAATTGCCTCCTCATACGTCCATTAAAACAAGCAGACAAGACCGAGGCCAACGAAAATGGTTTTAATCAGTATCACAGCTCACAGAGCAAATCTAATTTCGGAAACCGTCGAGCGAGTTCCACAAAATGCGGTTTCCCTATCAAACATGAGTGTTGGGACGTCTTATCGATAGTTTGATTTCTTCTAGAATTTGGAGAATTGGTAGTAAGTTTGCTGTGGATTGAGAAAGTCTTGATTGAATGTTTTCTACATGGCTTATTCTGTCGTAGTTTTAGCAGCTGCTTCGTTTACTGTACTGTGTTTCATCTCAGGTATACGAAGAAGAGATACAAACAGACTGCTACGCTGATGATCGAGTGACTTTTCAAAATTTATTGCGTTTTTAATAGTTAGTCATCGCTTGCTAAATAGTTAAGGAAAACATCGCGAGGAAACCTGCATGTATGAGAGTTCTCTATAATGTTCACGAAAGATATGTGAAGTCTGTCAACCAACTTCGGGCTGCGTGGTGGACTATGGCGACGTTCTCATAGTGAGAAGAGCATTGCATCCAGCAGTGGGACAGATTATATACAGGGCTGATGACGATGAGGTATTTTTGAGGCGTAAGGAAATAAACTATACATTAAAATCCATTTTATCGAATGTTCCCCACACTAAAGTTAAAGTAAAGAGACTCAGCCGGTAGGAATTTGACTTGTAAACCTTATATAACGCCTAAAGCGCCTCCAACGATTCAGATCAGATTATATCTGCTAGATATCAGTAAGTTAACTAATAGATATCAGTTAACATAGTATCTTCTTGGGTTTACGCGAATGTTACACATTGAAATTAAACTACAGTTTACGGATTTTATCGCGATGTATTGGTTTCACTAAGTTATTACATTTGAAACTAATGATTTAGAACTATATTTTTAATTTATTACTAGCTAGAACATGAATTCTGTAAAGAATTCGAAACGTCGGCTAGTAATAAATTAAAAATATAGTTCTAAATCATTAGTTTCAAATGTAATAACTTAGTGAAACCAATACATCGCGATAAAATCCGTAAACTGTAGTTTAATTTCAATGTGTAACATTCGCGTAAACCCAAGAAGATACTATGTGAACCAGTACGGACTGGAAACAGCAACAAAAATACGCCGGTTAGAAGATCTACAAACCAAGCGCGCAAGATACATAACATCTTTAAATTTCTTGAAGAGATGCCGGGATCACGATCTCATCCCTACATGCTGCAAGATATCAGCCAAGAAGGACATACGTGGGAGCGCTAAGATCTTAAAACAGGCAAGTCAAAAGTTATTCATACAAAAGGTCCATGAACACCGAGCTGACTTACGCAGAATAAATAGAAATGTTGAGAATTTATCTAACGAAATATACAGATTGATAACTTCATTTGATTTTAAACAATGCATAGATGCAATAAACAATAGAGAAACATCAAAATATTATGCGTGTAAACGTAACAAAATTCAAAAATTTGAAAAATTACAACAAAAATCAAATGACCAGTACAACATGAAACAGAACGTTTTCGCACGGACCAATCACACGCTATCGTCCGCCCATAGACAAACAGTTGTCAATCTGTCAAAACACATGTTAGATCAAAATACCGAGAAAGTGCTTACCAGAGGTTTAAATTACGCGATAACTCCAGCAAGAATACCGTATGAAACCATTATTTGCAACGTTGAGGATTGCCTAGTGAAGAACAATGTGAGTAAGGAAGATTTCGAGGCCATACGACAGGACGTTTCTGCTGTATTACGTCAATCGAAAGTGCCGGCAAGGAATCTACCAAAGACCGAATATCTCGCACTGAAGAAGTTACAAGCTAGGCCTGAACTTACAGTACTCCGAGCAGATAAAGGAAATGCAACGGTAGTGATGAACACGTCCGAGTATAAACAAAAAATGGAACATCTTTTGTCGGATGAAAGTACCTACAAGTTGGTTAAGTCAGACCCTACGAACAAAATACTCAAGCAAACTTGTGATATTGTTAAGAAATACTCCGAAAAACTTAATTTGGACGTGAAATATTTAATACCATCGTGTGTAAAACCTCCTCAAATGTATGGGCTACCGAAAATACACAAGGAAAACGCTCCTCTGCGCCCGATAGTTAGTCAGATAGGCGCACCAACTTACAGACTGGCTCAACACATGGCAAAGATTCTCTCACCGCTCAGAGGCAATACGAGAGCACATGTGAAAGATTCCTACCATTTTGTCAGTGAAATCAAACACCTACATCTCTCTGACAAGGAAACTATGGTTAGTTTTGATATACAGTCATTATTCACATGCATACCAGTACATGACTGTGTAGAAATGACTAGAAGGAAGCTGACAGAAAACAACATGCCTGAGGAATATGCAGAAATACTCAAACACTGCCTGACAACGGGCTATCTGTTATGGGACAAGAAATACTACATACAAGTAGACGGTGTAGCAATGGGCTCTCCAGTATCGCCTGTTGTCGCTGACATCTTCATGGAGGACTTCGAGGCGCGAGCCCTGCAGACTGCCACCATCACACCGAGGTTCTACAAGCGGTATGTAGATGACACTTTCACAATTTTACCAACAGATAGTGTTAATGCTTTCCTAAACCATCTTAATTCTATTAATAACCAAATACAATTCACAATGGAATTAGAGGCAAACAATTCTTTAGCTTTCTTAGATGTACTTGTCATCAGGAATAAAAACAACTCCTTAAGCCATACTGTGTATAGGAAAAAGACCCATACAAATAGGTACTTAAACGGTGAATCTCACCACCATCCTAAACAGTTAGCTACTGTAGGAATGTCTCTGTTTCAGAGAGCCCGCGGGATCTGTGACAAGAAACACCTGGACGCTGAGCTTCAACATGTCAGGCAAGTGCTGCAAGACAACAAGCTCCGACCGCCGCGCCACTGTCACAGATCCCAGAAGAAAGAAAAACCAGCCACAGTAGAAAGACAACCTGCTGTCCTCCCATACATCAAGGGCGTGACCGACAAAATTGGCTACATCTTGAAGCGAGCTTCTATCAAAACTTACTACAAGCCGCCAACGAAGATCAGTCAATTATTACCATCTGTCAAGTGTCAGTTACCCTTGCAAGAGGCCGGTGTCTACAAAATTGACTGTGAATGTGGGCTCTCATACATTGGACAAACCAAGAGAAGCATAGGCATTCGACTCAAAGAACATATAGCTGACATAAAACATAAACGCTCAACAAAGTCTGCTGTGTGTGAACATGTGGAACAGGGACCCAACCACTACCTGCGATTTGATGAACCACAGATACTCGCAAAAGAACACCGTTTTCTTCCAAGGATGATACGAGAGGCTATTGAAATTAAAAAACACCCTAATTTCAATAGGGAAGATGGTTGGAATGTTCCTCCAGCTTGGGACCCTGTCATAAGGCTAATGAAACCCAAGAAGGACAAAGTCACCAGAAGACCTAAGGACACTGTGAGCTCATTCTGCGTAAATAGTAACACCAGTAGATGAAAAATGTTCGGGTACTTTGAGATAACTTATACATTCAGGAAAAAGACAAATATCACCTCAGTCTGCCGTGAACATGAATTCTGTAAAGAATTCGAAACGTCGGCTAGTAATAAATTAAAAATATAGTTCTAAATCATTAGTTTCAAATGTAATAACTTAGTGAAACCAATACATCGCGATAAAATCCGTAAACTGTAGTTTAATTTCAAAGATATCAGTTAAGATGTTACTCACATTTACATAATAAGAGTCCAGTATCAATCGCAACGTCGCAAATTATTATCTAAAACTTGCTTTTGCCCGAAGCTTCGCCTCATGGTATGTCGATAGAAAACTCTGCACAATCTCAAACATTTGTCTCATGTCTGTGTTTTATGTGTGTCTTTTTTATGTAGGTAATTCAGCAGGCAAACGAGCAGACGGAACGCTGGGTCGTAAGCGATTACCGCCGCCCAAGGTCACAAGCAACACCAGAGGAGTCACAAGTGCGTTGTCGCGGTCGAGCCGAGCCCATTCATGCTGAAATCAGCGAGAATCTACTACCTATGAAATGTTTTTAACGTAGCTGAATTTATGCCCAGAGCAAGAATTAGCTATAAAAAATAACTTAACGATACACTGAATAAAAGGTCTTGTACGTATCAAGAAAGACAATTAAAACTCAATTTTATTTGTGACAATAAGTACGTGAACGCACTAGCGGCTGACCGCAAAGCGGCACACCGCATGCGGTTGAGAGTTTGACAGTTTCGGTCATTGAGGTAAGAAATGGTTTCGGTTGTTTGATTTTTATATGAAAACGTACGAAACAACGAACTGTCTTGCGGCCAACGTATATTCTGCGCCCAACCGATAATGCGTTCATGCTCTTAAACCATTCACTAGAATAAGGCAGTAGGTATGTTTAATATTTATTACAAATCTCTGCTGTCTCTAAGTCAGCCATATTTAACGTATTAACAAAACAAAAGTGTTGACTGCACGGTTGGCGTAGTAAGCGGCCGCCTCACCGCTTGACACTACGCCGAGTGTTGTGGGTTCGATCCCACACGAGGCAACACTTTGTGTTATTCACAAATCGTTGTTTCGAGTCTGGATGTTCATTGTGTTCGTTAGTTGTATGTTTGTAAAGGCCCCTGTGACACAGGATTTAGTCCTAATGCGGGAGTTGTCTTTAAAAAAAAAATATGTGTGGCTATTGATTCTAGCAAATCACAGATTCCATTCTGCTACTGAGAAGGCCATTTACACAACACTTATCTACCGAGAATCAAACGACGCCTTACGATAACACAAGCTCACATTCTCTGCCTCTACAGCTAGCAGTCATAGCATGTCTTGTCTTGAGCGTAGTAGATCGGCAAAGTAAAGCAACGTTGGCAGAGGTCACTTTTTGGATGGGTGGCCTGGATGCGGCCTTAACACTGGAGCGTTACTGTGTTTAGCAGGTCAAATAAAGCAGTTGGTTCAGTAAGTAGGTAAAGTCAGCTAAGAGACGTGCACTGCTTGACATAGACCTCCCCAAAACTCCGCACAGACCAATCTTTCTTTTTACAGCATTATTTTTTTTTTTTTTTATTTATCGCCAAAACTATTCTACTGTTTGTTTTTTTTTGTTTTTCGTGTGAGTGTGTGGCCAACTCTAGTGTCGGAGTTTTCAGACCGCCCGAAGGCCTCCGACATGGCCTAACGATTCTTATCCTGAGACAAGAACCGGGACCGTCAGCTTTACGGAGGGCCGAAGCACGGTAGCACTCAGATGTAAATGCCACACGTGGTCACCCATCCAAGTGGTGACCTGTGCAGGCGTTGCTTAACGTTGCCAATCTGTTACGAACGGCAAGCCAAGTCTCGCTATGAGCGCTACAACTATTCTACTAATTCAAATTGTAAAACAAACGGTTCGCTGCGCTATTATTGTGGCATGGGAGCCCCGAAGCCACAACACGGCTGGTAATACGCGGTTTTACGCTGGCGCTTTGTGGTCGCGACACCCACCACAACGATATTTGACAGCCGTATTACGGCTATCGATTTGAATTATTTGACTGAATAATTGCTAAGTCTCGCGGATTATGTAGTGGGTGTTTCAGTTTTTAAGTAGAGGGTTGTGGGTTCTGTACCCTCTCTCGTTACCTCATTACATTCCATGGGTGTCGTAAGAAAATTATTCACGAATACGAAGCATTCGTGAATAATTTTCTTACGACCCGGGAATCGAACCCGGGACCTCCGAACATCAGTCGCATACGCTATCCACTGGACCACGGAGGTAGTCTGTTTGAGAAACTAATTTCAGCCCACTATAGTAAATGAGAGTAAATGTGGAAAGTGCAGAAGATGAATATTCAAACCGACGACATCCAGCACTGGACTAGTAAAAGCCGCATGTTAAAGTAGTTAGATATAAAACCTAATGAAATCAAAATCGTTTATTCACTTACTTCACAATGTTACGCTTATGATAAAATAACTAGAGGATGCCGGCGGTTACACACGCGTTATTTAAGGCTACTGCTCCGCTCCCGTCGTTCATAGCGCGATGTTTTATAGCCTATAGCCTACCTCGATAAATGGGCTATATAACACTGAAAGAATTTTTCAAATCGGATGAGTAGTAATTCCTGAGATTAGCGTGTTCAACCAAACAAACAAACTCTTTAGCTTTATATATTATTTTGTATAAGATTACTTAAAGATTGTACAATTACATAATTATACATTTAGTGCCACATTCCCAATGCAACGGCGTAGCACCATGGAAAGAACAGGCAATCAAACTCATGGCCACTCAAAAAGTTATCAGGCTAAAGTCCCCTCTTATCTTGTCATCTGTGCAGCAGATTATCCAGTACTTAATAAAAGCTATTAGTAAAGTTAACTGGGACTATCATTCATCATTTAAATGCATTAATAGTTTAGCGCGTGATCTAGTTTACTGGATTGCTATATTTTTGTAACTCAAGAAGTAATAAATATAACCATTTTAATGCGTTGTTGAAGCGTGTATCGTTCCATTTTTAGTAATGGCGGAGTTTCTACTTGTCAAATGTCAAAAAATTACAGCTTTAAAAGTGACATCTACCGAAATAGCGGGCTATTCAAAATAACACCTCTTATTGGAAAACCCTATACATAGGTGTGGGGTTGATGTGTATGTTTGGAGATAGGAAAAGAAAGATAGATTGTTCACAGTCAACAGTTTAGAGTTTATTACGCCAGACACAATAGTTCACATTTATACACGAACACAGAAGAAGCAGAGAATGAGAAGGAGTACACAGTAAGATGAGAAGAAGAGTAAGCAAGCGATAGCAGATAGATTCGAATAACAATTATTAGGTACGAAAACTTTAGCTGTGAGGCAGAGCTAAGTGCTCGTAGGCTCGATATGTAAGTAAGGAACCGACTGGCCGACGTCCGGGCTCTGGTATGCGGTAGGGCGTGGCACTCCTTGAGCGCGTGAGAGAAAGGTGGGGCATCGGCCGTCGCAGGCGCCGCCGGCCGGTAGATTCACTACCAATACAAAGTGTTGGTTTGTCAACATGTACAATTATTTTAATTAATTATTTATAATATGATTATGATTGTTCTAAGTTAACATTAAAACAATAAGGTAACACACTAGTAACAATATTAAATCGGCAAAACACAATAAATACAATTTACCCACTACATCACCCCCCTCCAGAGACCGTGTCTACGGGCGATAATAATTCGGGAAGCGAACCGTACGACCTGATCTGGTCGTCCACACGGTACCCTTGTCCTCAGCTTGGGTAGATTTGGTGATCGGTGTGGTTGTTTGAGTATTAGGGTGTAATGTGTTTGGGTGAGGTGTGTTTGCGTTGGTATGTGAGTTCTGAGAAAGGTCTGAAGAGAGAAAAATGTATGCTGGTTTGAGTCTATCTATTGAAACAGATATTTTCTTGCCATTGACTAGTAGTGTAAATATCTTGTCTCCGCGTTGTATGACTTCAAATGGACCTTTGTAAGCTGGTTTGAGTGAACCTGTCGTGTCATCTCTTATAAAGACGTGACTTGTTGAGTGAAGGTTTTTGTATACAAAGACTGGTCTGCTACCGTGATGTGATGTGGTTACAGGTTGTAGCCTTTTTGCGTATGATCTCAGACGTTCAACGTAACTTGTTAAGTCTGCTGTGTCGTCACTTTCTGGGTGAAATATTTCGCCCGGTAATCTGAGAGTTTCACCATATAAGAGTTCAGCTGGTGTAGCCTTCACGTCTTCCTTGTATGTTGTCCTTATTCCTAGTAGTACCAATGGAAGTGACTCCACCCAGTTACTGCCTGCATGGCAAACTATAGCGGCCTTCAGTTGTCTGTGGAATCGTTCTATGATGCGATTACATGAAGGATGGTAGGCTGTGGTACGTTCGTGCTGAAATCCGACGATTTCGGATAAGTGCTTAAATAGCGCCGACTTAAATTGTTTCTCACGATCGGTAACAATGCTTTTTGGGCAACCAAATCTTGCGATCCAGCCACTCATAAGAGCTCGGGCTACTGTCTCTGCTGTGATATCTCGTATGGGTATCACTTCAGGCCATCGCGTAAACCTATCAATAGCAGTGAGGCAATACCGAAAACCATGAGACAGTGGTAATGGTCCTATAAGGTCGATATGAATATTCACAAATCTAGCCCGTGGGAGCGGATATATCCCGAGGGGTGCAGACACATGGCGAGTGATTTTCGAGCGTTGACAAGCAATACATAGGCATGGGCGTTTTCGGATTTTTCCGCAAACCGATACAAATTCGATTTCAGATACTGAAATCGATTTCAAAAACCGATTTTAGAAATCGATTTCTGTAGCGGATGTCGGAGCGACGAGCGTAGTAACTAGTTGCGTAGACAAACGCAAACAATCGAATTCTTATTGTATTGTCATGTCATGCGTCCATATTTCGCTTGGTTTGCGTGACATATTGAAAAAGAAAACCTACTAACTACCTAAAACTAATTGTTATAAAACTCAGTCGCCAAACAAACTAAAACTACACAACACGAATTGTTTCTATTTATTTACACTTTACAATCCTAACCTACTAACTACCTAAAACTAATTGTTAAAAAACTCAGTCGCCAAACAAACTAAAATTACACAACACGAATTGTTTCTATTTATTTACACTTTACAATCCTAACCTACTAACTACCTAAAACTAAGGCTCAGTTCACACCGAAATGGCAGCGGCCGGAAGCGAAGCGGAGAGCAGTTTCAGTGTCATATAATTTTAGTCTTTATCACCATGACTATAATACACAGAATCACTTGACAATCCGCGCCGCGTCGGCGCGCGACCGCTCTGGCGGGCGCGATCGGCCGCGAGCATGCGCGGGAAGGCGCGGGCGGCCGCGAGCATGCGCGGGAAGGCGCGGGCGGCCGCGAGCATGCGCGGGCGGCCGCGAGCAAGCGCGAAAGGGCGCGGGCGGCCGTGTACCAAAGAATCCGCGTTTCCTCTTCTTCTTCTTCAATTATACATGCAATAACTATTAAATCCAAAATACAAATTTTCACAGCTAATTACACACGTGTTTCCTCGTTATATGTAGAATATAAACTGCGCATAGGAATAGCGTGAGCCTGAGCCGTGACGTGAGCTGCGCGCGGGCGCGAGCAGTCGCGGGCGGGCGCGAGCAGTCGCGGGCGGGCGCGAGCAGTCGCGCGCGGGCGCGAGCAGTCGCGGGCAGCCGCGAGCCTTCTCTTCGATGCCGGCCGCTGCGCGTCGCTTCCAGCCGCTGCCATTTCGGTGTGAACTGAGCCTAATTGTTAAAAAACTCAGTCGCCAAACAAACTAAAATTACGCAACACCAATTGTTTCTATTTATTTACACTTTACAATCCTAACAACGTAACAATAAAACTTTTTAAATCCTAATAGTATAACTTTCACGAAAACCAAATATAGGTAGGTACTTAATTTTATTATTATTACGCGCGCACCGAACTGCACGTGTCACCTAGGTCAAGTGAACAAATAAACATCGATCAAGTCAAAACTCTCCAAACATAAATCCCTAATAACTATTAAAACTATTTGCAATTTTCAAAACAAACATTAAATAGTTGCAATCTGAATTAGATCTTATCGCCTCGATGTTTAGTTTTATTTTTTCTATTCAATCTGCAATTCATAAAACCGCCAAAATCCATAACGCACTAGGTACCAGGGCTTGGAAACGTTATTTAAAATAACGTTTTTAAAACGTTTTGAACAGTTCTTTGTATGTCATTTTGTTCGGAACGAAAACAAAATGAGAACGTTATTTCCGCAGGGTAAAAACCGGTTTATTCCGCAGGACGCAGCCGCGCACGGTGTGCGGCGGCGTGAACAACAAGCATGAACTTGTTTAATTGGATCGGGTTCCGCCTAGCGTAGTATGTTAATTATGTTATATTTTGATTTCATTGCATCAGTAATTCCAATTCACTTCTAACGTATTGATCGAGATTGTGTTGTGACTTGCGTTGCGAGTGATTTAATCATAAGTGGTATTTGTTTCTTGCTCACAAAATGGGACGAAAGAGAAAAAAAAATTTATTCATATTACATTTACAATGATGAAAGTAAAAAATCAAAATGTCAGAAATGCGCGGCCGTAAAATATCAACTGAATGAAATTCGTGATATTCGTAGTTTCATATTAATACCTGTTGAACCCAAAAATATAAAAAAACGGTTTTAAAACGTTTATTAATCAAAAACGATTTAAATTATAATTGTTCTTCAAAAACGTTTTCATAACGTTCTGTTCGAACGTAAACGAAACAAATCGTTTCTTAGGTATTTAAGACGAAAACGTTTCGAAAAATATACCGTTATCCAAGCCCTGCTATACCTAGTACGACTGGCTTGCTTGGCAACGATCGATATTCGCTTCATCTCTTTTGCTCTTTAAACGGATCACTAAGTAAGAAAGAAAAGGATATGAAATTCGCTCTCTCTCATTCTAACTAAGTAGTCGTTGGGTAGAGTGAAAGAGAACGAATGAATATGAAAACTATCGAAACGTAAGCTTTAGATTTACTTTGTAGTTTGGTTGCGCTTGCACAGTTTCCGTTTGGTTTGGATTAGATTGTTTGCGTTTTCGTGGTATTGTTTTACGTTTTCTAAAATCGGTTTTCTCATGTTGGAATATCGATACGATACGATTTCTGACTGCAATCGGATTTCAGTTTCGTTTTGATATATCGGTCTCATGCCTAGCAATACAGCAGCGACTCCATTCCGGACAATCTTTTCCTATACCAGGCCAGACGTATCTTTCACTCACTAGTTTGACTGATGCTGTAGCGCCTGGGTGGCTTAAAGAATGCAGGCTGTCGAAAACCTGGTGACGAAGTTCTCTTGTGACGTATGGTCTGATATTCTTGCTACTCTCGTCGCAGTACAGTTCGGTATCCGTTCCTGGTAGTTTGACTTTTTTCAGGCGTAGTGAAGTGTCGCTGTTTAGAAGTTGCTGTAGTTCTGGGTCGTTCTCTTGAGACTTGGCCAGCGTATGTAAGTCTACTGGTTTTACGACTTCCTGAATCCGGGAGAGCGTATCAGCAACGACATTGTCTTTACCTGAAATATGTCTTACGTCTGTTGTGAACTGGGTGATGTAGTCCAGATGCCGAAACTGTCTGGGTGAGCAATTCTCCTTTCGTGAGTGGAACGCGAAACACAGTGGCTTGTGATCGGTGTAAACCACAAAGTTACGTGCTTCAACCATATGACGAAAATATTTGATAGCTTCGTATATCGCTAGAAGTTCTCTATCATATGGCGAATATTTACTCTGTGCCGGACTCAACTTGCGTGAGTAGAATGCCGAGGGTTCCCACGGTTGTTCACCTTTTTGTTGTTGCAGCACTGCACCTATAGCTGTATCGGAAGCGTCCGTCACCAGAGCTATCTTGGCGTTGCAGTCCGGATGTGCCAGCATGGTAGCCGTACAAAGACTGTCTTTGCATGCGTTGAATGCTTCGAGTTCTTTGGATGTAAACCTCACGGGATGAGAACATTTTACTGAACCAGTTAGTAACGCGTTTAAAGAAGCCTGTTGTAGCGCTGCATTCGGTATGAATCTACGAAAAAAGTTTATCATACTGAGAAATCTACGTAGTTCTTTTACGGTCTTTGGAACTGGAAATTTTTGAACGGCTTCGACTTTCTCGGGTAGTGGCTTCGTACCTTACTTGATACTTGATGGCACGGGCTGTTTCCGCAACTCCACGTCTTGGCTTGTATTTTGCGTGCAGGTGGGAATGGTGTCTTCATTCGAGCCACCCCAGCTCTTCGAGGAAGGCCAGCAGACTCTTGATGTGGCCCACTGCCTCCCTCAGGGTGCTGTATCTCGTCAGGTACTGCTGCCTGTACTGTGCGACCTCAGGCCAGTCGAGGAGTAGGTGGGCTGCCATCTCGTCTGCTGCCATACAGGCCCTGCACAGCGGGCTGTCGGTGATACCTATAGTAAATAGGTGTTTATTAAAGAATCCGTGTCCTGTGTAGGCGGCCGTGACTGTCCGCAGTTGTTGTTTGGACAGCCGGAGGATTTGTTTGGCTATCTTACCGTCTACTGCGGGAAGAGCCTCCTTGGCCTGCCTACATGTTTCAATACCAATCCAGGACTGGTTGTGTTGGGTCCTGGTCCTATTCCTTACCAGGTTGCGATAAAAACCAGCAGGAAGGGGAATAATGGGCTCGGGTCCCACCACCTCTAAAGTGGCCCCTCTTCTGGCAAGTACGTCGGCGGCGTTATTCCCTCTTGAGCCACTGTGGCCCTTAATCCATTGCAGTGTTAATTTGTTTTGTTTACCTACCTCTGTTAGTTTCTGGTGGCATTCAAGCGTGAGTGCCGAGGTGATAGTATGGCTTTTGAGGGCTGAGAGGACAGCCTTACTATCTGAGAGGATCCTAATGGATCGTTCCCTTACCTCACGTGCCATGATTGCTGTGGCAGCTAGGATTATGCCAAAACATTCGGCCTGGTAGACCGTGTTGTAGGCTCCCAGCGGTGCTGCGATGTTGATGTTAAGGTCCTCGGAGAATACTCCTGAACCCGTACCTGTATCCGTCTTAGACCCATCTGTGAAGATCGTGAGCTCGTTGTGGCCAACCGCTCCCTCGTGTAGATCCTCGTACAGTTGGATTTTGTATTTCTTATCGAAAACAAATTGTTTCCGTATTCGGTCGCCAATGGCTTGTGTGAGAGGAACTTCTTTAAAGAGTGTGTTTAAATTGCTAGTGTGCGGTGTATTAGTGCCTTTCCAGAGCTTCAGAGCTCTTAGCCGGATCGCCGACATCGTTGCTTCCTGTTGTATGAACAGGTGCAATAGAGGCAAGTCCAGCAACACTTCGAGTGCCGCTGTAGGTGTAGTTTTCATGCAGCCCGTGGCCGCTAGGCATGCAAGTCTTTGAAGCTTGTTGGCGGCCGTTGTTAGGTTGGTCCGAGGCCACCACACTACTGCGCCGTAGCTTATCATCGGACGTATTATTGTCTTATAGAGCCATAAGACAATTTTGGGGGATAGACCCCATCGTTTACCTACCATCTTCTTGCACTGCTAGAAGACGATGCTGGCTTTATTGAGCTTATTTTCCATGTGGCTGTTCCATGTCAATTTGCTGTCAAGAGTGACGCCCAGGTACTTTACCTCGGTAGACAGCTTGAGCTCTGTGTTGAATAGCCTGGGCAGCGCGCGTTTGTGTGTGAACATAACTAGTTCGGTCTTGGTCGGGTTTACTGATAATTCGTACTTATTACACCACCACTCTTCTATGCGTAGAGCCTGTTGAGTAAGGTCGTACACTGTACTAGTTACCTTACCTGAGGTGAGAATGGTCAGATCATCTGCATATCCTATTGTGTAGAAATATCTCGCGTTGAGTTTGTCTATGAGTTCATTGATGACTAAGTTCCACAATAGCGGGGAGAGAACACCGCCCTGCGGGCAACCTTTAGTTATCAAGGCTGTCTGGGAGTCGCCGTGCAGGCGCACTACTCTTTTGCTGAGCATGTTTTGGATCCACTGTATGAGCATCTGATCCACACCATGTCTGGCTAGGGCGTTGCTTATACTGGAGAAGTTTGTCTTATCAAAGGCTCCTTCTATGTCAATGAAGGTGCCCAGACAGATGCTTTTTTGTTGTATAGCAGCTTCTATCTGGTTCACGACCTGATGTAAGGCCGATTCCGTCGATTTCCCTGAGCTGTATGCATGTTGATTGGCATGTAGGGGTAGGTGTTTAAGTGCCCCACTTTTTAATTCCCTCTCGCATAGCCTTTCCAAGGCTTTAAGCATGAAGGAGGTCAGGCTTATTGGTCTGAAAGACTTTGCATTTGTGCAGTCTGTTTTGCCTGGTTTTGGTATGAAAATTAGTTTGACTTCCCTCCAATTCTTCGGTACATATCTAAGGGCCAGGCTAGCCCTCATGATTGCCGGTTCACCCCCCCATTGTAATAACCCTGGATAGATGCCGTCCAGTCCGGCTGCTCTGAAGGGATGGAAGCTATCGATGGCCCATCGGAGTTTTTATTCTGTGACCACGGTGTTTGCGTGTCTCCACTCGTGTTCGGTCGCCACTGTTGATGTATCGTGCCACGTTATTACCGGGGTGAGGACGCAGCCTGGGAAGTGTGTTTCTAGTAGGACGCGTCTTGTCTCCTCCTCCGATGTGGTGTATGTGTTATCCGGTTTACGGAGAGTACCTGGTGCAACCATCGGTTGCTGAGCCAGTAGTTTCCTTACCCGGTTTGCTTGTTGGCAAGATTCAATGTTCCCACAGAATTTTCGCCATCCCATGGTGCGTCTGAATCTGAGGCATTTCTTGTAGCTTGATTTGGCCGTTTTATAAGCGTCCCAATCTACGTCCGCGCTTGTGTTCATTGCCCTGTTTAGGGCCCTTCTTACCTTCTTGCGCTTGCGTCCAAGCTCAGCGCCCCACCAGGGTTGTTTACCTGGGGTTGAGGGTAGAGTGGTTTCTGGGCATGCTGCGTGGTAGCTGTCTAGCATCGACTGCGTCAGTGTACATACCTGCTCGTCGATCTGTTCATTGTCACCCAGTACCGTCGGCGTAGCAGTAAGGGTAAGTTTCTCTTTAAGTAATTGGACATACTTTGCTTTGTCAGTGTTGTGTGGTTTTCTGCGTGGCTGTGTTGGTTGTATAACGACTTCCATGGAGAAGCTGATCCATCTGTGGTCTGAGCACGATGCCTCTTTCGAGACGTGCCATCCCTTGATGCGTTCAGCCGCTCCTTCTGTTGCGAGAGTTAAGTCGATAATTGTCTGACTACGTCTTGTGACGAAGGTGGGCTCCGTACCTGTGTTTAATAGGGTAAGATTAGTGGTGAATAGGTATTCAACCAGTGATTGACCTCTGTTGTTATTGCAGTTCATGCCCCACATTTGGTGGTGGGCATTAGAGTCCGTTCCTATTACGACCTCCGTTTTGGTTCTCTCGCACTGGTTAACTAGACGCGTGAGGTCGAACGGTGGCGGGTCTTCGGCCTCGGGCATGTAGACCGATGCGAAAACAACCGCTATACTCCTTGGCTGCTGTGTTATTTCAATTTGTATCGCTGTGATGTCTCTGGAACAGAACTCCGTTAGAACTTGGGCTCTGATGTTTTTAGTTGTCAGTATGCAGGTTCTTGGATGTGTGTGGTCAGTTGAAGAATAAATCTTACCTCCCAGGCTGGAGAGGCCTCTGATGAGGCCACCCCTTATCCAAGGTTCCTGGATGAGCACGATGGCTGATTGTTGGACCTCCATCCATTTGCGCAGTTGCGCAGTGGCCGTTTGGCTGTGATGGAGGTTGATTTGAAGGCAACTGACGTCACTAGGCAAAGGGTTCATCTTTGGATGATGTCCCCACCTCCCCGACCGTCAGCTGCGTTAGGCCGGCCAGGATGTCGCTAGCCTCCACCCCGTCGTCCCGCCGCACCGGGCTCAGGAGCAGGCTCTCATCTTCCGAGTTACCCTCGGCTGACGGGCCAGCCCCCGAGCCAGACGCGGCCGGCTCTGACGGGCCGGGTTCTGCGTCGCACCCTGGCTTGGTGTTTGAGTCCTGCTTGACTCGTGTGGAGTTGTCGTCCGGAGGATGGTCGACAAACTTACCTGAGGGGTCCCGGAACCTGACGTAGACGGCACCTAACCCCAACGCGAGGCGGCGCTCGTTCTTCATCAGGATCGGGACCTGTTCTACTGGGACGCCCACTACTAGGAACCACCCACCTGACTGCTTTTCAGAGTGCAGCATCGACCATTTGTCAACCTCCAATCAGGGGTTCTGAAACTCAAGAGCGTGAGAGATATGTAATAATATCTAGGCTTTGGGCTGAAATTACTGATATCCAAGTATTTATACATAATATGTAAGAGGATAGTGGCAACTAAATGACACTGACATGACGTTTGACAGTTAAACTGTCAAGCGTGTAAATAAGGTGTTCCTATATAAGTCGACAGGCTCGGCTAGCTCGTCCTATTCTCCTTCGACGACGGCTCAGGTACGATATGGTTCTGACTATTTAATTGCCACTGTGTTCCAATATTCTGTGTTGCTTGTTCTTTTGTTTCATCATCTAGGAAACAATGTAAGATAGTGTAATCATTATCTTATTGATATTGTGTTGTGGGTAGTTTGATCGTTTGTGAGATATTATAGATTGTAATATAGGATAGAATAATATACTGTGGATCAAGTCGTATCAATGAGATTCATTGTATATACCTGTAGTAAACATTTAGTTAATTGTATTGATGCTAAATAATGCTTATTATGTTCTGTTGTAAGACAGACCTTTCTAGTAATATAAAACTACCCACAACATTGATATTTGATATAAACTGGCTGTACCACTGTTTGTTAATTATTGTTATATATAGTTATTGAATAGAATGATCAAGAGTTTTATTGCCCGTTCTTTCTCTTGGTTCTATGTCTTTGCTTTGCGAACTGGGCTGTAAATGTAGAATCACGACGTAATCACAAGATATATCCTTGTGCCAAACTGAATAAATGAAAGTATGATTTGATAGTTGTCTCTTTTATTTATCAAAACTGTCTCTACACTATAGGAAGCTTCCCTGATTCTGACAAGCGCGACCCACGTCGCGCACGTCGTCTAAGACCCCTGTTCGTCGGGTACGACAATGCCGCACCGCACTCCCTTCGGGGTCTCTTCCTGGCCCCTGACCTCCAGTTCGAAACCCGGTGGTGGGACCAGGAGAGAGACTGCCTCCGTCAGCCAGGTACGCGTTGCCTCGTCGGCGCACCAAAGTTTGAGGACCCCGTCCGCGTGCACGGGTTTCCCGGTGAACGCTGGAGCTGGGCGTTTGGGGGTTTTGGTCGACCAGGCATCACTCAGGATCTTCTTTTGGAGCTCCCGGAGTATCTGGTCCACCAACTCCTTCGGCAAGTTCCCTGTGCGTTTGCATGTTACTGCAACACCCAGGGACGCCTTGGAGGCCTGTGCGTAGGACTTACCTTGTATCCTGGAAGAGTCGAGGCGGGGCTTCTTGTGCTCCCCTCGAGGCGAGCTGGTCTCATTGAGAGCACGTTTGGCCTCACCTCTTTCCTTGTTTTCGGCAGTTTTACCTGCCGCGTTTCCCGGTGGTGCTGGGGCTGGATGCCGTCCCGGGTGGCCAGCCCGCCGCTTGGCGGCAGGCGGCTTCCCCGTACTGCCTCTGGCCTTCGTGCACCCCTCGCTTCTGAGCGTGGGCTGCGCACTGGTCACATTGCTGGGACCTGCAACGGCAGCCTGCTCAGCTGTTTTAGTGGAGGCAGCACCGGCAGCAGCAGCGGCTTGTTCAGCCTTCCACCTATTTGCCATGCGCTGTCTCTTGCTTTTGTTGTTCCTCTTTTTCTTCGTGGAACTGGTAGCAGCGGGGCCACTCGGTTGTGTGGTGGGCGGGCGTTGGACAGGACTGGTGGTCTTGCCCTTACGCTTGCCCTTACGGTGACTCACCACTTGCCAGCCCGCGAAGGAGGAGTCATCTTCCCGCTTGATCTCAAACGGGCTGACGATTGTAAGGATGGGACCAGTACTAGCGTTAGCCAGCGCTGAAGTCACGTCCTTGGGGGATGGTTTGACACCTGCAGCCGGGGCCACGGCGTCGACCATCTGTATGGTTTTGTAACCTAATGGAAGGAAAGCAACTCGTGTCTTTGGATGTAAAAAGCTTATTTACAAATGTCCCGTATAAAGAATGTTTAGTTATAATTAAAAATCTGCTGGGAAGAAATAGAATACACCCAGAACAGATTCAGAATATTTTGAAATTAACCGAGTTATGCAGTAAACAAAATTATTTTCAATTCAACAACGAGTACTACTTACAGAAGGAGGGTTTGGCCATGGGTTCACCGCTTCGTCCGTTGTTAGCAGATATCTTTATGAATAACTACGAACACGAGCATTTGGTAAAAGAACCGAACATCTTATATTATTATAGATTCGTGGACGATATTTTGCTGGCTTGGAAGGGCACAGAACGTCAGCTTCACTGTTTCCTTACAAGAATTAATAGTATACACCCCAAAATTAAGTTCGAATTGGAGATAGAACAAAACAGCTCAATAAACTTCTTAGATTTGACTATCAAAAGGGAGGGTACCTCACACTCATTTGAAATTTATCGTAAACCGACGTATACAGATAGTACAATACCAGCATCGTCCTGTCATCCATCGCAACACAAAATGGCAGCATTTCACAGTATGATTCATAGATTATTAAATGTACTACTGAATATAGAATCATATAACAGAGAATTAAATATTATTTATCATATAGCTCAATCCAACGGGTATAGTAAACGCCTAATTGACAAGATGATTAGAGGAAAACAACTTAGAATGGCCAAGTCACTTTTATATCCCTCTATAAAAGAACCTATAAATAATACCGCTGTTCTTACCTATTTTGGAAGCATAACTGACCGTAAGGCGCGTATACTGAGGAGGAACGGCATCAGATCAGCCTATAAACCATACAAAACGTTAAAATTTCTTTGCAATGGTAAAGATAAAGTATGCAAGAACAAAAAGTCCGGTATTTATTGCTTAACATGCGACCAATGCCAAAATAAGTACATAGGACAGACGGGTCGAAGTTTTGAGCTGAGATATAAAGAATATTTAGCGGCGTTTAGAAACAACCAGCCGGAAAAGTCTCATTTTGCCGAACATTTACTTGAATCGGGTCATACCTTAAATAGCGGACATTCATTTGACGTCATACACACTTGTCAAAAGGGTATTAGAATGTGCGTATTGGAACAATTAGAGATTTTAAAGCGGGACAAGCATACATTACTGAACGATCAAACCAACTTTAACGGGTCCCCATTGCTGAATATATTCGCACACCGTCGTAATGACTCACATCAGTCGAGCAACGGAGGGAGGGGATTAGAAAGTACAATCGTTTATAAGACATGCCCACGGTTGGAAAGCGCTCAGTCGTTGCCCATCGTTCCTGAGGATGCCTCGTGCAGAGGCGAAACACGTGTCGAAGAATAGTCGGCGCATACAGCGGGATACTGCAAGTCAGGTATCTTCCTGGAACCCATACCATTCCTATATCCCTTATCCTTTTAGAGGAGTTCGATATTGTCAACCTTTTTCTATTGCAATAGTTGGGGTGGTCAATTCGAGGGTGCGTGGTGGGTTCCTCTTTCCTTCCATTAGGTTACAATGGAGTTCCACCAAGTAACGCCTGATTCAATCACCTATATCAAATCAGCAAGCATAGCTGTACAGACGAAATTATACATCAAACTTACGAAGCAACACCGGGTCGCATGTCAAAACGTGTGGTTCAATCAGAAATGTAAATATTACAAAGTCATTCCAAATTATATTACTATACGTTCCAATACGCACAGTCGGGCTGCCAATATAGCGATACAAAAAGCTCAAAAAATTTGGTTAGGTGAAGAGGCAAGACGTTGGTTTACGGTTCGCGATAATTTAAAACTACATTTAAAAATACTGCACTTAGAACTTTCATTCAAGTTACACAATGTCGAGTTCGATTTATTAGAACAAAAAGCTGGGGAATTAGCGTCAACTGTAGCTCACGAGAAATACATCATTCAAAGTAGGAAGTTACAAGAACTGATAGGAAGAATAACACCACCTTCAGACTATACTGGCAACACCACTTGTAATCATCAATTTCATCCCAGAATAAAGAATCTTTCGAACACCATTTTCACACGTGACGAGAACTCACTTTTGGAGAAGGGATTAAAGTATAGTATTCCTCAAAAAGTTACGCAATATTCTTTGGAAACATTGGCGGTGGATGCAGAAATAGCTATTACCAGAAATAAAAAAGATAACATAGTCAAGAGTTTAGCTGCCCATCAGTTAAAAACATACAAATCGACTAATTTCATTAACTGCGAACTAAAAATATATAAATCCATCCAAAATAAAATTCAACAAAATGATTTGGTGGTAAATAAGGCGGATAAAGGCAACACCGTAGTAATTATGTCTAGATCGCAGTATAATAGCAAAGTACAAGATGTAATACACACCGAAGATTTCCAGCGTCTGCCCTACGATCCTACCAAACGATTTCATGCAGAATTAAAACTCAGTATCAAGTCAAGTACTTACTTTTTTCCACAAAACTGCTATTTAGCGAAAAGTCTTATACCGATGAACCCTCAGTGTCCGCTGTTGTATGGTTTACCAAAAATACATAAAGATCAGGTGCCCATCCGTCCAGTCGTCTCATATGTCAACGCTCCAGCTTATAAATTAGCGAAATATTTAAACGGATTTATTAAAGAGAAGACGTCATTCACCGCAAAATACAGCCTGAAAAATAGTTATGATTTGATTAGTAAAATAAAACACATCTGTCTACCTAGAAACACAAAACTCGTGTCTTTGGATGTAAAAAGCTTATTTACAAATGTCCCGTATAAAGAATGTTTAGTTATAATTAAAAATCTGCTGGGAAGAAATAGAATACACCCAGAACAGATTCAGAATATTTTGAAATTAACCGAGTTATGCAGTAAACAAAATTATTTTCAATTCAACAACGAGTACTACTTACAGAAGGAGGGTTTGGCCATGGGTTCACCGCTTCGTCCGTTGTTAGCAGATATCTTTATGAATAACTACGAACACGAGCATTTGGTAAAAGAACCGAACATCTCATATTATTATAGATTCGTGGACGATATTTTGCTGGCTTGGAAGGGCACAGAACGTCAGCTTCACTGTTTTCTTACAAGAATTAATAGTATACACCCCAAAATTAAGTTCGAATTGGAGATAGAACAAAACAGCTCAATAAACTTCTTAGATTTGACTATCAAAAGGGAGGGTACCTCACACTCATTTGAAATTTACCGTAAACCGACGTATACAGATAGTACAATACCAGCATCGTCCTGTCATCCATCGCAACACAAAATGGCAGCATTTCACAGTATGATTCATAGATTATTAAATGTACCACTGAATATAGAATCATAGAACAGAGAATTATATATTATTTATCATATAGCTCAATCCAACGGGTATAGTAAACGCCTAATTGACAAGATGATTAGAGGAAAACAACTTAGAATGGCCAAGTCACTTTTATATCCCTCTATAAAAGAACCTATAAATAATACCGCTGTTCTTACCTATTTTGGAAGCATAACTGACTGTATGGCGCGTATACTGAGGAGGAACGGTATCAGATCAGCCTATAAACCATACAAAACGTAAAAATTTCTTTGCAATGGTAAAGATAAAGTATGCAAGAACAAAAAGTCCGGTATTTACTGCTTAACATGAGACCAATGCCAAAATAAGTACATAGGACAGACGGGTCGAAGTTTTGAGCTGAGATATAAAGAACATTTAGCGGCGTGTAGAAACAACCAGCCGGAAAAGTCTCATTTTGCCGAACATTTACTTGAATCGCGTCATACCTTAAATAGCGGACATTCATTTGACGTCATACACACTTGTCAAAAGGGTATTAGAATATGCGTATTGGAACAATTAGAGATTTTAAAGCGGGACAAGCATACATTACTGAACGATCAAACCAACTTTAACGGGTCCCCATTGCTGAATATATTCGCACACCGTCATAATGACTCACATCAGTCGAGCAACGGAGGGAGGGGATTAGAAAGTACAATCGTTTATAAGACATGCCCACGGTTGGAAAGCGCTCAGTCGTTGCTCATCGTTCCTGAGGATGCCTCGTGCAGAGGCGAAACACGTGTCGAAGAATAGTCGGCGCATACAGCGGGATACTGCAAGTCAGGTATCTTCCTGGAACCCATACCATTCCTATATCCCTTATCCTTTTAGAGGAGTTCTATATTGTCAACCTTTTTCTATTGCAATAGTTGGGGTGGTCAATTCGAGGGTGCGTGGTGGGTTCCTCTTTCCTTCCATTAGGTTACAATGGAGTTCCGCCAAGTAACGCCTGATTCAATCAACTATGTATGGTTTTGGTTGTGGCGGCGGGAACAGCTTTCGCCGTCTCCGTCGCGGTTGGGGTAATGAAAAGGATTTCGGTATCCATACGTTTACTTAAAGACTTCATCCCTCTGGCTTCCCACCCTCCATGGAGCCCGCAACAGGGAACGTCATACCGGACGTTAGGATTACCAGAGGGATATAGGAACCCAAGGCTGGCTTACAGCACGACATCGGGCGCCCGCTCGGGTCATAGGTCGGAGCCGAGTTACCAACTCCATCCGTCTTCCCTCGCTTGCGCCTTCAGTATAGCCTTCACCCACCACATCAACAGCCGAAATAAATTCCAACTGCTGATGCGGACCCCACGTCCCTAGCCTGTGGCCCTCTGACGGGACACGATGGCCATTTCCCCCGCTGCGGCTCACAGCGGGGGCTACCGTTTAGCGTGAAATCGGGACCAAAGAGGGCGTGTTGCCTCACAGTCGCATTACCGCCAGCGCCGCTCGGCTCAACCCCCCAGGACTCCGTCTTCCCCGCGTACGGCGCTCGACTGCGCAGGTCCTTGCGCAGGTGGTCAACTTCTCTTACCCGTGACTATTTACTACGGGCCCAAGCCCACCCGGCCACGAGGGGGCGTGGTGAAGAGATGTGTAAGTGAATGTGTGTGTGTGTGCGCGCATGTGTGTACGTGTGTGTGTATGCGTGTGTAAAGTGCCTGTTATTTGTGTTTCGGCTGGAGGTTTTGGTTGCATCCATTTCTGAAGGAACTGGACCAAGAACGGGCGGCAACCTCGAGAAGGATAGTCCACCAGCCTTGCCTTAGGGATCATCACGACCTGCGCTACCCCTGAGACCATTCGCCACTCCCTGCACCGGACTCAGGTGCAGGGAGTAGAAGTCAGTGCAGCTCAGTGATGCTAATGATGAGTTGATCTGCACGGGCTTCCGCCCTTCGCCGTACCTTTTGCGGAGACGCTGTATCCTAAGAACTTTACCTCGTCAGACCCGAAGACACACTTTGAAAGATTGATTACTACGCCGTATTCCTGAAATCTTTTGAAAATAATACGTAGGTGATGCTCTCATGGGTTCTGTGGTCTTTCGAAAATACCAAAAGTCGTCTGAGAACGCATAACAGAAATCTAGACCTCGTAACATTTCGTCTACAAATCTTTGAAACGTTTGACCAGCATTCCTAAGACCAAAGGTCATAAATGGGAATTCGAACAGTCCAAAACGAGTCGTAATGACGGTCTTATGAATATCGTCTGGAAATACTGGAATAAAATGATACGCTTTAACCAGGTAATTTTTTGAAAATACCCTCGATCCGGCAAGGCTTTGTGAAAAATCGTGTATGTGACGTATAGGATATTTATCTGGTATGGTCCTTGAGTTCAATAACCGATAGTCACCGCACGGTCGCCATCCATTTTCCTTTTTAGGCGCGAGGTGTAATGGAGAACACCATGCCGAATTTGACGGTCTGGCTATGCCATCTCGTAACATAGTCTCAAACTCGCCTTTCGCAATTTTCAATTTCTCAGGGGCTAACCTGCGTGGCGTACACGATACAGGTGGCCCTGGTGTAGTGTTTATGTGGTGGACTGTATTGTGTTTAATTGCACGGTGTATACCTGGTGGTCGTGGAATGTCAGGGTATTCGCGTAGTATGTTGTGGTATGTAGAATCACCAAATATTACCTTTACTGACGAGATGGCCCCGGTCGAACGAGAGAACGAAGCGGAGACACTGGTCTCTGCAATTGACAATTAAATTATAATGAGATAAAAAATCTATTCCAATTATAGGCTTATTTACATCAGCCACAATAAACTGCCAAGTAAAGTCGCGGCGTAACCCTATATTTAACACTAAATTAATATAACCGTATGTATTAATTGTAGTACCGTTAGCCGCACTAAGTTGGTAACCGGTCACTTTGTTATGTCTATGGGTCAAAGAACGCGGGAAAACACATAGGTCGCTGCCGGTATCGACTAGATATTGAATCTTTGTTCTCTGGTCGGTGACGAAAACGCGACCAATACTGGGGCAATCAGTAGTCGCGTTTATTGATTGCCCGCGGCTTTACCCGACGTTTGAAAGTCACATGGTCGAATACACCGCTTTGCTTGGTCCCCAAATTTGCCATGGTACCAACATACTGGGTACCTCTTGTAGCTTGAATGTGATCTGGTAGAATTTGAACGGATACGGTCTGCACCACGGCGGGTTTGTCTAATGCGTGGTCTCGAAAGCCTAGCTACTTCAGTTGCTAATGATTCTACCTGCTTTATCAATTCGGCGATCAGGGCTAAGCTGTCAGCTGAGCCATTGGAGATCGACGCGGTCGCTGCTGCCACTTGAGGGGTTACGACGTCGTGGATCCGGTCAGCTAACTCCGCCAGCTCGTCCAAGTCGGTCTTCGGCTGCGTTGCGATGATGCTTTGTGTACCGCTAGGTAGTCGGCTCGTCCAGATGGTGCGTAGAAATTCTTTCGGAACGCCTGGGCCAGCTAATTTCAAGAGGTGACGATAGAACTGAGAAGGTTTTCTATCGCCCAGCTCCTCATGCATGAGAAGCTGCTTCACTTTCTTTTCTCTTGATGCAGATAGCCGTTTGATGAGCTCCGTTTTAAATTTGTCATATTTACTGACGGTAGGTGGCGATTCGATAATGTCTTCGACTTCGCTTGCATATGCTGGATCCAAATTGCCCACGGCGTAGCAGTATTTTGTGCTATCCGTAGTAATATTTGCTAGAACAAATTGTGCTCCTTGTTGAGTAAACCACAGCGCCGGTTTTTCTGGCAAAAATGGCGGTATGCGTACGAGAATGTTCCCGGCACGCTGTCTTGGCTCATCTTGGTGTTCTTCGGGGTCACCAGTGTGGGGTTGATGTGTATGTTTGGAGATAGGAAAAGAAAGATAGATTGTTCACAGTCAACAGTTTAGAGTTTATTACGCCACACACAATAGTTCACATTTATACACGAACACAGAAGAAGCAGAGAATGAGAAGGAGTACACAGTAAGATGAGAAGAAGAGTAAGCGAGCGATAGCAGATAGGCAGAGCTAAGTGCGCGTAGGCTCGATATGTAAGTAAGGAACCGACTGGCCGGCGTCCGGGCTCTGGTATGCGGTAGGGCGTGGCACTCCTTGAGCGCGTGACAGAAAGGTGGGGCATCGGCCGTCGCAGGCGCCGCCGGCCGGTAGATTCACTACTAATACAAAGTGTTGGTTTGTCAACATGTACAATTATTTTAATTAATTATTTATAATATGATTATGATTGTTCTAAGTTAACATTAAAACAATAAGGTAACACACTAGTAACAATATTAAATCGGCAAAACACAATAAATACAATTTACCCACTACATACTTAGGTATAGAACAGCTATGCTTTGAATTGAATTTGGATGTAATGGAGGCATAATTTTTTTTTATTTCAATAAGAGCGTTTATTCAAATGCAACGTTAAGTCAATATATCTAGAACAACTTTTTTTTTTAATTATCACCTCAGTCTGCCGTGACCACGGTTCCTGTAAAGACACTGAAACGTCGGCTAGTAATAATTAAAAAAAAATGTAGTTCTGGATCATTCAGTTTCGGTTCGGTAAATGTAAACTAACCAAAACTCGCTCGATCACGATAGAATCCGTAAACCGTAGTTTGATTTCAATGTGTAACATTCGCATAAACTCAAGAAGATACCTACTCAATATATCTAGTCAATTATTTGAATAATTTTTAAGTTTTATGTTCCAAAAAAAATTCGGGCAAGTGCGAGTCTGACCCGCGCACCGAGGGTTCCGTACGCATTTTACCTTATTTGAGGTTGGTGCTAATTACGCTAGTCCTCTAAATCTGTATGAGCGCCCATACAACTTAGAGGACTATCTTAAATTGAGTCTACTATGTATGCATGGGGACACCCTTAAATTTTCCACTTTTTTATTTTTTGTAATTTTCCCTTTATTTGTGCTGTAAGGCCTGCATTTCCTGCTTTTGGCCAAATTTCGGGATTCTCGTTTAACGGGAACTACCATATAGGCTTTTGACCCAAAACCTATAGGGTACTAACGGTTGACCTAGAATTGTCAATTTAGGTTAAAACCAAGGTCTTACAGCACAAGTAAAGGAAAAATTCCGAAAATTAAAAAAAGTTGAATATTAAGGTTAATTTTGGTACTAACAAGTTTTCGCAAAAATCGAATTTTGACCATATCTTTTTATCGGGACCCAAGACCCTGATTTTTATACACCTAATAGGAATTATAGACCTCAGTATCTGGTATAAATTTCAATTTGCTAGGTCCACCCGTTCCTGAGAAAATCGCTGGTGACACACGGACAGACAGACAGACAGACAGACGGACAAGAAAGTGATCTTATAAGGGTTCCTTTTTTTACCTTGTGAGGTACGGAACCCCAATGATTAGTAAAATGTTTATGTTACACGTTTGCTTGTGCCCATGGCTTTGGGGATACCAATAGACAGCCATTCCAAGGGTATCTATCGGATTCATATCCACGATTTATGCTGATTTTTTAAACTGACTTCTTTAAAATATTTTATACACCTACCATTACAATATCTTCATCGCCTTCGGTTAGCGTTAGCTGGAAAAAGTACTACTCACACCACTGCCTTTTAAATTATTAACCTGTTTAATTTCGTGGTTGGTCAACTTAGCTCACGCCGCAAAGTCACGGCAAATCATAGGCATTTCAACTTCATTTTTCAATAATTGCGCAATTGTTACTCGGACAAAAATACTCGTATTAGTAAGTACATGCCTGATATTAATATATTACGTGGAACAAATCTGTGTAGTAACCGACCGCAGAAGGCAGACAAGTAATAGATGAATCTCATCAATAGGGTAGTTAATTTCATTGAGTGTTAATCGTTTTGCGCCCAAGGGAGTAATCCCTAAGACTTAAGTTTGATACTCCATCTTGTGGGCCTATGGTAAGAATCACGGCGATGATATTATTCACAAGACCAAATAAAATGCTGTATATTTGTTTCCGAAATAAGCAGGCAGACATTATATTTTTAAATACATAATTTACATTATAAATATGATCATTATATTTTATAACTGTTTCATCATCATCAGCCCAAAATACTTACATCATCTCAGCCGATAAACGTCCACTGCTGGACACAGGATTTTCTATACAGACGAAGTCTCGAGACAGGAAACAGTCCTACAATGGCTTTGTAATATTGATAAGACTAAATTCCAGAAAATTATAAATAAATGTAAGAGCCTTTTAGAAAATATGAAACCAATAACTGTGTTTCTAATTATTTTTTTTATGGTAATAGGCGGCAAACGAGCCGACGGATCGCCTGATGGTAAGCAATTACCGCCGCCCATGGACACAAGCAACACCACAGGAGTTACAAGTGCGTTGCCGCCCCTTGGGGTTGGGAAAAGGGCTAGGATGAGGAGTGGGGTGAGGGAGAAGGAATAGGGGATAGGGCCTCCGGTACTCTTACCGTTGGACTGCCTCCGTGGTCCAGTGGATAGCGTATGCGACTGCTAATCGGATGTCCCGGGTTCGATTCCCGGGTCGAGCAAAGTGTTACTGGGATTTTCCGAATTCTCAGTAGCAGCACGGAGTCTGGTGATGTGCCCGGTAATGCCAATAGGCTCGCCCCCTATTACGTGGGACCTAAAATTCATCAGTCGAAATGGGAGTGTAATATTACTCCTCAGCCTACCCCTTCGGGGATACAGGTGTCAGATATAAAAAAAAAGATTTCCAACAACTATTTACAAAGAACACCCTTAAACAACTAACAAACAATTTATCAAACAAAACAATTACACGATCATTTTAATCAAACAATCACAAAAACATATGAGTTCGCGCTAAGCCCGTTTTTTGTCATCCCCAAATCCTAGATAAAGCCGTCCACTCATCATGTCTAAGTACGGGCTTAATTCTTTCCGCGTCATTAACGTACACAATAGAATTAGTGGGGTGATGAATGCCCGGCGTTACCTAATATCTTTAACTAATTGAGTATTTAAGATGATATGTTTGGTTTTTGATTTGATTGGTTTTGTTTTATACTAGTTTTTGATAGTGGCTTCGCCTGATTGGAATTCGGTTCTAAGGTTGTCAATCTGCGATTTTGATATAATTGCTATCGCCATCATCATAATCATCAGCCGTGTTGATAATCTGTCCAATCTAGGAGAACTCTCAGACAAGTAGGTTTAGGGTCGTAGCACACGTATCAACTCGGAAAGCGATCGGCATCGTATCAACTGGAGCCGTTAAGTATTATTTGTATGGAACTCCCTACTGCAACGCACACTTATCGGAATCGTAACGTAATCGCCTCGCCTCGGGACAAGCTCACGAACCGCGGTGCGGTGATTGCCTTGCGGTTCCTGCGCTTACGGTTCTCCGTACGCTAGCTTACGGCTCTCCGTAGCCTAGCTTACGGCTTCGTCCACGCCCCTCCCGCGGTCTGCGTTCGGATTCAAAATTATTGAAGTAGTGCCGCCTAGCCGTCAACCAGCGGTCGGCGAGCCGTAAGCACAGCGTCGTCTAGCTGTAGCCGAGTCGACGTGCCGGAGCTTCTGATCTGCTTACGTTACGTGGTTACGTCAGGATGACGCCTGTTGACGGCAAGGCGAAGGGCGATACGGTGACGATCCTTTTCCGAGTTGATATGTGTGCTACGACCCTTACTCACGCTGTTTTCCTTCGCCGCTTAGTAAGCAATAATTAACTGATTAACACGCACAACGTTAGCGGTACACGCCATGGTTTTAACTCGAAACCCTCTGCATAGCAGTCTGTTCTTCTCTCTCCTATCGCTGCCTGACAAGCTCATATTCTGTCAAACCAGACCTAATTTTCGTATTTTATATGATATTGAAGTTATGTTTTGAATGTACTCAGAAGCGGTATTCTGATAACCTAATGTCATTATCGTATAATTTGATATAAACAGTTCGACGTTGACACATATTTTGACACTTGTTTCAATTACGATCTCGTTACTATTACATTCAAATATCAAATAATTTTAAAGAATACGCTTTTTGTGACGTAAGTATGACACTGACATTATATCGAAAATGTATTTATTTAGGAGAATTGGACCCCAGGTTAGACCAGGAAACGGAACCCAGGCTCTAGTACGAAAGCTTTTGAATGCAAACGGGTTAAGGCTAGGTCGATAATGAAGCTATATAACTGCAGAGTTTTAGCGAAATCCGTCCGAAAGTAGTTCTTGTGTGAACAGAAGTAAACATCCATACATCATACATATATACATATATCTTCATAAACTTTTGCATTTATAATGATTATTAGTAACATAAATTATACCAAGACAGAATAATTCACCCTGCTCATCAGATAAACATAATAATACTTATGTCTTAGGTAATAATCGTTATGGATATTTAAATTCCATACATCCATCCATCCTTATAAACATTCGTACTTATATTACTCGTAGGACCAAGAACTATGAAGCCGTCATTAAAAATATGTCCCGTCTGCCAACAACTAGACAATAGCCTAACCCTTCTTACGCTAGCGCAATAAAGAGATTAGACACCAAAAAGTTTAATTTCAACGCAAGTCAGTCGTGAAAATCGGTCCACTAGATTGAAAACTCTTCAAGTGTCGGACGAATGTGAATTAAATTAAATTCCCGCTTCAATCCTAGCGCCATTGCGGACACACTTGTAACTCAAACATTCGGTTATGTAGATAATGTGGGGCGTTTAATAAAGGATTTTATATTAGTAAAAGGATTGTGGTGGTCGTTATTAAATTTATGATCAGCTGGAGGTAATTAATTTTACCAGGCTATGAGAAAATTGCTTTTTTTTTTTCGGTGAGCCATTATGACATAGTAGTGTATGTGTATCCTAATGTGAGAAGAGGCCCGTGCCTAACAGTGGAACAGTTTACATATATCGTCAGGACTGAAGATAAAAATGTTTACTAAATTTCAGGCAGATCAAACTTAGGAATTGTGTTTTTATTTTTGGGTAATCAGGTACCATCAGGCAGAAAGGGGAGAGGCAGCGATAGCCTAGTAGAGATACCAACAGACTGCCAAGCAGAGGGTATCGGGTTCGAATCCACGGCGCTCACCAATGACTTTTCGGAGTTATGTGCGTATTGAATTGTTAATTATCGCTTGTCCCGTGCCTCGGAGAGCACGTTAAGCCGTCGGTCCCGGTTGTCATGAAAATCTTTGACAGTCGTTATGCCGCGTTTCCACGCTTGCCAAGGCTCGACAAGCATCTACAAGCCCCAAGCGTCCACAAATCTCGCTTGGCATTTGCAAGTCGTTTACACGCTTGTGAATGCGTCAGTGCGCTACGTACATCCAAGCAAGGCGGACGCCGAACTTGTATCGGCTATTACGTATGGTTTTATTTTATAGACTCACGCCTGTATTCCCGAAGGGGTAGGCAGAGGTGTAACACTAAACCCACATTGCGCCATGAATTTCTAGGTCCCACATACGTCACATACCCCATATAATAGAATAGCAGTCACATACGCTATCCACTGGACCACGGAGGCAGTCACGTTTAGTTTAACCTACTTTTATTTGAAATACAAGTAAAGTAAAGCATAAGCAAGGAACAAACAAGCAAAAGAAATTCAACCAGCCACTCATTTTGAGACATAACTAGACGTGCGTTCGTTGCGAGATCACAGCGGCTACTAAGCGCGGGCCAACGTGTGAACGCGTTGCAAGCGCTTGCCGCAAGCGTCCTTTGATCTGTGTCCAAAAACCGACACTAGACCGGATCCTGTTCAAGCGTCCACAAGCTCACGCAAGCCAAGCCAAACGCCCTCTTTACACGCTTGCGCTTGTGGATGCTTGTCGAGCCTTGGCAAGCGTGGAAACACGGCACTACAGGGTGTCGGTACCTTCTAAAATAAACTGACACTAGTCTAAACCATGGAATATCGCTATCCCTTCTGGTTGCGGTGGTCACACAGGCAGTCGCTCTGTGGAAAAGCAAATATTCAGCCAAATCCGGTTAAACCAGTAAGCGGACCCCAGATTGAAACTGGGATAACGCTAAAATGATGAAGTACCAATCCAGCATACAGTACATATAACAGTTTCTCAAAAATAATGCAAAGTAGAACTTATTAGCTCTTGTTAAAATGTCTTATTGAGGTATCTTTAAAACTACCACAGGTAGTAGAGCCTTGCTAATTTCAGCATGAATGGGCCGGCTCGACCGGGGAAGTACTACCCTCTCACAGAAAATCGACGTAAAGTAACAGTACCTAAACTTTTGCGTTTCGTTCGGTGAGTGAGAATGCCGGAGGCCCTATCCCCTTTCCTTCTCCCTCATCCCACTCCTCATCCTATCCCTTTTCCCAACCCCAAGGGGCGGCAACGCACTTGTAACTCCTGTGGTGTTGCTTGTGTCCATGGGCGGCGGTAATTGCTTACCATCAGGCGATTTGCCTGCTCGTTCGCCGCCTATTACTACAAAAAAATACTTTGAAATTACGGATTGTAGCTTGGCTAAGCCTGCGGCTCCGCCCTCGTGAATTATTTACCAAAACTTTCTTCAGTAATCTTACCATCTATCTGTAAATCTGTTTATAACGTTCAAATAGGCAGACAGACGCGACCAGGGAATTAAATCATTTAGCTGAATCATTACATAATATAAGGCAGAATATACACTATGTACACACATCATATTTTAACAAAAACAGAGCCAGTATTAGGTATATAATACAAGTGCCTAATCTCATCATAATAGCAAAGCGATTAATGTTAATGAACTAAAAGAGCTTAGTCGTACAATGCCAATTAGTATTGCTTGTTTAATCTATGTTATAAATACACATACATACTCACGCCTTTTTCCCGTCGGGGTAGACAGACAACAGAACGCCACTTGCATCTATCCTTACAAACCTCACGCGCTTCCTCTACACTCATTACTCTTTTCATACATGCTTGCCGGTTTCAAGTACTTCGAACCTTGCCGATTTTTAGGACGTCCCCAATTTGGTCGAGGAGTGTCCGACTAGGTCTGCTGCGACCGACTTGCCCACACACATTCGCCTTATAGATCGGATTCGTCATTCTTTCTTCACTCATTCGCTCCACGTGTCCAAACCACTTCAGCATTCCTTTCTCAATCCTAGTCACGACATCTTCTTTCAGACCACTGTTCTCTCGTGTAGTTACATTGGGAATTCTATCAATGAGTCTCATGTTATACATGGTTTTAGGATATTCTCATAGCTTAGTGGAGATACCAACAGACTGCCATGCACAGCGTATCGGGTTCGATCACGCGGGACGCATTACTTTAAGAGGTTGGGTGCGTATTAAATTGTTGATTACTTATCGCTTATTATTGAAGTATTGTTGATTCTATTTTTATAGGATCACGCCTGTAATCCCAGAGGGACTGGGCAGAGATGAAATATTACACCCAAATTTCGCCACGTTATGAATATTTTGGTCCCACGTAATAAATGGGATACACATTTCGGCCGACTTCGCCCGTGGTCGCGGCGGGACTCAAAGTCAAGCAAGTCGGCCGAAACGTTAGCAAATACCGAGGTATTAATGCCTTAAATATATTATTTATCGCGAGTAAGACCCGCTAAATAACCTTGTATTATGTATTTACTAGTCGCGAAAGTTTAAAATCCTTTAATTTGTACGACACTCAAAATATTGTGCGCACCTACTCTACTGCCCAATTTTTCCGTTGAAGTGGACCAATACACAAGTTAGGGGACTTGGATATTGAACGAACATTTTCTTGGAAACCTTCATACGGGTCGTGGAAACCTTCCAAACGATTAGATATTGCCTCGGATCCGTGTACCTTGCTTACGATATTAAAATATCTACCGGTAAACAAAACAAGATTGCAAACTTTTGCTGAACCCGTGCTCCGGAAAGCACGTAAAGGCGTGTCTGATATATATCATCATGTATCGCTTGTCCGATCTGATCACCGTATTCGTATCACTGATGAGTGTCATAATCGCCTGTTAGGACGCGTAATGATTCGCGCTCATGATACCTAGTCTGGATACGCTGCTCTAATATGACACGTTTGTGATACGACCCCAACCGTGAAGAAAATAAAGGATGAAAAGCATCCTTAACAAAAGATATACAGATATATTTATTTCTGCATTTTGGTTGTTTACAACACTTATACAAGTCAAAACCCTATTCTAGATGATACCGGCTTTTCCTAGCTATATGACTTCTTGAGAAGAAAGGCCGAAACAAACACAGATTCATTGCTTTTTTTTGTCATTTCATTATATTTCATCAATTCGTTTACATTTTTTTGAAGTTCAGACATAATAGGTTTAGATTCGAGTACAATGCAGGATATCATCTGACGCTTATAACTGACTCAGCCCGCTGATGGCCCGCATGCAACAGCAATCGTACGGCTCAACCTTGATTGAGGAAGCCAGCATGACCTGAATCATATCTAAATACTTACTACCTGATACGATACAATAAATGAAATGGTGATACGGTGATCGGATCGGGCAGGTGCTGGTCTCGGCTGTCATGAAGAGCTTTGACAGTCGTTATAAGGTGTCAGTATTCATGGTTAGGTATAATGACACTGCTCTAAGCCATGGAATATCGCTGTCATTTCGTGTTGCAGTGCCGACGACAGTCGATATGTTGAAACGCTGATAAATATGCCGTTGAATATGGTATATATTAGAGAGCGGACCCTGCGTAAGTCTTGGATGCAACTGGGATAACGCTGGAACAATGATGATTATTATGATGACTGGTGAACACAAAAAGCATTTCCCTTCAAGGTAGTAGAGCCTTGCTGATTTCAGCATGAATGGGCCGGCTCGACCGGGGAAGTACTATCCTCTCACAGAAGATCGACGTAAAGTAACAGTACCTAAACTGTTGCGTTTCGTTCGGTGAGTGAGAGTCCTGGAGGCCCTATCCCCTATTCCTTCTCCCACATCCCACTCCTTATCCTATCGCTTTTCCCAACCTAAAGGGGCGGCAACGCATTTGTGACTCTGGTGGTGTTGCTTGTGTCCATGGGCGGCGGTAATTGCTTACCATCAGGTGATACATCTGCTCGTTTGTCGCCTATTACGATAAAAAAAAACTTCCAATGATGCCCTCGCCGCGTCCAATCTGTGCACATTAATGCGATAAATTCTAAAACTACTGTAAGGATTCTGTACTGTTTCTACAATAGGCAAAGTGATTCCTAAGAAAGATTTAGGTGTATTATTCACTCCGATGGAGCCACGGTCAAAGTCTAGTCAATCATCATCATCATGTCAGCCTAGAGACGTCCACTGCTGGACATAGGCCTCCCCCAAGGTTTTCCACACAGACCGCTTTTGAGCCGCCCGCATCCAACCGCTTCCCGCGATCTGAACCATATCGTCGGTCCACCTTGCAGGAGGTCTACCTCTGCTGCGTCCTCCGGTACGTGGTCGCCACTCCAGTACCCACCTGCCCCAACGGCCATCGGTTCTTCGCGCCATGCGCCTTGCCCATTGCCACTTCAGCCTGGCTATTCGGAGAGCTATGTCGGTGTCTTTGGTTCTCCTGCGGATCTCCTCATTTCTCTAGTCAAGTCAATAATAAAACAAAACCTACCTGTATCTACATTGCAAATATCGTCACAAAAACCAAATTGATTCATAACATTGATTCACACTTTGCCAAAAGTTCACTAGGGTGGTTCATGCATAAATATACATAAATTTTGTATGTGTATTATGCATGTGTGTGCATGTGGCTGAGTGGAGTCAGGGCGCAAAATGCATATATTAAACTTGGTCCTTGGTTTATATGCACTGCTTGTACTGCGTTGAAGCCTTATTCTGGTTAATATAGAACCTAAAAATTCGTTGTAAAATCTTTTGGGTTTTGTTTGGAACAATCGGGCTTTAAGTAAAGTAGACTCAAGTAATTTGCTGAAACTATACAATAGATAAATATATACAGGGTGTCACAAGACCCATCACCAAGCCGATGTCTACTCGTTGTGGACATCATGCCAAGTCATACTAACCAAAAATAAAACCTGGGAAACGAAGTTTTTTTTGAGTTTTCACATTTTTTTACCGCAATTAAAAGCGCGCGCGTGCAATGCTCGAAATACCTACTTACCTATGGGAGCTATAGGGCATCTAAAGAACATATTGGCGGGGTAAATGCATCGATTTTGTACCTAATTAGAAAAAATCCATACTAACTTTGAGCCTCAATATCTCCTGAACCAGTAATTTCCCAGGTATGGTGCCGAAGTAAATAATGGTCGTAGTGATTGGTACAACATGGGATTTCAGTTTTCGTTAAGGGTCTTTTTACACCCTGTATAATAGATAAAAAAATACAATAGATTAATAAAATTTATCTACACATATTATAAACTGAAGTGCCCTTTTCGTCCTGTTTAGTTATATAAACGGGATGAACTCAATAATCACAAAATCTATTCTGTACGGTTTTCACCAATAGTCAGTGTCATTCCTCAGGCAGGTTTATATGTACAATCACGCGGCAGTGACATCCAAACTAGGATTTATAATGTTTGGATCAACAAACGTGTTGTCAAAAAACTCGCAACAAACAGCGCAAAGTTAAACAACCAGTTAAACGACTTAACCATACTGCCGTAAACCTCAAACTTTTATCTCGTTGGGGTAGGCTGAAGTGTATTAAACACTCACACTGCGCCAGTTATGTTTCAGTCCCAATGTAATATGGGGCGAGCCTATTGCCATCTACAGGGCACATTATATCAAAGGGCCTGGGGTACCTGGAGATCGAACCTGAGACCATCGTCTCGGCAGTCCGTTACGTGCACCACTGGCCTATCACCGCTTCAATTATATTAATTTTTTATTAACAGCAGCTAAACGTTTTAAATAGCCACTAATATAATCGCCTCTGTCCCAGCTGAGGGACAAATTGTTCTGCAATTTAATTAGTTTCCGTTTGGAAATCTGAATAATCTACTTTTTCTGTTCAGTAATTTTTACTTGACATTTCCCTAGAGAACCTTTCGAGAACATTGAGTTTTATTTTAAAATTATTTCATTTGTTAACAGACAGAGTTTAGTAATTTCAAATTGTCTTTCGGGATAGGTACCAAATAGCTTTCTTTGCAGTATTTCAGCACTATTGTAAGTGACAAAGATTGAAAAAGATATGTTGCGTTGGTTTGGATATTTGAAATGGATGGATGAAAGAAGAAATACGAAAGGAGTGTATCGAGCGAGAATGAATGGAAATGTCGGTAGGCGACGCCCTAGGTGGACGTACGCCGACCAAATACGTGACGTACTGAAAAAGGGCCAAATTAAAAGTACTCATAACCGACGCGCATGCATGATGAGGTTAATGAATGTCGATGAAGCGAAAGAGGTATGTTTGAACCGAAGCATGTGGCGTGCCATAGTCTCTGCCTACTCCAATGCAAGACAGGCGTGACGATATAGATATCTAAGTGCTACTGCTAGAAGGCTGCCTGTCGTGAGTTTGATTTCCACTCGTAATATGTGGAAATCGACACGACGCACAAGTTTGTGTGCTCCCAGGTTTATATACTGAGTCTGGTTTGTATCCATTGTTTGAATATTTTTAGTCCTCTGGACCATGTTCCTAGTCTTAGGAATATTTCTTTTGTGTCCACCCGCTGTCACGCTTATTCACTTTTTCTGTATATGTAGATTAAGTGCTTCTGTTACTGTCAGCACAAACTTTATCTGTTTAAGTAGATTAACTCTTTGAATGCCGGAACGCGGATCCACGTGAGACACAATAGCTTTTTAATTGTGTCTGGCATTCCGGCATACAAGAGGTTAAGTGCTTCTGTTACTGACTGAATGGGACAGGACGAAGGGGAAGACCTAGGCGGTCGTTCTCTGAACAGATTGGAGACATCCTAAAAAAGGACAGGTTAGAAGTACCCTTAACAAAAGAGCACGCATGATAAACTTGATGGGAGTGAATGAAGCAAAAGAGGTATGTGAGGATTGTTGCAAATGGCGTTCCCTAGACTCTGCCTACCCCTCCAGGAAACAGGCGTGAGTCTATGTATGTATGTATGTATATGTGATTATGAATAACTTGCTTTTAAGAATATGAATAGTTTTCTTTTGCCTATTAGGTACACATTTCCAACATAACTCCTACCTACCTATTTTCTCCATCATTGCATCGTGATCTCAACAATCTCGTTTCATTACACCAGAATACTTCACTTCTAAAGGATTTGTACGGGTTTAAAATTATTGCGGGCTCATAGGTGAGCAAGAGTTTATACCTTTTTGTTTTATACGTTTTTGTTCAGCACTTGGTAGTTGATGCAACTTTTCTAAAGAGCAGTTTTACCCGTGTTCGTTAGCAAGCTTCAGGAAAACCGTGTAGAGATAATATTAAGTGATCATAAGACGGAATGTTTCAACAGACTTTTTTTATAGTTTTACTCTTTTAGAAAGAGTTTTAGCTTCTAGGTATAATTTAAGATACTGTTAAAGTTTTCGTTAAGATGGAATTACTAAGCGCAAGTTACTGAATAATAGACAACATTTCAACGAAGAAAAATAGAACGAAAATAAATTAATGTTGGAGCTTGGAGAACAGAATACATAATCTTTTATACATAACCTTTAATGTGGGTAGCAACACTGCGGTCTCGAGTGCTTCAAAGAGACAGTCAGGGCCTCATCTCTAGCTAGCCTTTATTTGCTGGTTGAAGTGGACTTCAAAGGCTTCTCAAATCTGGCGTCCCTTAATTGGTCGGCCAGAGTTAAATCATAAGAGCAATTTGTAAGGGGTTGGATTTGTCAATCTTAAGAAATCCGCTCCGGATTTCGGCATCACGAGACCTGCAATGATGAAACTGGTGTCGCACCGCTCGACACTCCTAACCACTCGCACCGGTGTTGCCCTGTAGCTGCCTTTATGGCAGACTTTGTTTAAGACGCTGAGAACAGCCGAATGACAAAAAAAGGCTTGTCTCAAACAATTTTTTTGCTAAATCTGTAAAGTTTGTGACGACGGAAAAAATATATGTTAATCATGAACATATTTCTGAGAACCCTGTTGTATTCAAAACACGTTTTTGAAAAGTTTTCTCGATACAAAAAAATAGTAAACTAACCTCTTAAAATGATCTTCCAACAAAAAATATCTGTATTACTTATCAACGTACGTTGGTAAAATTTATAACAATAACGTATCATATTTAAATACAGAACTTGGTTGTTTTTTATTTTTCACTACTAAACGAGTTTTTAAGTAATTAATTTATTTTGTAAAAAGTTCGGAACGTCCCATCGTCGTCGCGCTTCTGTTTCTTATGTATACAATACGACAGTGACAGAAGCAGCTCAACTCAATAGCGGTTGTCAGTTACTTGGCGATTCACCGTTTGTCCCTTTCTATCGTGCCTACTTTGAGAGTATAATGATAAGCGAAGTTGATTTTCATCTTCAGTGTTTGTCTAGACCGGTCTTTAAATACCCATCACAATAGCTCAGTGTCATTAGTTTCCATACTAGTAGAAATAGTCCTGGATCAACAGTGGCTGACCCATGATGCAGTCCCCTGACTCCACACTCATGTCTCCATGTACGCCTGCCAAAGGGCGATGTATTTTTCTAACACCGCATTATGTAACAAAATACGCGAGATAGAAAAACATAAATATAAATGAAGTATTGCCGTGAAGAGCGCATATTACCTGGCAATTTTCCATTGCATTTCTGCGGCTTCACTGCTATTAAAGGCTGCGATATCTATTTCTTAACTTTAATTTTTATTTTTCAATTCTTGTTTATATCATTATGCTTATTTTAATGAAATGCAAATTGAAATTAAATTTATTTGCATAGAATACAGGCAGTAGGTACCAGGTATTACATAGGTGGTTTAGGACCGATACCATACACCCACATTAAGCATGCAAATGTATATAATAAAAACAATCAAAAACGGGCATAATTTTTAATTAATTTTCAACCAGCTATTAAAAAAAAAACAAAACAAACCAGCAATGTTTGTTTTTCGTGTGAGTGTGTGGTCAACTCTGGTGTCCGTGAACCCGGGAACTCGCAGGATCAGCAGACGCATACGCTATCCACTGAACTACGAAGGCAGTCTGGACCATGAAGTTCGTTTTCTTATACACTTATTATAAAAAATTACCGAGGGTTTTTGTACAGATTTTATGAATAGATAGTTTTTTTGTTTTTCGTGTGAGTGTGTGGCCAACTCTGGTGTTGGAGTTTTCAGACCGCCCGAAGGATTCTGACGTGGCTTAACGATCCTTATCCTTAGACAAGAACCGGGTCCGACAGCTTTACGTGCCCTCCGAAGCACGGCAGCGCTCAGATGTAAATGCCGCACACGGTCACCCATCCAAATGACGAACTGTGCAAGCGTTGCTTAAATTTCGCCGATCTGTTACGAACCGCAAGCCAAGTCTCGCTATGAGCGCTACAAAATCAAACAATATAAAAAACAATACAAGATACAGAGTACAAGAGTTCTTCGATTGCCACCACATCATCCTGAACTAAACCCCATAGAAAATGTGTGGGCAATTTAAAAAAATTATATTGCTTCACATAATGTAGACCAAAATGTGACGGAAATAATGAAACACATAAATGAACGTTTAAGTCAAATTGATAAAGGGATGTGGGGTACTTGATACTTGATGGCACGGGCTGTTTCCGCATCTCAACATCTTGGCGTGTATTTTGCGTGCGGGTGGGAATGGTTTCTTCATTCGAGCCACCCCAGCTCTTCGAGGAAGGCCAGCAGACTCTTGATGTGGCCCACTGCCTCCCTCAGGGTGCTGTATCTCGTCAGGTACTGCTGCCTGTACTGTGCGACCTCAGGGCAGTCGAGGAGCAGGTGGGCTGCCGTCTCGTCTGCCGCCATACAGGCCCTGCACAGCGGGCTGTCGGTGATACCTATAGTAAATAGGTGTTTATTAAAGAATCCGTGTCCTGTGTAGGCGGCCGTGACTGTCCGCAGTTGTTGTTTGAACAGCCGGAGGATTTGTTTGGCTATCTTACCGTCTACTGCGGGAAGAGCCTCCTTGGCCTGCCTACATGTTTCAATACCAATCCAGGACTGGTTGTGTTGGGTTCTGGTTAGAGATGTAAAATGACTGAATATGACAAGTCACAATTGTCATAAACCTAAAATGACCGGTCATTTACTGTCAAATTCAGTCAATTTGACTGAAATAATAATTTATGTCTATTCTCAACTACCACCAAATAATTTATTTATTTAGGTATCCAATTCACTCAGCGATTCTTTTTTTGTGACGTTTTCCCAGGAAATCTAACTATAAAGAAGACAAACTTACCAAGCCAAACTCTATCTGAATACAAAATTTATATATTATATATATACAGGCTGTAAAAAGATCCTTAACGAAAACTAAAATCCCATGTTGTACCAATCACTACGACCTTTTTTTACTTGGGCACTATTATATATTGAGGCTCAAAGTTCGCATGGAATTTTTCTAATTAGGTAAAAAATCGATGCATTTACCTCGCCAATATGTTCTTTAGATGCTCTATAACCCCATGGATAAGTAGGTATTTCGAGCATTGCCTCGCGCGCTTTTAATTGCCGTTTAAAAAATGTGAAAACTCAAAAAAAAATTCGTTTCGTAGGTATTATTTTTGGTTAGTATGACTTAGCAATTGGCATGATGTCCAGAACGAGTGGACTTCGGCTTGGTGATGGGTCTTGTGACACCCTGTATATGGTGGCAGACAACCGATCGCTACCCGAATCCTAAGCGTTCCACAGATTCACACATTCTTTGCGACGCAATCGCTTGCAGAAGCAAAGGGTGGAAAAACTTGTTTTCGTCAGGTCAAACCTCCGTCTTTTTGCGGAAAATAAACGTGCTCCTGCAATGTGTAATTTGAGCTCAGACTCGGAAGAAGAGGAATATGAAAACATTGTATTCATAGACGCCACGAACCACGCACAAGACATCATTGGTCATGATGATGAGGAAAATGATCCCTTAATACTTTAATTAGAATTAGAAAACAATCAGTAAAATGATAAACACTATGATTCTATTTTTTAAAGAAACCTACATTGTAAAATGTTTAATACTACAATAAATAATTATAAACCACTTTTTGTTTCAATTAAAAATTCGGTACACTTATATTAATCACAAAAAGTTAGAAAATACTTAAAACAGGACTAAAATATTAGTGAAATCAAAATGACCGAAATTGACCGTTTTTGACAGATAATGACCTTTTTTGACTGTTTTTGACCAATTTGACCGTAAATGACAGTCAATCAAATTCAGTCACTTTAGTCATTTTCAACACTAGTTCTGGCCCTATTCCTTACCAGGTTGCGATAAAAACCAGAAGGGAGGGGAATAATGGGCTCGGGTGCCACCACCTCTAAAGTGGCCCCTCTTCTGGCAAGTACGTCGGCTGCGTCATTCCCTCTTGAGCCACTGTGGCCCTTGATCCATTGCAGTGTTAATTTGTGCATACTTGTCGACATGTACAAAAGAAAGAAAAAGAATACTATAGACATTTTGACATGGAGTCAGAAATCATAATTAACCTTGGTGAGAGCAGAATCCGAAAATTCATCATTTGATTTTTCAAGTAGCGATTCAGAATAATCTTTAATAAATAAACATTAAATTACGAAATAACTGTTTTTTTTAAAACCCGTATATAACCCATAAATAACTGTATTTCTTCCTCTTGTCACGCACACAAAGTCACTGTATATGTACAAGGTTTACCCACACACAGGGCCGAGCGCCCAACTGAGTTGAACTATCTATAATAACGTCATTTGATTGAGCATTAGTTATGTCATAATGGCATAAATGTGTGGCATAAATGTGCGCGTGAGATTGGGAGGTCTCGGGTTCGATTCCCGGGTCGGGCAAAGTGTTATTGGGATTTACCGTTAGGAAATTTCCAGTAACAGCACGGAGTCTGGTAATGTGCCCGGTAGGGCAATAGGCTCGCTTCCTATTACGTGGGACCTAATAATTCATGGCGAAATGTGGGTGTAATATTACACCTCTGCCTACCCCTTCAGGGATACAGGCGTGAGCCTAGAAAAAAATAAAAAAAAAATTAAAATATATCCGTATTCTTAATCCGTCACCACACGGACAATGTCACCACCCCATATCATCCCATGGGTGTCGTAAGAGCCGATAGAGGGAGCATATTATGCAGAGTACAGCACTGTAAGAGAAGGAAAGCTTGTTACAAACCCTATGCCAACCCGTTTGGCCAGCGTGGTATAGTAGGCCAATTCCTCCTTTCAAAGGAGAGGCCTAGTCCAGCAGTGAACTGTTAAAGGCTGATGATGATGATGAAATATATCCAAATTTGATTAAATTTCATATTTACTACATTAAAACATAATTATATTTTTCTTTAATATATTATAATGCATAAATTGATTCAATGTTTAAAACACTTATCTACTAACCATTTGCGTAATTGAATTTTAAAATATTTCTTTTTTCTTTTTTTTAAAAGACAACTCCCGCACTAGGACTAAGTCCTGTGTCGCGGGGAACTTTACAAACATACAACTAACGGACACAATGAAACACCCAGACTCGAAACAACAATTTATGAATCACACAAAGTGTTGTCTCGTGTGGGGATCGAACCCACAACACTTGGGCGCAGTGTCAAGCGGCGAGGCGACCGCTTAAACCACTACGCCAACCGTGCAGTCAGTGCCGTCAGTCATTTAAACGGCAATTCCTTTATATTTTTGGGCAATTTATTAAATATAGATATGCACATAATATATGATAAACATATTTATTTCATTAATAGTAGTAGTTCTTAACTTAATCTGAAATATGCACAATCGACTTATACCGAATAAGTCTATTGCCTACAACTGGGCATAGTATTATTATTATGTGTCTCTTTTTCACGGCTATTATTCTAACATGGTGTTAGAAGAATAACCGGTCCTTTGGGAGGCTTACACGGGGATATGGATCCACGTGCAGAGGCCAGTGGAGAACTTTAATCTAAAATGGGATGGGACACATGCCGCGGAGTCTCCACAACTGCACTACTGAGTACAGCTCTGGACTAGCCGCAGCACGTGTAGGACTATTGTAATGATGTGGAACCTAATTTAATTGGATTATGCGGATGGGTGTTGAATGGACTGAAAATGAGACTAACAAAACAAACGGCACCTGCCAGTGACACTCCTAAAGCATCCGTCCTCGTGGCAGGTGGAGACTCGCCAACTCACTAGATGGGCCCTCTTTAAACAGCCGCCCAAAGCAATCAAACTATTCCATAAAGGCAGCCGGAGGGCAACACCGGTGCGAGTGGCTAGGGGTATCGAGCTGTTATGCGCGACCCGGAATTTAGGTTTTTAAAAAAAGAATATTTTACAAGGTTAAGATAATATGTATTGTTCATAGAAAATATATACAAGTATTTAAATTGGCAGCCGACCTAATGGTTACGATCTCGGGACTCGACTGCCTTACAAAATGGCTAAATGTACTTACAAACTACATGATACACAATAAATGCTAGGTCAGCATTCTTAGCTTATGTCTGGCATAAAGGGGTACACAGACAGGGTATAACAACGCCCCGATTAAGAATAAACTTCAGGTAATAACTGAAGTTTATGGGTTAATAAAGTTTTCAAGGAAAAGTCAACCAATTCGAAGAGTAGGTGATGGGATATTTTTGGGGAATTTCAACGCCAGAATCTGTTTCAGAAGTTTGAATTTCTGGAGATTTCAGAGGGAACAGTTTCCCGAGTATGCCAGACTTTTTACATACTTTAAATAAAATAAAAATTATAATTAAACTTAAGAATAATATAATTACTATATTAGTATAGTAGTTTGTATACATTATAATATTGGGTTTTTCTATAATAGACTCTTAACTCTTTAACATTTCCGGGTTGTCAAAAGCAACGGAGTCCAAATCAATGTTTTTTAAGTTTACAGTTGGTAAAACAGGAGCTACATTTACATAATTAACTTTGTTACAACAGGAGTCATTAAGTATATCTAATTTAGTCATTACAGGTTTTAAAACTAAGTTTACATTATTCTTGGATACTAATCTCGTATCCTTACAATAAGCTACTGATCCTTGTGGTAAGTATAAGATACCGTTACCTATTATATCTAATTCTAAAAATTGTGTTACGTTGTATTCTATAATTAATTTAGACTTTTCAGATATTATGAATAACCACTTGTTATTTTGTAGTGGCTGCCAGATATGAACGTCGCCATGGAAAAATTTGGTTACACATATTGCCGGTATAGAGGTGAGTGGTTTACTTATTATTTCCGATTCACAGATGGGGGTGTTGAGCGAAGAGTATGATATAGGAGTATCGCAAAGGTAAATATCACTGTCTATTGTTTTACAGGTATGCAGGTCATCCAGTTTACAATATGTTGATTTGTCTTTGCTTCATCATCATCATCATCATATCAGCCAAACGACGTCCACTGCTGGACATAGGCCTCCCCCAAGGTTCTCCACACAGACCGGTCTTGAGCCGCCCGCATCCAACCTCCTCCCGCGATCTTGACAAGATCGTCGGTCCACCTTGCGGGGGGCCTACCTCTGCTGCGTCGTCCGGTACGTGGCCGCCACTCCAGAACCTTTCTGCCCCAACGGCCATCGGTTCTTCGAGCTATGTGCCCTGCCCACTGCCACTTCAGCCTGGCTATAGGCTGAAGGTAGGCTCAAGGTCACTCAGAGGGCGATGGAGAGAGCTATGCTTGGAGTTTCCCTGCGAGATCGAATCAGAAATGAGGAGATCCGCAGAAGAACCAAAGTCGCCGACATAGCTCTCCGGATAGCCAGGCTGAAGTGTCTTTGCTTATGCCAATGTATTTAGTAGAGGGGACAATAGTGGAATAAGAAGTTGGGTTATCGATTTCGAGAGGTGCCGGACTAGGTAAGCTATGATATAAATCGAATTGAGTAGTACTTATTAATGGAATTTCAAGAACGAAAACTATTTCATTTTCATTTAGGTAACTAGATATAGTGGATATGTTTAAAATAATATGTACATTATTCAAGCTTAAGAGCACAGGTAGTCGTTTAGAGTTCGGTATAAATCTGTAATTGTTGACTGACTCATTAAAGAGTTCCTTAGGGGTTAAGATTGTAGGATACAATATATTAGACTTACTGAACATAATCGAGTTAACAGTGTCTTCGATTCTAAAAGATAATGTCAATAGGCAATTTTCTATCATATTTACTAATTCTAAGACACGTGATCTTAGTTCTAATTCTTGGGAGACATATGTCAAATTTTGAATATCTTCATATAATGATGCAATGGCTGTTGTTATTTCCTGTTCATTGGAGTTAGTTCTAGAGATTGTATCGTTGAATGATTTTAGAATAGAAGTGGTGACTAAAATATTTTCTTTTACAAGTGTAGCTAGTTTTTTCTGATCACATTGAACTTCGTGGATAGCGTTATCGTAGCGGATAGCGTCATCCTCATCCATAGTGCCGAAAAGCTTTTTAGATATAGTACGTACTACTCCGAGAAGGGCTAACCTTTTCGATCTACGGGAAGTTAGATGAGAAATGGCTTCACTGTCGCAAGTCATGTCTTCGTATCGGGTGATAAGTTGCCGAAAAAGGTTATTGCATTCTACATAATCAAAAGTGACACTCCTCTCGCAAAGACGTTTAGAGTTATTAAGAAATTTATATATATTATTTATATGCGGATAAATATACGATACGTCTACCGGTATTACTACGCTAAGATAACTATCAACTAGACTTACAGAACCTAAAGGGTCGAAATAGATTCCAGGGTTATTTGCAATCTGTTCGACGAACTGTTGCCCCAGTGAAGGGTTACTGTAACAAAAATTCAATTGCTATATCTAAGTCTTATATTTTATCCTTAGTCACTAATTACATCTACTATTTCTTGTACGATGTTACTTTGGTCAGGAACATCTGGCCTAGAGGCAAGTTTGACCTCATCATAATGGTGTATAACATGTGGCCTATTAATAAGCAAGGTCAGGGTGTTCCTCCCATTTATTTAATGACCTTGCCATATAGGCGAAAGAGCTTTACGCAACCTCAAATGGTTTTTTAAATATACGTAGTTTCCTACTTTGTAAGTGACTGGACGCGTGTGCTCGTCATAATACTTTTTAGACTTTTCTTTAGACGCAATAAGGTTTTCTATTGCCTTGTTTCTCGAATGAGTTAATCTATGCTGTAACATCTTCAGATATTCTGGGTAAGTAGTTTCTACATTAGAGCTATATATGGAATCTGGGATGAATGGTTTTCGACCAAATAGTAACTCATAGGGTGTGAATTTTGTGGTGGTATGTACGTAAGTGTTGTACGTCAACATTGCAGTGTAAACGTACCGTGGCCAGTTATCCTGGTTATCATTTGCGAAGGACTTCAGGTATTCCTTGAGCGTGGAGTGACTCCTCTCAAGGGCGCCCTGTGTTTGGGGATGATATGGGGTCGACCACAACTGTTTAATCTTTAGGAATTGACAAGTTTTCTTAAATAAATCCGCTGTGAAGTTGGTGCCTTGGTCTGTTAATATCGTTTTAGGAATCCCAAACTGTGATATGAAATGTATGAGGCAATCTGTGGTTTCCTCTGCAGATACACTGCGCATAGGATATGCAGCTGAAAACTTTGTGAGGTCGTCTTGCAGAGATATATTTAAGTTTTGCAGTTCCAGATTCCGGTAAGGGGCCGACGATGTCGAGTGAGACGCATTCCAAAGGGACAGTGGATGTTGAAGTGATTTGCATCGGTGCCCGATTAAGTTTACGGAAGGCTTTATTTTCTTGGCAAGCTGAACAATTCTTTACATAATTTTCAATGTCTTTCCTCATACCTTTCCAGTAATATTTTTCTTTGATTCTGTTATACATTCTAACAGAGCCTAAATGACCGCAAACAGGCAAGTCATGGTTTTCGGTAAGTATCTTTTTAATTTCACTTAAGGATGGATACATTATACTATTATGGTAAATATTTATAATAATTCCAGTGTCATGGAATATGTATGATAGCATATTATAAATTTTAACAAAATATAAGCTTTCATAGGGGTTTTTAAAATCAGGAATTGCTATTTCTGTTACATTTTCGTGTTTTACTAATTAATTCTTTATTTCTTTCAGGATCTTGAAGAGATCGGGATAAGCTGTTTGGTCAAAGTGATGGACTTTAACAAATAGCAACCAAACGGTTTTGTTTTGTACAGTTAATCTTTTAAATGTATGAAGTTCTCTTTCAGCATTAAGAAAATCGTCTGGATTAGCAAGGTTTCCAATAATTTCAGGTTTATACGGACAGGATTCATCGAGATCTACGGACGCAGGTACTAAAATGTGACTACACTGCGCTTTAGTAAGGCTTTCATTGTGTTCTTTGATACATGTATTAATTTTTTTGTTCTTTTTCAGGTTATATTTCAGAAATTGGGAATAGTCATCCACTGCTCTCGGCGAAGTAGAGGAGGGACTCATCGGTATCTGAGTTAAGTCAGGAGAACTTCGGGTGTTAGGATTATTTTCTTCAGTGACAATATCTCGACTCTGTCTCTCGTCGTCTACAGGAAGGGAAGGAATACTTAAATTATCAAAGTCAAGGTTTAATTCACTAGAATGAGGACTTAATTCTATAGGTCCGAGATCAATGAGATCATCTGGCAGGCTAGCATTTTCAGGGTTTAGAAATATGGGATTTACCGGGTATCGAGATAATGCATCGGCTACAGAATTTAGTTGCCTTTTCCGGTAAACAATCTCGTAATCGTATTCCTCCAAACGGAGGCGCCATCGCTGAAGTTTGCTACTTGGGTCTTTATGATTGAAAAGCCACCTAAGTGGGCGATGATCTGTTACTATGAGAAATTTGCGACCGTATAGGTAAGGGCGGAACGTTTTACATCCGAACAATACAGCAAGCAACTCCTTTTCAGTTGTGCTATAGTTAGTTTCGCTTTTGTTGAGAGTTCGCGATGCATAGGCTATGGGTTTGTCTTTCCCAATAGTTCCTTGACAAAGTACGGCCCCTAAGGCATGATTAGAGGCATCGCAGGTAAGTATGAATGGTTGCGTGAAATCAGGATATACAAGTAACGGTGCGTTAGTAAGCCTATTTTTTAAAGTGTCGAATGCAACCTGTTGTTGGTTTTCCCAATTATAGGGAATTTCCTTTTTAAGTAAATTCGTTAGGGGTTTAGCAATCTTGAAAAAATCTGGGATAAAACGCCTGTAGTATGAGACTAATCCAAGAAAGGATTTTATATCTTTTTGGCATTTAGGAGTGGGAAATTCTGTCACGGATTTTATTTTGTCGGGATTGGCTTTCACTCCCTCTTCGGTGATAATATGCCCTAGGTAGCCGACTTTACGCCTTAAAAATTCGCATTTGTCGGGCTGGAGTTTCAAATTGAAATTTCTCATTCTCTGGAACACTGATTTTAGGTTAGAAATGGCTGAATTCAAATCGAATGCATACGAAACGACGTCATCGAGATACACGTAGCAATGAATGCCCTGCAAGCCAGATAGCGCTGTATTCATCAGTCTCTGAAAGGTTGAAGGGGCATTTTTCAGCCCAAAAGGCATACGAGTAAATTGAAAGTGTCTTTCGGGCACATTAAAGGCTGTTTTGGCTTTATCGGTTTCTTTTAAGGGAATTTGGTGGAACCCTGAGGCTAAATCGAGCGTAGAGAAGTATTTACTGCTCCCCAACTGATCCAGGATCTCTGCTATTTGTGGAATTGGGTATGTGTCACCTATCGTGACATCATTTAGTTTCCGATAGTCGATAACGACTCGCCACTTTTGAGTGTTTGAAGCGTCCATTTTCTTTGGTACAACCCAAATAGGGGACGACCAAGGGGAGTCAGAGGGTTCAATGATGTTCTGGCTCAGCATCTGGTCTATCTGTTTTCTAACTTCGGCCTTGTGGATTTCAGGAAATCTATACGATTTTGTATAGATGGGGATATCGGTTGTGGTTTTTATCTCGTGTTCGAGGGCATCTGTGCAGGTTAGATACTCTCCAGGTAAGTGAAATATGTCTGAATAATCAGAACATAATTGGTAGAGGGCTTCTTTCTCTTCATCGTTCAGATGTGAGACGCGTAATTGACTGAGAACATTTCTGGTTCTTTGAAAGCTATTTTTAGACGCAGGATTTGTTTTACAATTATGTACGGTATTTGTGGTTTCAGAAAAGTTCGCAGGAATAGGTTTCAATTCTAAGTTAAGGTTAGATTTTAATTCAATAGGATGTTCCGATGTGTTTACCACTGATAAGTTTACTCTATTGTTAGGCTTCACCGCAACTAGGCAATTTGCAATCAATAAATTTTCAGAATAACTCTGATCTAATATAAACCCTTCCTTTATTTCAGGGTTGGATACGAAACACTCAATGACCGTTTCAGTTCTAGGGGGTATGATATATATAGGGTCGGAAAAATATAGTTTCAATTTAGAATTTCCTATCTTTAAAATATTGTGAGTATAATCAATATTGCAATTGAAATAACTTAATAGGTCATTGCCTATTATGCCGTCATATGGTAAATCAATATTCTTCACTACATGGAATTTATGGATCAAATATTTCATAGGTATACAGTCTGAGATATAAGGCTTAAGCGGAAAATGACCTAAGGTCGAGGTAGCCTCATCTACAGGGTCGATACCCTTGAGTCTGATTGTATCATTGAATAGTTTAGGTTTTCTTTGCAAACAAGACTCCTTCAGCAGGCTGACATTTGATCCTGAATCAACTAATAGGCATAAGGGAATATCGGATATTGTGGATTGAATTACAACGTGAGGTGATGAGCACTTATTCGGATTTGAAGTGATCTCATGAACCTTGATGGATTTAGAAATATTAAGGTCTCCGTTTCGGGGCTGGTTACCCTGTCGTATGACCTTGGCACTGTTGGTAAGGCCTCCGATTTGGGACTGGTTACCCTGCTGTGTGACCTTGCCAAGTTTGGCGCTATTAGTAAGACCTCCGGTTTGGGGCTGGTTACCCTGTTGTGTGGTCTTAAAGGATGTTGAATCATGAGTTATACCTCCATTTTGGGGCTGGTTACCCTGTCATGTGGTTGTTACTAATATTGAAGGATTCAAAGTTTTATGGGTGTCGGATGCATTTTGGAATTTGGATACGGGTCTCACGTGACACCGTCGTGAGTCCCTTAACCCTTGAGGTGCGATCAAACTAAAGGCAAAGTGCCACAAGTGCAAAGGGTCACGTTGCTGCAAATTTTCATTGGCATAGGTTACCGGAAAAAAATAATTAATACACCTTAATATAATTATATGACACAAATTGCATATCATTGTGTTGGTTATAAAATCAGCTATGATAATAATAACATAAATTACTACTAAATACTCACCTTTCCGGCAAAACAAGCTTACAAACTTAGAAGTTTGTTATTTTTCACTGGTTCGCACAAACATTTCATCACATATTAATGAATTTCATTACTTGTTTGGTTCATAAACACAAAAACATTATTACATATACCTTTAGGTTTTCACACAATACATTATTTATTTGTAACAAATGAATCTAACGCCACTAAAAAAATTATAATCCGAACGCGTAACAAAAAGTTCGCCGTGCCGGGCCGCCATATTACTGTAGCGAACACTGTGGCTGTGAATTATTTACCATTTGAAACACTATAACAGTGAAAACGTACAACAATACTAGTATTTAATTGCTAAAATATGTTTTCAGATAAATAATCTGGGTACTTTTATGTCTTTCATAACTATTAAAAGAGTATTTATCATAAAACTATTACGAAAATAGCAAGTTTCAAGAGTAGAAATAGCCGTTCTTAAAAGTTTTTGCCTTTTATCACTGTATTTCTTGTCTCTGTCACGAATAATGTCACTTCACAATTAATATTTATTTATTTCTGAGTAAATCTATATAAGTATCTTTACAAAATATTCACCGGTTTCTTCCACAAGACAACTTTTATTATAAAGATCGCGGAACAAAACACAACAACGGCGGACGCTTTCGCAACTGAGACACAGATAATTATATTTCAATATTTTTTGGCACGTTTCGTTTCCCTCACCCTTCTAAAACGATTTAGTTGCATAGAATATGAACTATTCTAATATTTACTAGTTTCGTTTCTTGGTTTAAGTAAAAAAAAACGTAAAAAATCCGCGACCAATAGGACGACTTTTTTAGAGCACGACCATGCGTGCTGTAAACACATGGGATCACTTGAATTAGAGCACGACCGTGCGTGCTGTAATCACGTGGGGGGTTAAGCGTTTAAATCGACGTCAAAATCAGGAGACTGCTCATCTTCTACATTGTTTACACATTGGGATGCCTCATCGATATTGGCAGATTGCGTAAAGTTAACTTGGAATTTACGATTATTAAATTCTCGTTTTTGGCTATGTTCTAACACGTGCCCTGCAGTTTTGCAGTAGCGACAAAACGGTTCTTGCCTATTAGTTTGGACGGGTTTAGGTGGGTTAGGAGTGACGGTTTTTCTTGGCCAATCCGGTTTAGGCGTGAAAGGTTTTGGCGGGTTAGGTTTAGACACCATAGGTTTCGAGGCGTCACGACTTGTAGAAGGTCTACTATTATCGTAAGAAAATCTGTGGTTATTTGAAGGATTCGTTGAGGGACGTGATCGGTCACCGATGTCGTTGTCCTTGGTGAATTTCGTTCAAAATTTTCTCCTCGGCAACAGCGAAATTAATCGCTTCGTTAAGCGATTCCGGATTTCTACAACGAATAATTGTGGATAGGTTCGCGTTTAACCCTATCATGAAGGTGTGTAGGGCAAGATCTTCCATAGCGGCGACACGGCCACTAAGTTCACCCTTTTTCTTAGTAGGGATGGATATGTTAATTTCTGTTAACAACTTGGCTAGACACGTTTCTACACGTAAGGAAAATTGGTTAACTGATTCTGAGCTACTTTGTTTACAGTCTTGTAAATCTTATAATAAATGGGTATAGTGTTTCTTTTCACCGAATTGAGTTTACAAAAATTCTTCTAATACTGACCAATCCTCAAATTCTTTTATTGAGCAAGCCGCTTCGGCTCTGCCCTCTAGTCGGCTTAGTATAAATTTAAATATAATATCTCGTTGGTTTACTGTTGCGAGATTGATAGCATTTCGACAGTTGGTCAGAAAAGGGTTTAACTTATCTCGGCTACCATCGAAGGTGCCTATGAATTTGATAAGGACATTCAGATCAACTACGCTAGGGTACATAGATTCTTCCTTTGGTTTTGACATGTTATAAACCTAATATAAAATAACACAAGGTAAGGAACAAAACAAATATTATAAAGTTCAGAAAGACTTGCACTTGGCGGGTTTTTTTATAGAACAGTAACTCACAGTACGATGTGGGCGAGCACCAGACAAAACAACATCTCGAGCGTCGCTGCAGAGCGGAAGCGATAAGACGCTTCTCGGGATTCTTGAGCACACTGATAAGGCACTATAACACTTTTTATGCGCACAGATTTATTTGGATATATTTATTCACTCGCGGTATCACGTATTTGCCGGCGAATATTTCGACGAATGCAATGGCCGAAGATATGCGTGGCGGGCTATCACGGAGATGTTTCTCTTGCAGGATACTGGACCAGGCTGGCCCAATCGGTGTTGGACTGTATGGATCTACGGATGGACGTCTTCGACACGGTGAGTATGGACAGTTTTCTTGCAGGTTACCAAGGACGGGCGGCGTATACCACTCAACACGGAACCACCGAATTTCACAAAAGTTGACCGAGTCACTGGTACTGGATTCGCACTGGACTGTAAGTATACGGAGACATGCCGGGATCGCTTTTTAAGCAACCCTTTAACGCTGCCACCAATGTTATGCGCGACCCGGAATTTAGGTTTTTAAAAAAAGAATATTTTACAAGGGTACGATAATATGTATTGTTCATAGAAAATATATACAAGTATTTATATTGGCAGCCGACCGAATGGTTACGATCTCGAGACTCGACTGCCTTACAAAATGGCTAAATGTACTTACAAACTACATGATACACAATAAATGCTAGGTCAGCATTCTTAGCTTATGTCTGGCATAAAGGGGTACACAGACAGGGTATAACAGAGCGGTGGAGCACCGGTTTTGCACTCGCGAGCCTCGTGACAACGGAGGCCCGGAGCGGGTTTCCCCGTAGTTACGCCCTTGAGAATGACACTTCCTCCCCTAGCTAATAGCTCTTGCGGCTACCCTCTGGCCGGCCGACCAAGACAAGCCAGATTTGAGAGTCCTGCGGGCGCTCTTGGAAATTCACTCCGACCAGCTAACAAAGGCAAGCCGGAGACGAGACCCTGACCGACTCTCTGAAGCGTTCGAGACCGCAGTGTCGCCACACACATTCAGCTCGCCACAAAGCTACCCTGCGGGTTGTAAGCTTTCTTATCATCTTGCAATACATTTTTTTGTTTATATCACAGGATGGCGATGGTGCTTTAAAGCTATTACTCTGCCCTCTGAGATTGCGTTAGTCTCATGGTGAGATAACGACTGCTCCAGAGGGGTTTTTTTATTATTATTATTGTACGGTCCGTACACCCGGGGTTGTAAGGTATAATCAGTAAAACTCAGAAATAAATTTAACTGACTATATTGATAGAAAAATAAGAAAAAGATGATATGATAATGTTTTAATGATACGCAATTACAAATGATTATCGAACGCGAAATGATAGGTGAGACGCGGTACGCCAATTGATAATGGGACGTGAACGCGAACTGAATTTAAATATGATTAGTTCAAATAAAGTAATAAATTATTTGCTAATGCGGCACAAATGTGTAAGTGGCCGAATGTGCGAGCAACGCATTACGTGGCTCGTACATACTCCCGGGCCAGGCAATCAGGCTGATGATGAATACGTGAATGATGATGAGAGTTACATGGTGATTAGAATATCATTAATATTCTTAATTAAATTTAAGGATGATACTTATGTCTAAGTATTGTTCCGTGTCTATAGTTCCACTACTGTATACGATCGTTTACTTTACGGTAAATCACCGGCGAGCTACCTTTATTCACTACGCAAACACTACTCGCTTTATTAACCGCTTCACTATGAACACAACACTGATCCACTGCACTTTCGCTAACACACCTAACCGGAGTAGGCTCGTATCTTGCTGCTCGGAGCTCGATGTCAGATGTATCAGCGCGGACGGGAGACGGTGTACGCACACCAGACTGCGCTCTGGGACACGAGGTTGGCGGTGTGGGTGCCTCGGGGCGCGGAGATGACGCTGCTTGCTGACGTCGGCGTTGCCATACCAACAGTGCGAGAGCGACAGCTCCAGCAAACAGCAACACGTAAATGACGACGTAGTGATGGACGTCATGGTATGAAATTCGATCGCTTAGTACTCCTTCAGACTCACTGGCTTTCATCTGCTTGATTTGTGTATCGATTTGCTCAAAATACTTTCGATTCTCTAAGTATGTGGTCTGATTTTCTATTGTTGATAATATTGAGATGTTCAAAATATTATTGATAGGAGGGATTCGAATTTGCATTACGTCAGCTACTCTCTCCAAAGTATTTGATGGTGTTTGGTGAGCATGAATAATAAAATGGTCGCTTTTAATAAGGCATTTATCGCTTATTGTTATAATGCCAGCCTTATGTAATCGCTCAGCGGTAATTTGATTCTCACATATGACACGTATAGTGCAATGATCGCAACAGAAATATAGGTAAGTGTTTCTTTTATTTAATTCGATCCATGACTCTAAACAAGCTGATATGGTAGTCTGACACAGATTATTGGGATGAGAGTTTTTGACACATAGTGTCTCATCTGATTTCATTTTGTGGATAGGTTGCTTAAATGGGCATATATGAGTGTCTTTCTCTATTTCAAGACAGTCACGGACATTCTTCTCCGATAGAGTTACGTATGAATCTTGTTGCATATTAATAGCTACGTATTCAGACACAGGTTTTAGAATGGTCATAGAATGTTCGTTTTGTTGCGGAACGGGTATCAGTCGGTATAGCTCAAAGTTATCTCGACTGACTAGAGGAACCAAGATCTCAAAAATGATATATTTGTTGGTAGCCCTTGCTTTCACATTAAGAAGATGATACATCTTGGATATGTCTTGTTGGTTGTCCAATGGTAACGCCAAATCTTTGGATAACAAACTGGTAATCATATTCATCTCATCTCGTAGCTGCTCAGGTGTAAGGAGATGGAAATTGAATTTCCCAGCATAGATATCCGTCACGGAATCCACGATTGTACTTTGGATATTCTGTAAGTTTACGAGGATACCCTGTGCTATAACCGCCGACAAAGTAAAGTCACCTGAATTTGATACTGACTGCAGTTCTTCCTTTTGGCTATTTAGAGATCTTTCTAAATTGTTTAAATGTTGGTTAAAAAGTTTACTTTGACGGTTTACCGAACTTTCCACTCTCTTGATCAAATTTAGTTCTCCTTCGACAACTGAAGTTTGATTTCTCCATAGTAAAGCAAGGTGTTTCTCATTCTTTATAATCGTTTAGATATCTCGTTCATATTGTTCTGCGAATTCTTGATCCAGTACGCCGAACAGTCTGTTTGCTACGAACCCGACACCGTTGATAAGGCCGCGCGTGAGCCGCGCGTGCTCCCGGTGTCGTGTGAACTGCTTACCGAGCAAAATACTGTTGTAGTGCTCGAGTTCATTGAGTCCGTGATGTAATTGGAGCAGTAAGACATCGCATTGTAATATCTTTTTTCTTGTATCATCATTACAAATGTCGTCTAAATGATTTATATACTTTTCAAGTAGGTGTGTGCCTTGCCTATATGGTAACATATCGTAGTAAATTACTAACTTCCACTGATCTCGTTCTAGACGTAAGTTAGAGATGTTGTCGAAATAAAGACCTTCACTGGCATTGAAGTTTGCTATTTGATATGTGCTATTCGCAGGTGTTACTATCATAAATAAAAATAATAACAACAACTGGTATATATGATAACAAAGCCACGGTTTGTTCGATCGTTTTACATTTGCCGAGGCAGTGATATTTTCGTCCTTCTGTTGAAGCTTGCTGTCATGGTCGATTGTTGCCTTTTCTTTGACTGGTAACCTAGATAATTTGGTAATTGGTCTTTTGATAGTGCCGTTCTTCGTTTTCAGGGTGACCACGCGGACGAAATCATCCTTGCCTGGATGCAACGCAATAATTCTTCCAAGAGCCCATTTCCCTGGTGGTAGGTTTGCATCATGAATAATGACAATATCGCTTATTTGTAGATTTTCGTTCGGACTTCGCCACTTGCTGCGAGCTGATAGTTGACTTAGGTATTCAGTCTGCCACTTCTTCCAAACATCGGCGAAGATTTTTTGACTGAGTTGCCACCGCGTACGTAGGTCTCTCTCTGTTTCGATAATAGTGTTGGTAGGACCACTTGCCAGAAAATGAGCCGGAGTGAGATACTCGAGATGCAGAGGCCTAGTATTTAAGCACGCTTCCAACTGAGCCAGAAGAGTGGCGTACTCTTCGAATGTCAATTTCTGATCACCTATGACTCGCTTCAAATGAAATTTGAGACTCTTTACCGCAGCCTCCCAAAGACCTCCTGCACTTGGCCATCCAGGTGCATTGAAGTGCCATTGAATTTTCAAGTCAGTGATTGCGGAATAGAACGTGTCGAATAATGTTGCTTGAAGATCTAAATATTCCCTGTTGAGAATCTTGTTAGCGCCCTCGAAGTTAGTCCCATTGTCACTGTACATGTGACAGGGCGCTCCTCGGCGGGATGCCATCCGACGTAGAGCGGCTAGAAATGCTGATGAGCTCAAGTCGGACACAAGTTCTAAATGAACGGCCTTAGTCGCCATGCACACAAACACAGCTATATAGCCCTTCGTACTTTTGATGCCACGAGTCTTGCTAGATTTGACGTCAACAAATCCGGTGTAATCGACGCCCGTGTGATAAAATGGTCTAGTTGGTGTACTTCGCGCTGCTGGTAGATCACCCATAATTTGTTCCTGCTTGATTGGATCGTGGTGTCTACACTTAACGCACCCACGAAGCTGCTTCTTAACGATCTTATTTCCTCCTACGAGCCAGTACCTTTTTCTCAAAAATGCTGACGTAAGGCGGGCTCCGCCGTGATAACAAGCCTTATGTGCTTGGTCTATTAATAACTCTGCAAATCGACTGGAGCCTGATATTATGATAGGGTGCTTCATGTCGAAAGGTAAGTTTGAGTTACTTAATCGTCCTCTAACTCGTAAGAGACCGTTTTGATCTAGATAAGGAGCAAGCTGTAATATCTTGCTCTTAGGGGAAACGCTACCAAACTCCTTGATACTTTTTATTTCCAGTGGAAATTCAATCGCCTGTACTTGCTTGATGATAATATTTTCGGCTCTGTCTAACTCTGATACTGATAAGTAAGTCTGTTGTTTGTCGTGTTTCCTAACAAATCTAAATATCCATGATATAATACGAATTATTTTGCTAAGAGAGCTGTATTTTGATAACAGTTTATAAATAATATTATTTTTGATATCAGGTTCGGTGACAACATTAACTTGCCGAGTACTTTTTGTTTCTAATTGTGTGGTAAATTGTGGTGCCTTTTCTTGTCCATCAAAGTCTGATAACCAGGATGGTCCTTGCCACCACAGTTCGTGATTGATTAATTGTGTAGCAGTCATTCCTCGGCTAGCACAATCCGCCGGGTTGTCTTCAGACTTAACATAACGCCAACACGCTGACGGCATAATGTTTGTGATATCACGTACTCTGTTTGAGACGAAAGTCTTCCACCTCGCCGGATCTCCATTAAGCCAGCCAAGGACGATCATTGAGTCGGACCACCCATAGATTTTGATTTCAGAAGTGCTCAAGCACTGTTGAATTTTGAGCATCACCTTGGACAGAAGACAAGCAGCACTTAATTCCAATCTTGGAAGGCTGACATGTTTTGATCTTGGCACAAGCCTCGCTTTGCTAATCAACAGTGTGATAATGGTTTTTTCTTTACGTTTTATTTTACAATAAACATTGCAAGCATAGGCTTTTGTCGACGCATCACAAAAGCCGTGCAATTCTAATGTATCATGTTCTCGGGTCGATATCCACCTTGGTATTTGCAGTTTGTTTATGTTTATTATATCTTGTTTTATAACGTTCCATTCGCACATAATTTCATTTGGTAATTGGTCATCCCAATTGATGGCGGATAGCCAAACCTTTTGAAAAATGATTTTCAATTTGGTGGATATGGGGGTAAGCCAACCGAGAGGGTCAAATAGTTTCGAAATATTTGATAAAAGTGAACGTTTTGTTTCTCTACCGGTGGATGGTTCGATTTTTGAACAAAATGTAAATATGTCTTGCCGATGATCCCAGCTAAGACCTAAGGTTTTAGATGATTCTGGTTGTTGAAAGTTGAAACTTTCTTGATTTTCATCTGATAGTTCTGGAACATTGGACCTCCATTTTCTTAGATGAAACCCACCGGATTGCAAAAGACTGATTAGGTCTTTTCGTAATACTCTTGCCTTTTCAATTTCGTGAGAGCCATGCACCAGATCGTCCATATAAAAGGAGTTTTCTAAGACGGCGGATGCTGCGCTACCGGGATAATTCATTTTTTCAGCTGATGCCAACTGACGTAGGGTCATCATAGCTAAGAAAGGGGCAGCCTTAGTACCATATGTAACAGTAGTTAACTTCCATTCACTTAAAGGGTTTTGCTCCGCATCTCGCCAGATGATTTTTTGGAGCCTTTGATCTTCTTGATTAATCCATATTCTGCGAAACATTTTTTCGATGTCTGCAGTGTAAGCGATTTGATATTGCCGCCATCTAATGATAAGGGACTGAAGATCCTGCTGAAGGTTGGGCCCACATTTCATTACGTCATTTAGGCTGTATCCTGTGGATGTCTTTGCAGAGCCATTAAATACAACTCTAAACTTCGTAGTGGTTGATTCTGATTTTTCAATACCGTGATGAGTGAGATAGAAAGAGAGTTCGGTAGTTTTTGACATGGAAGTGGGGGTCATGTGGCCCATAGACTGGTACACCTGCATAAATGTTTTATAACTTTCCGCCATGGTTGAATTTGTTGAAAACTTTCTTTCTAATGACTTGAACTGTGCAACCGCCTTATTTTTTGATAATCCTAACTTATTTTCATATTCTGATTTTAATGGTAGTCGAACCTCATATCGGCCGTCCTCTCGACGTATTGTCGTGTCTTGGTAATATGCAATGCATTCTTGGTCCTCGGATGATAGATTACTCTCTTCTGAGACATCCTCAATCTCCCAAAATCTTTGTATTTCCTCTAGATTGTTTAGGGTGACATTACACTGCAAAGTCTGAACGCATCCGCATAAAATCCAACCCAGCCTAGTATTCTGGGCGATGGGTGAATTATTCTGATCGTCTCTACAAATGCCTTCCAAAAGTATCAACGAATATATATCCGCTCCAAACAGAATGTCAACTGGGCGACTTATATTAAAATCTGGATCGGCCAGGCAGATGTTATCTAAATACGACCAATCTGGCTTAGCAAAGGAATGGCCTGGCAGATTCTTGATAAGATTTTGCATTATTATGACGTCAGTGCGAAATACGAAGTTGTGATTCATGGATACGCATTTGATATTTATGGCCCCTTTGCAGTTCGTCTGCTTAGCACCTACACCAGTAATAACGCCATGGCATTTTTGACGCGGTAACCGTAACTGTTGAGCTGCATTTTCAGTGATTAAAGAGGTTTGGGATCCTTGATCAATAAGTGCTCGTAAGCTGAGGAAAGAACCATCCCCAGTTTCGACTCTAATCATAGCTGTCGCTAATAAGATTTCGGGTATTTCGGACTGCATAGACACGTGTGAGTTTCGGGTGGTTGGCCTTTGACCCGGTTTAGGTTCACTCGTGTTATTACTAAATGTCGACGCCCTGGGCTCGTGATCGAGTTGCACAAATGCGTCATGCAATAAAGTATTATGTGCCTTATTGCACTCACGGCAGCGTTTTTCTGAAATACATTCATTGCCGTTATGGCAATAGAGACAGTTTTCGCATATTTTTAGCTTGTCTACTATTGAACGTTTTGCTGACGGAGTCATTTGTCTGAACTTATTACAACTAAATGTGGCGTGATTATTTGTTTTACAAATAACGCATTTGTAATATTTCGTCACATTGACGTTTTTGTCGTTTGACGATTGCGAAATCATACGTCCGGTCGACGATGATTTAGTATGAAAACCTTTGTGATAGTTATGATTTTGATTTGATTTTGGTTCATACTTTCTTTTTGATGTTTCCATAGTCGTAAACGTCTTCTCTAAAAATGATAAAAATTCATCTAGCTTGGGTACCCCTTTAGGGTCTTTTAGAGAATTTAGGTATTCGGTTAGGGTCTCAGAGTCTAATTTTTGACTTAAGAGATGTATGATAAGTGGGTCCCATGCTTCTATGCTTACGCCCAGATTTTTGATAGCGTTGAGGCTTTCAAGAGTTACATCATGAAGCTTTTTGATATGCTGTACCGAAAGATGCTGAACTGCAGGGATGTTGAGCATTTGATCGAAATGAGAACTCATTATCAACCGTTTGTTGTTATACCTATGATTAAGTATATCCCAACAAATAGAATAGTTGTCAGAAGAGATCGTCAAGTGTTGGATGAGTCTCTCAGCTTCACCCCGCACCTTGGCCTTTAGAAATTGCATCTTCTGAGCACTTGATAAAGTAGGATTTGCATGTATAGTTTCGGTGAAAAGATCTTTGAAACTAGACCATTGATGATAATTACCAGAAAAAATTGGAATATCAATTTTAGGAGTAGATTTTTCTAAGTGACTAACAGACCACATTTTCTTGTTAATTGATTTGATAATGTCGTTGTACTTCTTCTCTGATTGAAAAAAGTGAGACTCGTATTCTGGGTTCCGTTGACCTAGCTCACTGTCTAACTCCCAATGTAGAGAGTCAATGGTTGCCCAACGAGACTGTACGGTACGCAATAGATGTTCAAATTCCCATCTATCAGAAATGGTATCCACATCGATATTCGAAATCGTGTGCTCAAATGCTTTAAAGTTACTGCTCTGTTTCCGTAGCATCTCGTCAGTTTTGCTGTCGCTACCTCGGGCTTGAGCGGAAGACCCTGGTACGGAGGGTTCAGATACTGCGATAGGAGTAGCTGGTCTGATAAGAGGAGAAGATGGTTTCAAATCTCTTGGTTTGGTAGATAATTCGTAACTCTGCACGGCTGCCCTAATAGTAGTATACCTATTTCCAGTACTCTCAAACAGATTGTTTGTAAAATATGGATAAGACTTATCACTTGAAAGAATCAGCTTCCTGTGATTAGAATGGAACTCAGCCCAGTAGTTATCTAGTGTCTCTAACTTTCGCTTGATATAGTCTGGAGTTTTCCTATCGGAACCATCTTTCTTAAAGTTAGAATAGAGATTCTCGATCGCAGCTGAAATTTGCTCCTGTGTAGATAGTAAGTCATCCATACTGGCCATGATAATAGATAACAGCGTTAAATTGGAAAGATCTTACTTGATATTTTAGACGACCTCGAACAACTCTTTGTAGCTCGTCCGGTGGTACCTGTTGATACCCTGATAAATGATGATAGTTCCACTTGCTGGTGGATCCTCACTAGTGCCACAGAACACTGCTCTCTGATAACGGCGATACACTAAGTCACTGCGTCACTCGCGAGGTTATAGTCAGATATTAAATTTAAAAAAAAGGGATGTACGGTCCGTACACCCGGGGTTGTAAGGTATAATCAGTAAAACTCAGAAATAAATTTAACTGACTATATTGATAGAAAAATAAGAAAAAGATGATATGATAATGTTTTAATGATACGCAATTACAAATGATTATCGAACGTGAAATGATAGGTGAGACGCGGTACGCCAATTGATAATGGGACGTGAACGCGAACTGAATTTAAATATGATTAGTTCAAATAAAGTAATAAATTATTTGCTAATGCGGCACAAATGTGTAAGTGGCCGAATGTGCGAGCAACGCATTACGTGGCTCGTACAATTATTTATTGTTGTTGTTTAAATTCTCAACACAGAGCTGGTGTTTGAATAACGATTACGTGTTGTCACCAAGTAATCGTTATTTAAGTAGTAGATGGCGGATTGACTAACTGCATGTTTTCCGTTTCGGTTTCGTCAACCTGCATAAACTTTCGCACTATCCTGCAAGTGTTCAAAATAGCTGCTTTCTGTATATTAATATAGGTATTTGGTGACAATTTGAGCAACTTTAAACTATGGTGTAGATGTTTTGGAACAACTCCGGTGGTAGAAATAACTATGGGCACAATATAAACTTTATAAGCCTTCCAAATTCTGCATACTTCTTCTTTAAATTCGTTATTTTTATTATTATAGTTCCAAATTTCGGGTCACTAAAGAAAATTTGTTATTGTAGTGATAGTTTTGATGAAAGATGAACAACCAACTGTTTTCAGAGATTTAAAGAGGATTTCATAACCAATGAATTACAAAAGTTTAACCTTTTAGAAGAAATTTTCATATCAAAAAAGTGACAGAATTTATTACATTAACCCTTCAACTACATCAACAAGAGGACAATAACATTTTGATTTAGACAGCGGGTCGTAATAATTGACTTTGACTTTGACTTAGGAACATTTAGTCTAAATGTTCCTAAGTCAAAGTCAAAGTCAAAATCCTTTATTCATTTAAATCACAAAGTGACACTTATGAACGTCAAATTTGAAAAATTATTACAAAGCTTCTACATTTACATTTACTGCCACGTTCGCAAAGCAAGGGCGGAGAACCATGAGTAAGAACGGGCAGTAAAACTCACGGTCACTCTTTTTCATCGCCAGGTTTTGCATAATACATAACAATTTCAATTTTGTAAAGTGCTGCAACTGTTACACCTTCTATGTCATTTGTATATATTTACTTTATTTAATACTCAAGCATGATCTAGTTAAATTTAAATGTTCATTTAATTAGCCTCACAACGTTAGGTAGGTATTATAAAGCAAAATAAGAGAGGCCTGCGTCGTCTGATTCCAAGCTAAGCAGAGCTAACTATCGCAAGCAGATAACTCATAAACATACGTAAACATTCTAAAATACACACGGACTGCCTCGTTGGTCCCGCGGCATAAATGTGCGCGTTGGGTTGGGAGGACTCGGGTACGATTTCCGGGTCGGGCAAAGTGTTATTGGGTTTTTCCCAACGGCAACCCAGCCTACTCCGTTAGGAAATTCTCAGTAGCAGCACGATGTCTGGTAATGTTCCCGGTATGGCAATAGGCTCGCCCCCTATTACGTGGGACCAAAAAAATTCATGGCGAAATGTGGGTGTAATATTACACCTCTGCCTACCCTTCTCCTACCCCCAGGTTATAGATAAACATACTTATTTGCCTCTCTAGTATGGTGTAAGTATTGTTGTGTGGTGTATATTTGGTGTACGGTGTGTGAAGGTCACTTCGATGAGATATAATCGAAACACAGGAACCACGTTCACGATATATGTATTTATTCCAATAAAGTTGTACACCGTTGTTACAGACAGATATCCGAGAGTGACTAAAGCTAAGACATATTTTATTATTATAAATTTAGTCTACCAAATTAGGTATTAAATTATGCAAGTGTTGTGCAATCAATCATGTGACACATAAGTAAATATAGGTAGGTACACTTAAACATTCTAAAATACATACAAATGAGATAAATTACACACCGTCACGGAAAAAATCGTGGTCGCACAAAGATTTATCCTGGGTGGGAATCGAACTGACTTCATTTTAGCAGTCAGGGTTACTAATCACTAGACAAACAGGACAATCAAACTACCCTATTCTAACCAAAGTACCTTCGTCCTTTTTATTAGGCAGCAATAGCCTAGTGGAGAGACCGACAGACTGCTACGCAGAGGGTCCGGGTTCGAATCTACGGCGCGCACCAATAACTTTTTGGAGTTATGTTCGTATTAAATTGTTACGTTAATTATCGCTTGCTAAACGGTGAAGGAAAACATCGTGAGGAAACCTGCATGTCTGAGAGTTCTCCATGATGTTCTCGAAAGATATGTGAAGTCTGCCAACCCGCACTTGGCCAGCGTGGTGGACTATGGCGTTACCCTTCTCATAATGGGAAGAGGCCCGTGCCCAGCAGTGGGACAGCATGAAGGGCTGATGATGATGATGATGATTGTAACCAAAGTACCTTAGTCCTAGTGTTCTTCACTTCTTCTATCTTGTTCTAGCGAGTTTGTGGCCTACTCTGGTGTCGGAGTATTCAGACCACCCAAAGGCCCAAAACGATTCTTGCCTGTAAACAAAAACCGGGACTCCGAAGCACGGAAGCGCTCTGATGCAAATTTCACACGCCGTTACCAATCCAAGTGGTGACCTGTGCAAGCGTTGTTTAGCTTTGCTGACTCCCGACGAACTTTTACGAACTTATCCTTCAGTGACCTTTGCTCTCTCTCTCTTTCTCTCAATACTTCTCTCTCAAGTCACATTGAAGTGTCAAACTCCTGGACCGTTCTTGTAATTCATGTAAAAGTCACTTTAAACCCGGTTTAAAGCAGCGTCAACAAAGATAATATTTAAATTATTGTTTATTCATTATTACGTTAGACACGGATGTAAAGTTACTGGATGTGGCTGAAAATAATTGAAAAGGCATGCCAACCGCTTTTGAATTAAGTTTAAATGCTGATTGGTCTAAGTACCAATCTTGTTTAAAAACTTAACCGAAGATAATTCGAAATTAAGTCTTCGCCTTTCCTCTACAAAAATCATGTTTATTCTATTCTAAAATCAAATTACTATATTTTTTAATTCAAACGTGTACAATTAAATAAGATAAGCATTTAAATTTTCGTTGTCATTTACACTATTAAATCTTTCCCCCTAGGAATTCATTTTTATTTTATAATATACACAACAGTTTAACAATACAAACATACAGTGACACATTAAAATAAGCCAAGTATATAATTAGATAGCAATATAATTTTAACAAACTAGCATAGTGATCATCTACGGAGCCGAGACGTGGTCACTAACTATGGGCCTTACCCGGAAGCTCAGGATCACTCAGAGGGCGATGGAGAGAGCTATGCTCGGTGTTTTCCTGCAAGATCACCGACATAGCTCTCCGAATAGTCAGGCTGGAGTGGCAGTGGGCATAGTGTAGTGCAGTGGCATATAGCCAGAAGAACCGATGGCCGTTGGAGCAGAAAGGTTCAGGAGTGGCGGCCACGCACCGGACGCACGTCGTAACAGAAGTAGGCACCCCGCAAGATGGACTGACGATCTCTTTGGGATCGCGGGCAGCGAATGGATGCGGGTAGCTCGAATCGGTCCATGTGGAGGGAGAGCATTGGGAGAGGCCTACATATGTCCAACAGTGGACGTCTTTCGGCTGATATGATGAAAGGCCGCCGACATGGCCTAACGTCCTGGGACAAGCACCGGGAACGACAACATTACATGCTGTCCGAAGTACGGTAGCACTCTGACGAAAATGCCACACACGGTCATCCATCCAAATGGCGAACTTTGCAAGCGCTGCTTAATTTTTTCAACCATAACTTACGGTAAGCCAAGTCTCCCTATTGAACGGTACTCTTACCAATTGATCAACTAACGTTGCTTGTCCTAATAAATCATATTCCTCAAAAATGCGAAATTTTCGCGCCAAATGTTTTGAACACGTGCATGGCTGCTTTCTCGTGCAACCGTAAATCATAGAAGACAAGGCTTGCATCCGAAAAGCGCGCTGAATTGAGTTGCTAGGTTTTACGGCTGAACATTCTCAGCAATTACTGTATGCAACGCACAGTTTAGACAGTGACAGGCTGCGTTTATATATCTCTTTGAACTTATTGATAGCAATAATTATGTATTTATATACCATAATTAAGGTTTCAGTTTCATAAGCATAATAGTATAAGTTAAGCAAACTTGGACATAAGATCAAGCTGATTGGCGTACCATAGGAGAAGTCTAAGACCAGGAGTAGACTAATACCTACAGGCTGATGATGATGCTTAGCTTCATCATCGCCCTAGCGTTATCCCGGTTGCATCCAAGACTGACACGCCTTGGAGTCCGAGGTCCGCTTACTGGTCTAACCAGATATGACAGAATATCAACTTTTCCACAGAGTGACTGCCTGAAACTTTTCACTTTCTTCTAAACTTTTTCACGGAGGTCTGACCTCCGCAATCCAAAGTGATAGCGATATTCTATGCATGCGGCAAATTTCTCATTTTATTATGGCCTGTATCCCTAAGGCTTTGGTATAGCTGCAATATTACATCCACATATTGCCATTTTTTGTTAGGTCCCTTGGCGAGCTTACTGCCGCTACCGGGCACATTGCTAGACTCCGTGCTGCTACTGAGAATTCGCAAAAACTCAGTAACACTTTTGCCCGATCTAGAAATCGAACCCGAGAACTCCAGATCAGCAGACGTTTGCGCTACCCTCTGGACCAAAGAGGCAGACACATATATCAATGAATGTATTTTAATATTTCTATCTTAATAAGTTAAAAAAAAACATAGTAAAATTTCTTTATTTTGCTCACCGTGTACATAACGCCATCTATATATTAAAAGAATTTGTGTGTGTTTTTAAATGAAAGCTCTCGCAGCATAGATTTGTCATCAAGCATTAGAAATTACCTAACTTGCACATTCATCAAGTTATATGCAAAAACAGTTTTCTCCCATACATTTTTTACGTTTTCGTAGCCGTAGTCAATGACTTTCTGCTTCTATATATCTGGTTCTCATTGGGGTAGACGTTTCATTATAGGCCTAAAACACGCGCTGAAAAGAGCTCTTTCATTTGATGGTATGCTTATTTAAATTGGGTAAGTTTGAAGGAAGATAGGTGTGGACATTGAACTTATTTTTCAATATTTTCCTATAAATTTTTTAAGATTCCATTGCTCCCTCTATGTTTGAAATAGAATTAGTTTTTATTATAGGTCAAATCGATTAGATCGATTGAGTAACATTTTGTTTAGTCTATTGAAAATTTCTGACAATGGTCACACTGAACTGTCACTTCCTTCCCGCCTTGAAAAATTATCACGCCGGTCTTGGTCGTCTCGTACGTAAAATATCGCCTTTTGAATTAACGCGAATTGAATTAACTTGTATAATTGAGCTAAATTGAGTAAACCGTCTTGAATGCCGCCTGATCTAGTGCTGGAAATGGTAAATTGTGATAAAAGACATTGTGAACTATTGATTGACATTTGCGAAAATTGTGAATCCGGTATCGACGTCCACGTGCCAACGTGTCTTGAAAACGTCGCGTTTGCAGCTTAATAGCTAAGTATAAGATACTTCATTCATTTATTTTGGCCAATATACTTGTATGAATGTGTCTAATTTAGCTCAAGCCTGACATCAGTAAAGATATCGGGTAAGGGAAATATAATATTGATAGTTGTAATTTGGATTTCAATTCATCACTGTGCAACGCAGTGCATTGTGTCTGGATCATTGTCTATCGTGGTCAGGTAGATGTATTACACCTTCCACTGCAACTCTGTCCTGAAAATCCCTACATGGCTACGGTAATTCTACACACTCTACATGGACGGTTCTTAATTCAGAATATTTTTATGGCATCTAATAAGTTCCTTGCGGTAACTGCCAGGAAACACGTTATGCCTCCTTAAGGTGACCTTGCCTTACTTTCATACGGGTGTGAGTGTGGTGGTGTGTAAAATTATACCCGATGTTGGTCAAATTATCACTACAGTGAATTATCGCTGATGGCACGTAATATTCCCTGAATGTTACCAGTTAACCCTTAATGTTGGGTGAACTGATCTCTGATGTTGAGGTATTTTCCTTACGTTTTATGTTAAGAACATTTTTGTGTTTTTAAATTACGGACTTTCTTCGGGCATCTTAATTTTTTTATTTGGAACATATTACAGCGTTTCATAGTAGGTACTATTGTCATATAATTATATTATTACAAGTGGTAGTTATGGTAGATATTGTAGCTCTGGTAAGAATAGTAGTTTTGAGAGAAAAGGTACTTTTGACAGCACCGGCGGTTTTGGTAGAAATGGTAGTTTAAAAAAAATGGTAGACATGATAGTGTTAGTAAGATTAGTAGTTTTGGTACAAATAGTAGTTTTGATAGGAATAGTATTTTCGGTAGGAATAGTAGTTTTGGTAGAAATGGTATTTTGGCATATGTTGTAGTTTTGGTAGCAATGTTACTTACGATTGCTACCAAAGCTGCCATTCCTACCAAAATTACAAATTTGACCAAAACTATAAACGTCATTATTACATTAATTCTAAATTATGATGGATTGATCACACCCATACACAAAACAAAATAAATCGTGCTTCTCACAGAAATATTTATCTGGATAACAGAAATAAAACCTATTTTCTTACTTATAAAAAAAGTAATTTATCTATATTTTTAATTTTGATAATGACAGATAAAGAAAAAACTGAAGTTAGCGTAAGTTAGTTACTTAAGTTTCTGATTTAATAACGTATTTTTTGTGAGTAGTTGTGTTTTCAATTATAATGATGGTTCTTGGAAGGAAATTGAAAAATGCTCAGAGAAAGTTTGAACAAAGAATCTTGGTCAATGACGGCCCTGTTGGAGATTTGGTACCGGATGGTCCTCCTACTGCTAAAAAAATACGGGTGGAAACGGGTTCAGATTTGATTAATTCTACCATCAACAATTTTCAAGTGATTTCCATTCTTGGTGACGGTAATTGCTTATTCCGCGCAATTTCTTATTGTTTATAGGGAAGTGAGAATAAACATTATGAAATTCGTTTGGCCACTGCTGATAACATTGTCAATAAGTGGGATGTATATAGTAACTTCACTGTTGGGGACGAAGCATATGGCCAGACCATTACAAATGGAACAGATTACAAACGTGTGATGGGTGCCAATGGACAGTACGCAGGGCATGCTGAACTTCAGAGTGTAAGTGAGCTATATCCCGAGTGTCAATTGAGAGTTCACCTGGAAAACAGTAATACGATTACTGACTATGGTACTGGCGAAATTGTTCATAACTTGCTATTTTCTGGGCACCTGGACGAAGGACATTACAGTGTCCTAATGGAAAGAATGGTAGGGCAGCACAGTCATATTGAAGAACTTTCTATCGTCAATGTTCAGTTATACATATTACATATCCCGATTGCGCGGCAAACCATTCAGTAATGCCAAGGTGGAAATTTCACGATACCTAAGGTGCAACGCAAAGCCAATGTTGTGAGAAAAGAAGTTTTGTGATATATTATATTTTTGGTAAGAATATCATCTTTTTACTTATTAGATAAGGCTACAATGTACTCATCATACTTATATGTAAGAGCTTTTTTATAATAGTAAAATATGCTGTGGAGCAGCACGGGTCCTCTAGTACCTTTGAAAGCTCATCACGATCACAGGGAAATATCATTAGAGGCAGTAGCGAATCGGATAAGAGGCTGCCTTCATTCTACTGCATCGTGGAGACACAATCATAATTATTCGTGCTCCAATATTATGTCACGTAAACATTTTTACCCACGGGGTGTTATTGAAGCTTTGAGTATACATAAGATGTGCTTCGATGAGTGTGTGTGTGAATTTTGGATTTTAATACAATTTTTTTATATGATTTTTTGTTAAGCAGTTGATGTATGGTTTCATTAAATAGTTGTCATCGCGTACCTCGTATCTTGGAGAGCACGATAAGCTGTCCTAGGTGTCATGAAGATTTTGATAGCTTTGCGAGTTGTGGAGGCCAATCTGTCTGTGAAAAAGTTTAGGTATATTCTGACAAATATAGTGAGATCAGAAAGCGAACTACGGACTTCAAGAAAGAAAGTCCGGATGGACGCAATGGAATGACGATATGACAAACGGACACTGTTAAAGAAAGAAAGAAAACTATATTACCTTATTATAATATCTTAAGAACATGGTAATTACACTGGGCTATCATCGCTGTTATTGTAAAACTTCAGAACATAGTAATTATCGTGTATAATGGTATCTTAATTATTACTTTTAGGCTGACTGCTGGCTTAATAGTAAGCAAAACAAAAATATTTATAACAAAAATCGACTACGATAGACACGTAACGTAACATGACCATCAGGTAAAGCAACAAAACGTTATTTTACACAAGTAAAAAACACCAAAACTAAATATAAAATCTGTAACCAAAATAAACCTATAAAATCAACAGTAAGTAGGTTTAATTTGAGGCCAATAAAATTGTGTGTGCACGTTGTTACAAATGAGTTAAGTTTCAGCTACTCGAAGTATTTTTATACCACTTTTAAACGCGCAATCCGTGGTTGAATTACGAAGTCGAATAATACCGCTATAAGAAATGTTACGTTCTGAATAAAATGTTTCAATGTAATGTATAAATTGGGTGTTTATTTTTACACTGTGTGTAAAGTATTAAGCATTCAAAATGGCTCTACCCGATTTCATTTTAGGGGGGTATAAGATGCGACTTAGGAAAATACACGAAATATCTTTGGGAACAGACGAAAAACTAGATAGATTTAATAGTCTCGCCGTTTGACACTGCGTCGCGTGTCATGGATTCGATTCCCACACGTGACAACACTTTGTGTGATTTATAAATTGTTGTTTTGAATGTTTGTAAAGTGAAAACAGGGTATATTCCTAGTCCGTAAATAGTCTTTTAAAAGAAAGTAACTATACCAACCCGTCTGGCCAGCCGCTGGGCCAAATCCGACTACGTTCAGCTGGAGGTTAAACTTTCAATAACCATCCTGGACAAAGCTTTTGTGTTTTTCTTTATAGTCTCACGCCTGTATCCCCAAAGGGGTAAGCGGAGGTGTAATATTACACCCACATTTCGCCATGAATTTTTAGGTCCCACGTAATTGGGTGCAATGTATTTACCGTAGTGGGATTTTGTTATAAAAATTCTTGTTGCTGACTATTAACACTAGAGAGCTCGCGTGGGTGACATATGTCACCCAGGGTGTAAAAATGTCAAATAACTTTTGAACGAAACGCGCCTCAGTGTAGCCCTCTCAGGTATTCCTCAAGTACTAATTATCCCACGCGTCAGTAGTACGCCATCACTGCAGGGTGCATTCACGTGTACGCACTGCGTTTATAAAGTATGTGGGTGACGCATGTCACCCACGCGAGCATTCGAGGAAGTTTTAGAAAAAGTCTATTTGCGATTGAAAATCAATTATACCCTCATGTAAGTTATTTGTTACATTTTTATTTTACATGTTTTATGATCAATAAATTGTAATTGGCGAATTGTTTGTGTATTTACGTAAATATTATTGTTTTATAACTACCGAGTGATAAAATACACACATTGTCTTAGGTTATAATGGCGTCAACGTCGAGAGATTTGACTACAAGTAGATGGTTGGAGGAAGATGAAGGAGAGGATAGTGGTTCCGAAGAACGAACAACTCCAATTGGTTCGTTTCAAGTTTCTGACACGGAACAAGACAGTGATAATGTATCTGAGGACGACGAAAATGTGCCTTTATCACAGTTATGTGTTTATGAATCTCGCAATGGGACCAAATGGAGTAAGTTTCCACCAGCTACAACTAAAACCAGGGTCCATTACATTATGACGAGTCCTTCAGGTCCAAAAGGTATTGCTAGAGATGTTTCAACTGCTATCCAGTCTTATTTGCAAGAGGTCGGGTACGAATTGGTGAGACCGCACATTATAAAACGTATTTCCCAAGAAAGAATACCAAGGGCTGTGAAATTGAAAGCCAGGTTATTTTTGGGGCTGCCCGAGAACCCATAAGTACAAAACTCGCCAATACGAAGTGGATAAGGACGGTCTGACTTCTGCAGTAGAAGAAGAGATCGGACCACATGCAAAACCTGTAGTAAATGTAATAGGCGTGTTTGTCCGAATCACCAAATCAAAGTGTGCCCTAACTGTGATGAAATCTCTACTGAATTGGTATAACCCATTTCTAAACTTTATTATAAGATGATTTATTTACCAAATTAAGGTTTTGAAAATAATTAAAGACTGACTAATCACGATAAGTCAAAATTATGTTAATTTTTATAGAAGTGTAATTTTTGTTCATAATTCAATTTAACTTAAGCAATTGTTAAGTTTTGTTAAAGTATTTAGTAAGAAATAAAGTTGATTAGTAACATTTAAACTTATTTAATTTCATCAAATTAGAATAGTAAGAAAAAATCCCATATTTTAATGGGTGACATATGTCCCCCGCGCGAGCTTTCTAGGAAAATTTTTGACGCGAGCCCTCTAGTGTTAAGCCAGGAGCCAACCTAAAATTAATCATTAAGAGACCATTTTACACGATAATTACTATGTTCTGAAGTTTTACAATAACAGCGATGATAGCCCAGTGGTGTACGTAAAGGACTACCGAGGTAATGGTCTCAGATTCGATCTGACTTTTCGAAGTTATGTGTGCATTAGAAATGTTAATTATCGCTCGCTTAATAATGTGCCCGGTAGATGGCAATAGGCGCGCCCCTTTTGCGGTTGGGATCGAAACATAACTGGCGAAGTGTGGGTGTGTAATACACCTCTGCCTACGCCTTCGAGGAAAGGCGTGAAATTATGTGTTCGTGTTTGTCATGGCGTCATTCCGTTGCATCATCCGGACTTTCCTGCTTGAATTCCGTTGTTCGTTTTCTGACCTGACTAGATTTGTCCGAACATACGCTTTTTTACAGACAGACTGGCCTCCGCAACTCGCAATGCTATCAAAATCTTTATGACAACTAGGACGGCTTAACATGCTCTCCGAGGCACGAAGCACGCGATCTTAACTCATCATCATGATTCTCTTAGCGTTATCCTAGTTTCAATCTGGGGTCCGCTTACTAGTCTAACCGGATTTGGCTGAATATTAGCTTTTCCACAGAGCGACTGCCTGTCTGACCTCCGCAACCCGAAGGGAGAGCGATATTCCATGGTTTAGACTAGTATCAGTTTTCTTAGAAGGTACTGACGCCCTGTAACAACTGTCAAAGATGTTCATGACAACCGGGACCGACGGCTTAACGTGCTCTCCGAGGCACGGGACAAGCGATAATGAATAATTCTATGTCGTGGATTCGAACCTGATACCCTCTGCATGGCAGTCTGTTGGTATCTCCCTTAGGCTATCGCTGCACGCGATCTTAACTATTGAATAAAAACATCCAAAGGTTGCTTTGAAAAATAAATCGTGTTAAAAGCCAAAATTTCCCCACACACACACACATCAAACACATCTTACCTATGTAAATTTAAGGTTTCAATATCCCGTAGGTATAAATGTTTACGTCACATAATGTTGGAGGATGAATAATTATGATTGTGCTTCTACGGTGCAGTAGAATGAAGGCAAGCCTCTTTTCCGATTCGCTACTGCCTCTAATAATATTTTCTTGCGATCGTGATGAGCTTTCAAAGGCAGTAATACTATAGTAATGCTTATGCTATACTCATAAATTATAAAACTGCTAAATCAGAATCAATCACTTTAAGTGGATCGAACCTACAAAAGGACATTTTTTTAATACTACTAGCACTGCGCTAGGAATAAATCATACTTAGTAGGATTCGTAGGTAGTAGGATCCAAAATCGGGCCCTCAGCTTTTCGCACATATCATGTCTCCAAAACACTATGTGGAGAAGCAGATAATCTTGGGTCACATAAATGGAAGACGTGCTCAAGGCAGAGCACCTACAAGATGGTTTGACACGATCAAGACGGCGGTGGGTGGCAGCATACAACGAGCATTACATACGGCGTACGACCGCTCTTACTGGAAACAAATATGAGGTCGCGATCCTCAGCAGTGAGGGACCGAGGAAGAAGAAGAAGGATTCGTAGGCGAGTTTACAAACATACAGCCAACGGATACAAAGAAGAACTAGACTCAAAATATAGACACTGTGATGAGGATGAGACTAAAACGCTGCGATATTAATTTATTTAATTACTGAAGCTTGAGGGATATTTTACCAAAACAATAAAACCTACTTATTTTCATTCTGATACTCTATAATCATTGCACTTTCAGTGCTGCCAGACCCATTATTACTACCAATGGTTCACAATAAATAACTCTAAAACATTTAAAGCCCACAGACCGCATAGATTTAAAACACTAAAGCCCAACCGTTCGAAAAACGACAGGAGCCGGCTGCTAAATCGAACGGAATATCTGTTTGGGACATTCTTCAACTATGGAGATCAACTATCGTCTGTTGCGATAAGAGATATTGTCATGGTGAAGAATAATTTATGTATTCCTCTGTTGAAGTGCAAAAGAGACAAAAAATACACGTTGTAAATGTATATTAATATTATTAACGCAGAAACGTGTTTGTCTATTCGTCCTTATTTCACGTCGCAACGGAGTTATGTTATGTCATTATCATCTTCCTGGTGTTATCCCAGTTGCAACCCAGGGTCCACTTAGGCTTATCGGATTTCACTGATTATTAGCTTTTCTACAGAACGACTTCCTGTCTGACCTTCACAACCCAAACGAATAGCTATTGCATAGTAAAGACTAGTGCCAGTTTATTCAGAGGTTCTGACTCTCTATAGCGACTGTTAAAGATCTTCATAACAGCCGGGATCGACGGCTTAGGGCGATTGCAAATTAGCGTATTGTTCTGCGCGTACACGGTCGTTTCAGCATACGCGCTTACATGCGCGCTACATTACGCGTTTCAAAAACCGGACTTACGTAAATGGGCATATTTCGGCGTGTCCGCTCGAAACGGTAGTGACATCGTGTCAGTGTCAACATGGATTCTGACGATTCGCACTTATACGAGCTTAGAATCGCGTCAAGGTTCGTACGAGTTGCGCGTGTGCCAAAAGGCGGGCCTATTCACGCCTACATGCGCTTCCAGAAACGAGGCTATACGGGCGTATAAAACGCTAATCTAAAACCGCCCTTAACGTGCTCTCCGAGGCACGGGGCGAGCCACATAACAAATGAGAGTAGACAAGCGATTATTAACAATTCAATACGCACAGATCATGATGCATGTACATAACTGCTAAAAGTCAGTTTTGCGCGCCGTGTATTCGAACTCGAAAACCTCTGTTGGTATCTCCACTAAAAAATTCATACCTTACAGTAAACTTAAATAACTTACAGGTAAAGAGATTTTCTTGTGACCACCAATATAGGAGTCCCAAGAAGCATGGCTCCGTCAAATTAGCTGCCAGTGTTTTGAACAAACGATGACGTTTAAAAAATCATACAAATTGCGTGAGTTGTGATTATATTAAATTCACATATTTGCCAGTTTATTGGTCTAGAACTTAAGATCTTGGCCTAACAGTCTAAGAACATGTAAAGTTAAGATCATGGGTTAGATCCAGGACCCTAATATAATATAATATAATATAATAACCCGAATCCACCCAGGACAAATATATTTTTTATGGTAAAAGGTGGCAAACGAACAGACGGTTCGCCTGATGGTAAGCAATTAACGTCGCCCATGGACACAAGCAACAGCACAGGAGTCACATATGCGTTGCCGCCCCTCGGGATTGGGAAAAGGGACAGGAGGAGGAGTAGAATAAGGGGGAAGGAATAGGGGATAGGGCCTCCTGCAGACTCCCTCATTGAACGAAACGCAACAGTTTAGGTTCTGTTGCTTTACGTCGATTTTCCTTGAGAGGGTAGTACTTCCCCGGTCGAGCCGGCCCATTCATGCTGATATCAGCAAGGCTCTACTACCTGTTTGATGTGTCATGAGCACGATTATTATTTTTCACGTGTCTACGTGTCATACCACTGACTCTCCACTCTAGTCAAGGACACGTCCTTATGCTTTACTACCAAATCCTGGATGCAAACCATCAAGCAATTATCATGAATATACATTTTTTATTTTACCATCAAATGGGTCTACATACATAGACTCACGCCGGTTTCCCGGAGGGGTAGGCAGAGACTATGGAACGCCATTTGCAACGATCCTGACATATCTCTCTTGCTTCATTCACTTCCATCAGATTCCTCATGCATGCTATTCTGTTCAGGGTGCTCCTAACCTGTCCTGTTTTTAGGATGTCTCCAATCTGGTCAGAGAACGTCCGCCTAGGTCTTCCTTCCCCTTCATCCACGTGCCCAAACCATCTTAGCATACCTTTCTCGATGCTTTTCACTACATCTTCTTTTACCCCACAACACTCTCTTATCACACAATTCTTTACTCTTTTTTTTGGGACTAATCCCACCCTCATTCCCACTACTGTGTCACCTGTGTAGCCAGGTTCAGCAGCAGTGACCATTGATGACAACGAGTTTTGACACTCGTGAAGTCCCGGGGAAAGTTAAACTGTCTTGGAACCCGCAACGAACTTAATCAGAAGTATATTGGAGGAGTTGGAAAATGAATAATCCACTTCCCTCCTTAACAAAGCGGGAGACAAGCAACGAAGAGATATAGTGATGAGAAAAGATAAGCACCACGGACATGAGCATTAAGGGGGCCTAAATTGTGAACTATACCTGTTTCCAGTAATATGTATGGCAGAAACGCCTAAACGCACGGAAATTCGTCCTACTTGCCACAAGATCCGTATAGTACACTACTCCAGAAGTTACCTCTAATTCGCTAAGCATGATATTACGTTCAATTTGCCAATGACTACACTCCCATAGAATGTGATGAGCAGATTGTTCATAATTGTTGCCAGATGTTAAACATTGGCATAACGGTGAATCAACTAGCTTAAATGAATACAACTTGCTCTTAAAGTTGCCATGACCTGTAAGAAATTGGGCTACACAGTGATCCACCTCCAACCAGTTCCTCGCCAGTCGCTCTCGGACGCATGGGAAGAACTGGTAGAGGTGACGGCCCTTAGTTGATGTGTTCCAGCGACATTGCCATTCATCAAGAAGATCGTCATAGACTGTGGATTAATGGTTCAACAATCTAGCGATCTTATGTCTGTCGCGCGGAGCTAGAAAATTTAGATCCATGTTATCTCGTGTCACGTAATACATTGCTGCTCGTCTTTGTGCCTCAAGATCGACTGGTAATACACCTGCCAGTACTGGCAAAGCTTCAGTACTAACTGTCCTATAAGCCTTGCACAAAAATATCAACGCGAGACGTTGACTTTGTAGCATTTTACGTCGTACAGCACCGATAGTAGCTCTATCAGCCCATGCAGGCGCACCATGACACATGCAACCCAGATATGTTGCACCATAAATTACTTTTAAAGTTTTGAACGAAAGCCCCCATGTCGCAGTTGATATCTTTGACAAGGCGTAAAAACTTCTTTTAGATTTTTCACCTACTGTTTTAATGTGCTCGACAAATGAAAAGTTTCTCTCTAAAACTAACCCTAAATAACAAACTGATTCTTTGTTTCTAATGGTGATGTTATTGAATTTGATTCGAGGCGGTGTTTTTAAGTTCCCTTTCAAAAGTAATTGAAATGTTTTCTGTGGAGAAAAATATAAACGATTGCGTTCACCCCAATTGTTGATTAAGTCTAAACATTGATTAGCTAACCTTTCAAGTCCTACCCTAATATTAGATTGAATAAGTAAAAGACCGTCATCTGCGTATCCGGTCAATGAGCAACCTGGTGGTAGTGGTATGCTTAGAAAGTCATCAAAACCTAGATTCCATAAATACGGGCCTAACACTGATCCCTGCGGACAACCCATGGTCAGCGCCTTCGACACAGCATGGTGGCCTAATTTTAACTGTGCTGTTTCATGTAGGAAATACGTATAAATGAGGGAATATATGTTACTAAAGCATCCACGAGACTTTAATTTAAGTAAAAGCATTGGCCACCATGCGTTGTCGAAAGCGCCAGATATATCTAAGAATATACCTAGCACATATTGTAGTGTTGATGACGAAACTATCTTCCTAACCGATATAACTGCGTCAACTGTCGATTTACCTACTGTGAAGCCAAATTGTCTATCGCTAAATCTAATACCGCCCGGCAGAAGCCGGGGAACTACGAGACGTTCTAAAAGCTTTCCTAGTGATGGTAACAATGTTATTGGCCTATATGACTTAGGGTCGTCGGACGGTTTGTCTCCTCTTTTTGGTATGATCCTAATGTAACCACTGCGCCATATACGAGGAAAAATACCTTCTGCTATGCAACGTTTAAACACAAACAAAATGGACTCACCAGATGTTTTACAAGCTTCCTTTATCATATTGTTGGAGATTTTGTCTTCACCTGAAGCTTTGTTAGGCGACAAAGATCCGACAGCATTTATAAATTCGTCATAGGATGGTAGGTCTGACGCTGGTGAAACGGGTTGCAAAGCAGCCCATTGTCGGATCTGACGGTGGTAGTCTGTGTCATTCTCCAGCCGATCGTTGGGTATCAGACAATTCAAGAGATAGTCCGTTGTCTCCTCAATACCAGTGGAATGTCTACCATTAATTTTGATATTTTGGGTATAAGCTAGGTCGATAGATCTATTTGCTTTAAATTCGTGATATAAAAGAGACCACGGACCCTCCCTATCGAGTCTATCAACAATCTTAGGTAACAAATTTCTTTTGCATTTTTCAACTGCAGACCTATAATGAGATCTAGCAACTCTAAGAGCAATGAAGGCAGTATCATAAACGGCACCTGTTATTTGACGTCTTTTTAATAGATTTAACTTTCTACGTGCTCTGCGAAAGGCTCGCCGAAGTTCAGCTAAGTTGTTATTCCACCAATCACACCTACGAGTGTTGGTGATAGAACCACGGCCAATGGCAACATCCGCACAATATATGAAGGTGTCAGACAAAATTTCAGCACTCTCTTCTACAAAAAGACTACAGCAAGTGAAGTATTTGACATGTGACGCGAATAGTGAACCAAAAAGATCCCAATTAGCTCCTTTTGTTTTATATCTAAAATTAATAGAGGAGATACATGACGAGTCCCGTGGCAGCCTTGACGTGAATTCGTACACGATTAGGCGGTGGTCACTACATGACGCGTCCGGTAGGACACGCCACCTATCTATACGAACGTCCCCACAAGAAAGTGTGACGTCAATAGAAGACTCGCCCATGGGGCTGCAAAAAGTAGCTGGTGCATCTGGTGTGTTGTGGATGGATAAATTCATTTCTGCAATGAAATCCTCGACGGCGCACCGTCGATCCCTATCAGAAGAACGATATTTGCCATACCATAACGTAAATGATGCATTCACATCGGCACTAATTATGACCTTATGGCCCACAAGGGATCTTAAAACGAAGCGAAGATGGTGTAAGTAAGGGGCAACCGGATGTGAATACTGAAAGTAGCAGCTGACAACATAAACTCTAAAGGACGCAGAAGATACCTCCGCAACCGCACAGTGTGACGTCATGAGATTACTAATAGATGTTACAGTTAAGTTTGAATTAGCGACATAAATCCCAGCTCGCGCTTTGCCGTCCATTCCGTATATTCTATAACTAAGCGCTCTAACTCTAATGTCGCCACCCTATCGTTGTGAAGGTTTAATTGTCCTATAACGATATTATCCATGATGTACCTACCTAAGTATGAGGTTCCCTAAACTATTAATTCAGTAGTTACGAGTAGTATAAAGAATTAGTTGTTCTAATTTCAACTTATATGTGGGACATTCCTGAGATCCGCAACGATGGTCATGCGGTTTCTTAAGGCGTTTACATGCTACGCATGAAGGTTTAAAATCAGGAAGATCTTTATTTGAGCATGTTTTTGTTTCGTGTTCCCCAGCACAGTGAGCACAAGCAGCTGTTTTATACGTGCAAAACTTTTGAACATGACCGAATTGTTGACATTTTGAACACCGCACTATTTCTATGTCGTCTATAAACCTACATGTTGCCCAATCTATAAACAATTTTTCTTTTGTGCTAACAAAATGTTTACGAATGTTTGGTTCTACTTCCAGGCCTATCCATTTACGACCACTATCTAATTTACGCCTACGAGTGATTTTGGTATTTTTAATAAACGTTTCCTCATCTACACTTACCTCATCTTTGATATTCTGACGGTATAGCGTCGTGATGAACGCTTTGTCCTCCATAGCACCGGGTACGTCCTTGACAAAAATGCGTGGCTTACGCCCTTTCGGCTTCTCTAGACGTAGACCGGCAGACCTAATCGCACTTACGGATTCCAACTTTTTGAGTTGATTTTCGTTGGCTACACGTAGTACTACCCCAGACTTGGCTGTTTTTTTGACACCAACTATTTGAAAGCCTTCGTCGCAAGGTTTGATGGCCTTCATCAGTGCCTGCTTCGTAGCGGATGACGACCCGTATTCAGCTGAATGCTCTGTAGTCGGGTAAGCTACAATAGCAGGGCGTTGGACACGGTGAGACTCCACCGCGGCCGCCACCGGCACTGACTTCGGTGGTAGACGAAGGCTAAGTTTTTTGCTGATTGTTTTTTAAGCTATCTAACTCTCGTTTTAATTGCTTTTTCGACGATTTTAATGCTAGTATGGATACTATACCTGTTATACGCTGCGTAAAATCCATTATGGCAGTTTTGTTAGCGACGTTAATACGCGATCCTTGATCGTTCACTAACTCATTTATGTTGGCCAAATAACTAGTTGCCTGAGCTACTAAATCATAATAACTATCAGAATAATTGACACTATTTACCAATGGTTCGCTTTGAAAACGTTTTGACCTATCATCTGGCGTAATAAACGATGGTGACATATCATTAAATAAACGTTTAGTCGTTGGCGACTTCGGTGTACAAAAATCCGTGCCTCCACCACGATCAGGTGGTTCATCATAATCAGCCTTTAACAGTCCACTACTGGACTAGGCCTCTCCTTTGAAAGGAGGAATTGGCCTACTATACCACGCTGGCCAAACGGGTTGGTATAGGGTTTGTATCAAGTTTTCCTTCTTTTACAGTGCTGTTCTCTGCATAATATGCTCCCTCTGTCGGTTCTTACGACACCCACGGGATGATATGGGGTGGTGACAATTCGTATTCTTAATCCGTCACCACACGGACCGTCAGGTGGTTCATTACAGAATAAAGACATTATTACCTTACCTTATTTAACAATACTATTTTGTATCCGCAAAAGGAAACCTAAACACAAATATATTTAACAGTAAAAATAATTTAGTAAAAAACTTACCTACTTTTTTCGCAGTACCTACATTAAGAAAAATAAAAGACTTACCGATCGATGAATTACACTTATTTACACTATTAACAATATAATATGTACAAAACTTACAATACACGGAGCCTAAACCCTAAAATACACAACCAGAAGCAACTCACGAGCTGAGAAATTATCACAAAACCGGTAAAAAGTTATTTAAAAAACACAGCTATTTGTTTCGCACCACACTGTACGAAGCGCGGGAGGGAAGAGACAATTCTTTACTCTGCCAGTCAAAGAAACACCACACATGATTCTCAGTGCTCTTATTTCTACAGCATTTATTCTACTTTCATGACTTTTCTGCCATACCCAACTATCACTACCATACATAAGAGTAGGTACTAACACTTCTCTATGGACACACAAACGTGCCTTTTTCGACACGTTTTGGCTATTCATAAACGCCTTCAGAGCTCCATTCACTCTATTACCTGCATTAACTCGTCTTTTAATATCTTCTACATTCTTACCATCTCTTGTAAACAGCGTACCTAAATATACAAAGTCATTCACTTGCTCCACTCGCTGTCCATCGATCAAAACATTACAAGCAGTAAGGCATTCCTCCTTTTCAAAAACCATAACTTTCGTTTTACTTACATTCACTTGCATTCCTTTCCTCTCTAACGCACTATGCATGATTGTTACCATCTCCTGCAACTCCTCCGTTGAAGACGCAAGTATAACCTGATCATCAGCATAAAGAAGGCATTTGATAAGTAACTCATTCATCCTTAATCCACAGTCACTATTTTTCAAATTTTGCAATCAACTGTCCATGAAGAGGTTGAACAGCCACGGCGACGCTACACATCCCTGTCTAACACCTGTCTCGATGGTAAACCAATCCGTGTACGACCCATTTATCCTCACACAAGCTCTAGAATCTTCATAAAGGGATTTCAGAGCTCGTATGAGGCTGCTGTTTACCCCATACATCGACAGTATCGACCACATGTCATTCCTCACCACTTTATCGTAAGCCTTTACCAAATCCACGAATGCGCAATAGACCTTTTGACCTTTGGCCAAGAATTTTTCGGCTATGCACCGCAAGGAAAAGACTTGATCCGTGCACCCGATACCCTTTCGGAATCCTGCTTGTACATCCCATATTTTCTTGTCGGTTACTTCCATAACTCTTTCAATCAGTACCTTCGCATACAATTTGCCAACAATGCTGAGAAGGCTAATGCCTCTATAGTTCTTGCAGTCTTGTTGCGAGCCTTTTCCCTTATAAAGAGGCACAACCACCGCTGTGGCCCAGTCATCAGGTACTCGGCCGGTGCTCCAGCACAAGTTAAATAAGTGCTGCAGCTGACTAACTATGATGCCCTGTCCAGACTTCAGCATTACAACTGTAATCCTATCATATCCTGCAGCCTTACCTAATTTCATACTTCCCAACGCCTTCAAAATCTCATCCACACCAATATCGCTTTCATCATTGCTATTATTACCATTTGTTTCTACGATCGATGTCTCTGTCGCCGTTCTTTCAAATAGACCTTCAAAATACTCCTTCCATCTCTTCAGCACGCATGATTCACCATTCAGTATCTTTCTATTCTTGTCTCTGATTGACGTATATTCTGAGAATTGAGTTCTTCCTCGAACTGCACGAACGGATTTCCAGAAAAACTTTATGTGTCTCCGGAAATCTTCAGATAGCCTGTTATAATAAATATAATGCAGCCATTTTATTTACATACGAAGGAGAGTCTTTGCTCCTAATTTAGCCACGAAATGCAAGTGTAATAGAGGTATAAAATACTCTGACTAGCGAAAGCTTAACTCATTTGGAACAATGTGCACACATTTTATCGGTTGGGAATTAAACTACTTATCACGGATTTTATGTGTTTATATTGTTCACGGATGTGTTTTTTTATGTTTTTTAGTTTTAATTCCAGTATTTATTTTTGAGAGGAGGGCTAATCTCATTTTCTTCTTTTTTGCAATGTCCAAATTCGTTAACATCACTTTATCTACTTACATTTGCACTTGCACTACGCTACCGTCAGATTCTTTTCTTTTTCTGAATTTCTAGTACCTACCAGTTTATTTTAGGCAGCTCCATTCCTAGGAATAGAAGGTACTAGTATCGCGGAGGACTCAAACCGCAAACACAAACCACACCTTCCACAAAAAAGGAATGATGGCTAATTTAAAAATACAACCATCTTCAAAACTTGTCTATAGCCTTAGTATTTATTGTACAGTTTTTTAATTAGTACAACTAAGTAGCGCTAAGGTGGTGTAGTTGAAGAGTTAAGTTTACAAAGTTTCGCTGGCTCCTACGAGTTATTTCTTAGAAGCTGTATTTATACGTTCCTAGCAACGTACGCCGTATAATGAGAGGATGGGCGCATAGTGATTATGTAAGTAGTTTTACGGTGGCCTTGGGTGCAAGCAGAATTGTGTAGTGCATATTTTATGTATATTTTTTGTAGTTTGGGACCTAAAAATTCATGGTGTAATGTGGGTGTAATCTTAACACTTCTGCCTACCCCTTCGGGGATACAGGCGTGAGACTATAAATAAATTAATAAAACTAATTTTTTGTAGTTTTTGCTCTGTTCGTCTTTGTTGTCCCTCTTCGTGTGAGAGTGTTATCAAGCAACCAATGTTACCATTTTTGACATTGTTGCGTTCGTAGTATAACTTGCCAATCGTGACAATACTGCAAGGTTAACATTTGCCAAGGACACTACTTGGATGGGTGCCTGCGTGTTGTGGCATTTATATCACAACGTTCCCGTGCTTCGGGACGTACGTAAACGTCGGTCTCGGTTGTGGTTCATATATCATAAATAATGTCGGAGGCCCTTAGGTGACTTTTAATTTAACACCAGGTTTGGTACCACACTTACGACAAAAGGAAGAAACGTGGTATTTGAGAAAAACCGAACATAGGCAACCGAATCATTTCCTGTTTACATGATAAAAACTGATAGCTAACATACATAGCTAACATACGCTTTATACACTATTGTTTGAAGCATGGTAGCGCTCTGATGAGAATGCCACAACATACGGTCTTTTGTCTAATCTATCCAAAAATTGCATTTTAACTTCAAAAGAACATGGAATTTACAACCAACCTATGCTAAACAAACCACATAAAAGTAGTAACTAGTAATTCTAAGTACAACGTAGCGCACATAAAGTGATTTGTCTTGCCGGTCGTAGTAGGTCGGCAATGTTAAGCAAAGCTTGCACAGTTCGCCACTTTGAACTATAAGGCCCGGTTTATGTCTCAGGGTATGAATCGTTAGGCAATGTTGGAGGCCTGTGGGTCGAGAACTCTGACACCAGAAGGGTTTTATTTTTATTTATAGTCTCACGCCTGTATCCCCGAAGAGGCAGGCAAAAAAAATATATAAGTATCTATGTTTATCAATTATCTAGTACCCATAGTACAAGCTCTGTTTAGTTTGGGACTAGATGGTGTTGTGTGAATGTGATTAGAATATTATTATTTAATAATAATAAAAATATTTATTGCCAAAAACTTAAACATAGTTTATAAATTAATAGAACTAATTGTATAACCTATTGGTACGATGCAATTATAAATACAATTCATACAGTAAACAACTATGTGCCGCTTATAATTATAACCCTGTCACTTAAACTAGGGTAACCTGTTACTTAAGTGACAGTGTTCGGTCTTTTGAATTAGTTGAATGATTATAGCTAGCGATTGTACCATATCGATTTGTGTAAAGGTGATTGTATATTTGAGTAAGGATGTGTACTATGTAAGAAGGTGTGGATGAGAGTGTGGAATGTGTGTTGGTGTGGGATGCGTGTTAGTGTGGGATGTGTGCTGGTGTGGGTTGTGTGTTGGGGTGGGATGTAAGTTGGTGTGGAGTGTGTGTTGGTGTGGAATGTGTGTTGGTGTGGGGTGTGTATTGGTGTGGGATGTATGTTGGTGATGGGTGTGTGTTGGTGTGGGATGTGTGTTGGTGTGGGGTGTGTGTTGGTGTGGGATGTGTGTTGGTGTGGATGGAATATTGGTCTGCGAGTGGATGTTGTGAAACTGAGAATGTGTATGATGAAGACTTATGAGATGTAGATCAGCAGTGACTCTGTATTTGAGTAGTCCTGCTTCAAGAGCCATTCAGTAAGTTTAAGGGGGCATATTCGGCCTTTACCTTGACATCTTCCCAAGTAGAACCGTTAACTACTATCGCAGTGTCGTCTGCATACGCATAGATCCTACAGTTTGGGAGCGTCATCTTACAGAGGTCGTTAACGTAAATTTGGAATAAAGTAGGACCGATTCCTGGGTCGGGCAGTGTTATTGGGTTTTTCTGTCACGAAATTCTCAGTAGCAGCACGGAGTCTGGAAATGTGCCCGGTACGGCAATAGGCTCGCCCCTTATTACGTGGGACTAAAGTATATCTGGTGAACAGTGGGTGTAGAAATACACCTCTGCCTACCCCTTCGGGGATAAAAGGCGTGACGATATGTTTGTGTATGTATGTATGTAGGACCGAGTATGCTCCCTTGGGGCACGCCTAGTTAATAACTCTTTCATCACTTAGATGTGAGTCAATTTTCACGAGCTGCTTACGGTTATTGAGGTAATCCTTGAAAATATCTAGGGCCAGACCACGTACACCAAGGTGTTCGAGTTTTGTAATGAGTAAGGGAACAGAGACTGTGTCAAACGCTTTAGACAGATCTAGGAATATGCCCAGACACTTTTTTTGCGGTCCATATTTTCAGCTACAAATTGCGTGAGATCCATTACAGCATCTTATGTGGAAACGCCAGGCTGAAAGCCATATTGGTTATCGGCAATTATTTTGTATTTGTGCAAAAAAGTTCTGAGACGTCTATTTTTTGACTGCCTCGTTGGTCTCGCGGCATAAATGTGCGCGTGGGATCGGGAGGTCCCGGGTTCGATTCCTGGGTCGGGCAGTGTTATTGGGTTTTTCTGTCACGAAATTCTCAGTAGCAGCACGGAGTCTGGAATTGTGCCCGGTACGGCAATAGGCTCGCCCCTTATTACGTGGGACTAAAGTATATCTGGCGAAAAGTGGGTGTAGAAATACACCTCTGCCTACCCCTTCGGGGATAAAAGGCGTGACGATATGTATGTATGTATGTACGTCTATTTAATATCTTTTCCAGCAACTTAGAGAGAGAGGGAAGTACTGATATTGGTCTATAGTTATTGACACAGTCTCTGCTCCCACCCTTATGGATTGGATGTATAACAGCTCTTATTTAATGTACTTATTTTTAGTTTCAAATTTTCTGATGACCTCAAATAACGATTATGCGTATAATGAAGGAATTCGAATCTTCCTTTAAGATAGGAGGGAGTTGAATGGTTGAACAGTATATTGTACAGCAAAGAGAGAATATGAGTATTCCGGAGATGTCGTATGGGTAGCCACTTGAGCTGTATTCGAAATTGTGAAACATGATCGTATTTGCGTAATCCAAATATGAATCGTATACAGAGATTTTGAAGGCGCTCAAATTTGTCTAGCTGGTTTTCGGTGAGATCTAGATAGCTGACATCTGCATATAATCAATAATGGGTAGAAAAAGAGGGAGAGAGTAAGTGGATGCTCCTGTTTCACCATGTCTATGTTCAGAAGGCTAACTAAATGAAAATCAAAATTTACTTAAAATATTAAAATATAGGTAGGTACAATACAAAAATAAACGAAAAAAAAAATCAAACGGCGTCGTGAAAGTCCTTCACATCGCCGTCTATTGGGAATGTGCCCAGAAGTCTGGCAGCATTGCCACGCTGTATGGCAATGCAAATTTTTTGAGCTAGATACATACCAGCCTTCTGGTCACGCAAGGCGTCGACAAGTCTCTTCGCAAGTTCTCTATATAGAGATCTAGCACTTGGGCCCCATGAACCCAATGTTTCAACTCCATACGGCTCAAATACGTAATCCCCAACAAGATTTACGTATTTGCGCCGTTTTAGAGTCTCCGCTGTGGCAGCAGCAGCGCCCGCACAACCCGCTGTATGAGATGTCGCAAGGGTATGGACACACGTTGCGTCCCACACCAAAGGCCTACCCAACTTCCAAGGCAGTAGAGACATTCCATCTAACTTTAACTTGATTATGCTTGAGTCATTTGTACAGTATATATATACAAGTAACATAGAAGGTATAACAATTGCAGCACCTTACAAAAGTTTAATTGTTATGTATTATTAAAAACCTGGCGATAAAAAAGAGTGACCGTGAGTTTTATTGCCCGTTCTTTCTGATGGTTCTACGCCCTTGCTTTGTGAACGTGCGAACGCAGTAAATGTAAATGTAGAAGCATACAGTAATAATGTTTTAAATTTGACGTTCATAAGTGTCACTTAGTGATCTAAATGAATAAAGGATTTTGACTTTGACTTTGACTACAAATTACCGAACCTAGAGACACGTTTAGACAGCGAGTTGCGTTTCAGCGTCTTGCGACCAATAAATAGCTGGCTATGCATTGTCTGCCAGTCAGTCAGTAAAGCAAAAATCACTACATAGTATAAAACAAAGTCTGTCTTCTGTCTGTCTGTCCCTATGTATGCTTAAATATTAAAAACTACGCAACTGATTTTAATGCAGTTTTTTAATAGATAGAATGATTTAAGAGGAACGTTTATATGTATAATTGACGCGGGCAAAGCCACTGGCGACGTCTAGTGTTATATAAAAGACTAGTCGACGCCAGCGGCTTCGCACGCACATATTTTCTAATTTCCCGTTTTGCCCGATCCCATGGGAATTTCGGGAAATCCCGTCTTAGTGCACCCCTACGGTCCCCAAGGAACATACATGCTAAATTTCATCTTCTTGCGCCGAGTAGTTTCGGCTGTAGCTTGTCTGTCAGTCAGTCAGTAACGCAAGGATTTTATATATACAGATTAGGATAATTACAAATATCTACCTGACCTTGTGTTTTCTAATTTGTACCTTTTACATAGAAGCTTACCTTTCAACCCTAAAATGCAATTACAGTTCTAAGCACGCACGACTAGATCTCATTTTTACAACTTAAAAAACTATTTGAGCCCTCAATTTTGAATAATTTCTGTCTGGAACAAGGTAACGTTTTGTTCAATACGCAAGGATATTTTGAACGCGTACCTTCGGCGAGAATATTTTTTACCGACTTCAAAAAAGGAGGTGATTCTCAATTGAGATTATAATTTTGTATAATCTCAACTGCATACTAGTTATCACCGACATCTTTATAGAGGAAGTAATGTAAAACTTAGCTTGGCCCGGGGCTCGACCCTAAAATCTAAACGCTCCTCAAGAATCTCACTATCTATTTGTGAAAATCTTAAAACTCTTTTGTAGTTTTTGGGTTTCAAGTGTTTAACAGACTGACAAGACATGGCGAGGACTTCATTTTGAAATCTATATTATTATAATTATATAGTTGGGCTAATAAAAAGATGTATGAAGAACGATTACATGTGGCAGAGTGAGAATGTTGCGATGGATGTGTGGAGTTACGAGATTGGATAAGATTAGGAATGAATACGTGAGAGGTAGTCTGAAAGTGGCGGGTATAGACGAGAAAGTGAAAGGAAGTCGTTTGGCTTGGTATGGACATATTATGCGAAGGGATGATATGTATGTAGGTAAGCAATTGATGAATATGAAGGTAGAGGGCTGGAAAGGGAGAGGGAGGCCAAGGAAAAGATGGATGGACTGTGTGAGGATGGATATGAAAGAGAAAACATAAATGATCAGAAGACGGGTGACAGAAAATAATGGAAACGAAGGACGTACTGCGCCGACCCCAAATAAATTGGGACCAGGACAAGAAGATAAAATGCCACAGAATAATTTAAATAATCCCAGAATACAAATTGAATCAATAAGATAGCTTATCATTTATCATCATCATCGGTATGGCGATCGACGACATTCGCCTTTGAGACTGGGGACCTTAATTCTGGTATGACTAGTAAGTCTTATCAGATTTGACAAAATATTAGCAACGAGAGTGATGAAAAGGCTTATGCAAATTGTATACAACTAATCTCGTACGTTTTCAAATACCTCAGACAGTGAACGACCGATTTTGCCAGGTTTCGCCTGGAGATCCCTCGACCTTTTGAGCAATATGTACATACATTTTAATGAATGTACTTTTTGAATTTTAGTTTAGAACTTTTGCATTTATACGGATAATTTACAGTTGTTTCTCAGTTGAATATGAAAGCAAAGACTCCAAAACTTAAAAAGTTTTACATTCGTGGGTGACATGATCGGCCTATTGGGGCGTAGGTAGTGCCCTGGCCGCTTAGCCGGACGTTGTGGGTTTGATTCCCACCTAGAACAAATCTTCGTGAGATGAGTTTATCTATATTTTTATGGCATACTAGCTTTCGCCCGCGGCTTCGCCCGCATGAAATTTTAATAAAGAGTAGCCTTTGTACTTCCTCAGATTTCAGACTATCCATATCAAATTTCATCCCAAAAGGATCTGCACATTAGCCGTGTAGCATACATATAAACAGATAATACCTACTTAAAATTACTTTTGTTTTCATAGTCGTCAAACTTTAGGTAAAGATTAGTATGTAGGTATATTATTAAAGTTATTGAAGAGCTTATGTATCTACTGAATATAATAGCAGCAAAAATAAAAACTGAAAGCATTACCACAAAGTACATAATCAGACCACCCCTCTGCCCCGCTGCGCTTAAGAGCGCCAACTCATAGGAAGCGCTTTGAATGACGCTGCGCTTATATCAATTATATCGTGATAACTTTTAAACTATTCGTCCAAACTACTTACTGTAAAGACAAAGTTCATCTACATTAAATACTAAAAGCAATAAATATATCAATTTTGAAAACAATTTCATAACTACACTACTCTAGAATGAGCATTGTAAAAAACATATTTTTTGTGTTACACTGTTTTATTACAATAAAAATGATCTAGTTAGGTTATGTACCAAAAGCTAAAAAGTAATTCGGTAAGTCCTAGCTGCCAGATCGCACCAAACTTCTCATCAATCTGGGGTATTGATCAGACAAATATAAAATCGTTGGGCAAGTGAAATTTCTATCATAATGTTTATTCTGGATACGCTACGCCCAAAATTAAAATAAATGTTTTTTTTTGTTTATTATATTTTCAAGTTTTTAGTTTTGTTTGTTAATACTTCTCATTCTGTTTTCATAGTGAGGTCTATTCAACCAATCAAGCCCTTTCATTCGATACCCATATTGAGGTATTTGTGGAAAATAAGTTATGTGCCATTTTGTGGCGGCGGCCATCTTGGATTTTTAATAGTAAGGTCTATTCTACCAATCAAGCCCTTTCATTTGATTCCCATATTGAGGTATTTGTGGCAAATATGTAATAAGCCATTTTGTGGCGACAGCCATATTGGATTTTTCATAGTGAGCCTCTATGATAAACAATTTCACCGTACATTATTTTCAAGTAACTTTTACGGTTTAGGCAACGCACGCTAAGACAGCTTTCAGAGTTCAGGATTTTTGCCGACTTAGTTGATACTTTTCCTTATATTATGGCAACATTATACAAAATCTTTATAAATTGTAGCATATGTGTCATTCTGATGTATAAACTATATTACTCTAAAGTTTCATCCAAATCCGTTCAGTAGTTTTTGCGTGAAAGAGTAACAAACATCCATCCATACATCCATCCATCCATCCATCCATCCATCTATCCATCTATACATACATCTTCACAAACTTTCACATTTATAATATTAGTAGGATTAAATTTCAACAAAATCGGTTCAGCCGTTTTAGCGTGAAAACGGAACATATACATACATACATACACACTTTCGATTTTATAATATTATAAAGAAGTAGGGATAGTAGGGATATCATAAGAGACTTTCTTTATACACAACATTATCTCTCTGTTTTACCACCTTCATATAGAACATGTAAATTCTTTTTACCGCTAACTCGTGAACATGCCACATATAACTGACCATGTCAAAAATACACACAGGGCTACGAATATTCCGCACTGCCGAAAGTAAGATAGCCCCGTTGAGTTACTCAAAAGTTATCTGAATTCAGGCCTCAGTCTCCCACCCACGGATTCCCACGTACGTGAGGTGTGGGAATTTGGGAATAATGAGACACCTGTATAAGTACAGAACACGAACGAACGAAATAAATCAAAGAAACACATCCACATTCATTATTCAAAAGAAACGACTAAGACACCAATCCGACGAAAACGAAAGAAAATTAACCGAGAACCTCATCAATCCACGGCGAATCTTAACACCGCCATTCAGAAAACGCCATCTATGTTTACATATACAAACCGACCGAGATAGAAAATAATATGGACTAATCGACAATTTATTGAAAAAAGGATCTATAGTAATTGTTTTTATCATTTAAAATAAAATGAAATGATTATATAACTATTATATAAACATAATAATTTTAAATAAATGAGATTGACCGTTTAAATTATGTGGACATTGTAATAAATTTTGACTCAGAGACTTTTTGTTTATGAATGCCGAATATTATACTCTATTATTTTTTTAATAAAAAGATACCCAACACATAATTATTGCCTTTTTTGCAAGAAACATTTATTTTGCTAGAAAATTATTTGAAAATAGTGACATCTATCGGTCGGAAGGATAACTATGAATATCCTCGGTTCCAGTAATTTATTTATCGAAAATACGTAAAACTAACTACTGACGAAATTAAGAATCACCTCCTTTTTTAAAGTCGGGTAAATAGCCATAAAACACTTCGAAGGTACCTTTTTAGACTAACTATACTTTTACATACATATCTTCACGCCTTTTATCCCCGAAGGGGTAGGCAGAGGTGTATTACATACTTTTACTAACAAACTTATAATGATCATAGATGGCATCACATAAATTACCAGTTTTGGATGATCCCTGTTTTGTTTGGGACTACGTACAAAGGAGAGGTCAAGCTGTACACCGATAACCACTCAACCGATTTTGATGTAACATATACTATTTTATAGGTTTGAGTATCCTTTGTACATGAGTGTAAATTTTATTGAAATCAATTTCGCCATTTTAGAGATCTTTAGCAACATAGGGAAAGACGTCGGACAGACAGACAGACATAAAATCTAAAAATTATCAATTATTGCTTTTTAGCATTTTCCTAGATTTTTTAGCTAATTTTCGTCAAAATATCTTTAATGTACAGACTTTTTCACCTCTACAGTTTTATTATAGTATATAGATGAGGAAAACGAACAAACCGATTGACTGATGGTAAGCGATTTCCGCTATCTATTGACACTTAAGGGGAGTCACAAGTGCTGTGCCGACCTGGATAAGAAAAAGAATATGAGGAGGAGTGGGATGAGTAAAAAGGAAAAGGGGATTGGGAGCTTCGCACTCTCATTCTCGAAAAGAAATACAACAGAAAGGAATCCGTCACTTCACGTCGACATTCTCAGAGAGGGTAGTATTTCTTATTTAAATCTGTAAGTCTACCTAAAGATAATATAATAATAATAATAAGCCCCTCTGGGGCAGCCGTTATCTTATCATGAGACTAACGCAAACTCGGAGGGCAGAGTAACAGCTTTTAAACATCACCTTCGTCTTGTGATATAAACAAAAATGTATTACAAGATGAAAAGAAAGCTTACAAACTGCAGGGTAGCTTTGTGGCGAGCTGAATGTGTGTGGCGAAACTGCGGTCCTGAATGCTTCAGAAGCTCGGTCAGGGCCTCGCCTCCGGTTTGCCTTTACTGGCTGGTTGGAGTGGATGTGCAAGAGCGCCCGCAGAACTCTCAACTCTGGCTTGCTTTGGTCGGCTGGCCTGAGGGAAGCCGCAAAAGCTAATAGCTCGGGGGCGGAAGTGTCATTCTCAAGGGCGTACTACTACGGGGAAACCCGCTCCGGGTCTCCGTGGTCACGAAACCCGCGATGGCGAAACCGGTGCCGCACCGCTCGACACCCCTAGCCACTCGCACCGGTGTTTCCCTCTGGCTTCCTTTATAGCAGACTGTACTTGCCTTGGCAGCTATTAAGAGAAGGTCCATCTAGTGAGTTGGCGAGTCACCACCTGCCTCGCAGACGGACGCTATTAGAGTATCAGGCAGGTGCAGAGGCGGCTCGTGAAAGATTATATTGGATGTCCACTAAAAAAGGTGAAAACTGCTTACCATTTATTTTGTGAATGCTTTTATATTTTAATAGTAAGATGTGCTAAATCATCGATACCTGTATCCGTCCACGCTGTATCAACTCCGGCGCCACTAAACAAAATACACGAAAACAAAAAAGATTCTTACTTTCTTCGCAACCACATAGGTAACGAAGATGTTTTATCATATTGGTCGTTTTTTAAACGTAGTTGTACCTAATTTGTGGCCGAAGTGGTCCCTTGCTTTCTATTTCAACTCTCATTTCCAAAGTAACTAAGCAGTTTTTTTATCAAATTTACGCTGTTATGTTGGAGCGCCGCTCCGTATTTGGCGTATTTCTCATACAAATCTTTTGTCTCACGCGCCATTCGCTCTCTCTTTCGCACTCATAACATTTTAGTACTAAGCGTTGTACTAAGCTTTCGTCAACCAAGAGCGCTGTTATGAGTGCTGCACTCAACAAAAATAAGATGAATGTTTCAAGAGTGTTGACAAAATGAAGATTAACAGTTTAATAGTCGAATTCTCATTTGTAGATATGCATAATAGAAAAGAGAATAGGTATGTATTAAAATATAGTTAATAGAAAAAGTTTATATGAGTTCCAAAGGGTCAGTTATTCTTTTAACACCAAATGTAAGAAGAATAAACGTGTAAAAGAGAAACATAACAATAATATTCTACCACATTCACACAACACCATCTAGTCCCAAACTAAGCAGAGCTTGTACTTTGGGTACTAGACAATGGATATACCTACATACTTTTTTATTTTTTTGTAAAAGGCAGCGATTGCCGAGCACGTTAAGCCGTCGGTCCCGGTTGTCATGAAGATCTTTGACAGTCGTTACAGGGCGTCAGTACCTTCAAAATAAACTGACACTAATCTAAACCATGGAATATCGCTATCCATTCGGGTTGCGGAGGTCTGACAGGCAGTCACTCTATGGAAAAGCTAATATTCAGCCAAATCCGGTTAGACTAGTAAGCGGACCCCAGATTGAAACTGGGATAACGCTAAGAGAAAGATACGTTTTTTGTAAATACATAAATATTATACATAGAAACACCCAGATCAAGACAAACATCATCAAAAATCATCCATGTTCATGCACACAAATGTTTGACTTGAGCGGGAATCGAACCCGCGACCTTCGGCGTAGCAGTCGCTTACACTCACGCCGCGCCCACCGGTCGTCATATGTAGAATATCAATGTATGTATAAAAGAATAAGTAAGTATACATATCAGTTGTGCAGCGATAACCGAGTGGAGAGACCGACAGACTGCTACGCAGAGGGTCTCGCGTTCGAATCCACGGCGCGCACCAATGACATTTCAGGGTTATGTGCGTATTTAACTGTTAATTATCGGTTGCCCCATGCACGTAAGACGTAACAACGACGATGGAGAGCACGTTAGACTTCGGTCCCGGCTGTCATGAAGATCTTTAACAATCTTATTAGGGATTTAATACCTATAATTAAACTGACACTAGTCTAAACCATAGAATATAGCTATCTCTTTGGGTTGCGGAGGTCAGACAGGCAGTCGCTCTGTGGAAAAGCTGATATTAAGTCAAATCCGGTTAGACTAGAAAACGGAACCCGGTTTCTAACTGGGATATCGCTAGAAGTATGATAATGCCTTGAATATCTTACTTCTTGCAAGTAAGACCTGCGAATTAAACTTGTATAATTAACCGTATATAAATAGACTTCATAATTTTAGTTCCAAATCGCAAACAAGTATTTTGTTAAGCCATTACATATACACAAAATTAGTCAACGACAAGTCAGTTCCTGTAAACTCCGTCCAAGAAAAAAACATCAAAACAGTTGAAATAAACAGTAAATTATTAATATCGCTGTTTTTTCAACCTTTACAACCTGGGGTTTTAAAAAATAATATCCTATTGCTGAAAAACCGGCGAAGTGTGTTTCTGAGTTTTGTTTTGATTTTTCCGTACAGTCTTGGCCTGATATAGTCAAAGTCAAGTCAAAATCATTTAATTTGCCTATCTGCCTGTTTTGGTCATCTGTGAGATTCAATTCAATTCAAAATATTTATTTGCAAGAATATGGTACAATAGATGTTACAATGATTGGAATTCAACATATTCTGCCAAGAGTGGCGTGCAAATGTATTATTATATAAGAGAGCATAATATATGAATAAGGCAATGCACAAATAATGAAGCTACATCCTATTTTGTGCTTAGATCTATCATTAAGTCTGTGAGACTGTTTTTGGAGACTAATGAGCTGTCACCATATAGTATGATGACAGTAGTTTGAGCATTCAAGTCGGCATTCTTAATCTTATCATCTAGGGTACAAGACTGAGCTCCAGGTGAACAAAAGTTTTGTATTGGTCGCTCAGTGTGATGATCAATTAAACTACGCAAACCCACTCCCCGTTGGTCTGAAAAAATTATTACATTCTTATTGACAGTTTTTACTGGATGCAATTTGTTTTGTGTATTATTATACTGACATCCACGTGCATTCAATTCTTTTGATTCAGCAGGTGTAGTTGCACACTTAGTTGTACAACTGGAACAGTAATTATTAGAGTTGGATAATGAGATAATTTGTTTTAAATTTTCTCGACCAACTCTTGAAATTTCTTCATATTTGAATATGTATTCATGAGTCGCATTCTGGTGTTCTATTGTAGTCCTAGTGAGTTGAGCTTGTAGACTTGATATTTGTGCTTGCAACTCACTTGTGTGTTGTTCGTATAACAACCTACCAGAAACTAGTTCTTCATTTGATTCTTCAAGCTTTAATAAAAGAGACTCACACTCTTTATTTAATTTACAGTTATCTTGTGCATACTGACTCAATTTGGTAAACCACTTAGGACCAGATTGAAGTTTCTTAATTAATTTATTTAACTTAAACAATTTTCTAAATTTATTCCTACTAAGACATTTTTTGAGACAATTACATTTGAGAGCTTTTAGCATATTAATTTTGTCACCCAAGAGCTCAGAGAATAAGTTGTGAGTAGCAGTACTGTTAAAGGCCTCAATTGTGTCTTCTAGAGTTGAAATTCTGCCATAAGCCTCATTGAGACTTGCTTCTAACTCCGCATTGCGGCTAAGTTGTCTGGAGTAAATTTGGTCGCAGCTGCTGAAACACCTAACCTCTTCTCGTAGTCTGTCCCGTTGATCTAAGACATCCATATGCTCTATATGCAGCTCCGTGAGTTGTGTCTTCAGCTGAGGTATTCGGTCATTAACAATCTTGATTTCTTCTTCACAGTCAACGCGTTCCCTTAATAGTTGACTGTTGTCGTCCTTGTACTTCTTTAACTCAACCAGTGTTATCCTTAATTTGTTTTCTGTCTCCTTGGCCGTTGCCTTCCGAGTCATCGTATGGATAGACATTGCCAAGGATTACAAATTACCTGAAAAAGAAGAAAAAAGTTGAGCAAAGTCAAAGAAGAGAAGAGATGTGATGGGGCTTGAATATTATTAAATAGACTTAGACAGAACAAATAAGAAAAGTTACAAAAGAAAAAGGTGGGTATATTAATAAAATAAATAAAATTAATTATTTGTAAAACTAAGAAATTGAGAACAATTTAGGTAATTTGAAGACTTGAAAGTAATTATTTAATACTCTTACAAGGTTTCTATTGAAATATCGATATCGATAGAATCGATTTTGCTTCCACATATAGTCAAGCAAAAGGAGACAGAACTGAGCCAAATGTGTGTTGGACGAAGCTCACACGGGGGTGAGCCGAGTAATTCGGTGTTGTGGAGGGTTTGTTAAGTTTTAATAAGTATTACACTCCCCGGGTTTAAGTCGTAGCAGATGTAAATTCAAATCCGTCCGTTGACACCAAGTCTCTGTTCTCTCTCTCTGTTATATCTCTAAGGACTTGTTGTAGCTACTTGTAACTAGTGTCATCTATCCTAAAAAGGCAAAGTTACAAACATAGGAGCCATCTAACGGAGACCGACACAACTACGAATACTACGATGACTCAAGCGCCTGGATCGCGCTGTTAGAAGTTTATTTGAAGGTTTTATAAGTATACACAGATTTAGGGGAGCCAATAAAAATAAAACATATTTATTAAGAACTTCGATTTTATCAGGTTAGTTACAACCGTAAACAAAAAAACTGCTTATTATATTTTTTTGTCGACAGCTTTAGCTTAAGATCCATATGGTTTTGAAGAAGGAAAACTCAATTACGTGCTCAGTACAAAAATCAATCATGTAACACAAAATTGAAGACTGCCTTGATGCACAAAAGCTTTTTCGGAATCGCCCCTAGAATATATATAATACAAGTCCTAATTTCATAAAAATAATACCATTGTCTAAATTCAAAAAATCGCTGGAGAAAATTCTTCTTGACAAATGTTTTTATTCAACAAACGAGTTTCGATAAAGAGTTATAATTTTATTTATGTTGCATTTAAAATATTCACATCTGTAATTATATTATTTAATTTTTTTTCTTTTTTTTTGTTTCATGATTATTATAATGTTTTATTTATTCGAATGTATTATAAAATTTATTCATGTAATTTTTTTAGCATATTCATTCTGCATGTTATAATATTTGTATGTCTGAAGACAAAACATAGCGTCCTATTTTATGTGTAAGACCTATTGTATATCTATGTTTCACAAATAAACTATTTGATTTGATTGAAGAGTTTCACAAACTAGCAAAGTGATGTCGTAAAGGGTTTAATATTTGCATTTGAAACACGGAACCCCAATAACGATTACGTCATAGATAAGTTGAGATTTCATTTCGTTTTTTTGTAATGTAATCTTGGATAAGGCTGTTCACGAACAGGCTTTATCTTAATGTCCTTTGAAGTAATTATGGGTACCTTTACAACGACACCATCATATTGATATAAGAGAGTCTTAACTGTTTCCTCATTCTTATTTCGCTTAATATTGGCACAAAGTTTTACCTTTTTTTATTTGGGAAATTAGATCCGGAGTATGTAGCTACGATAGCCGAGTGTAAAAAAAAGACCGACGAACTGGTACGTAGAGGGTCTTGGGTTTGAATCCACGGCGCGCACCTATGGCTTTTCGAATTTATATGCGTATTAAATTGTTAATTATTGCTTGCTAAACGGTGAAGGAAAACATTTTGAGGAAACCTGCATGTCTGAGGGTTCTTTATATTTTCACTTGCGGGTTGGCCAGCGTCGTGGACTATCTTAACCTTCTCATAGTGACAAGAGGCCCGTGCCCAGCAGTGGGATAGCTTATGTATATATTTATATGAGATTCGGAGTATGTGGTGTTGCCACTAAAAACAACCCCAACTTCCTACCAAAGACGGGTTACGGGGAAAAGACAGGGTACAGGAGCTGTCCAGTCTTCCTCCCATTGCGCCATGTCCAACCTAATCTGATCCCAGGCAAGGCTATGAGCCTCCACCTGCCCTTACTGGCCCTATCCTTTTTCGCAACGCTTTGCAGTTTATTCATAATGGAGCACAATGTGTTACCTAGTAGTTAAAATGGTTGTGTTGCTTTCATTTTTTTTTTCGTGCAGCTCTGGTGTCGGAGAGAGCCTTAAGGCCAGTGACATAGCGTTTTGATTCTTGAGCTGGGACGAGATTCGAGACCGGGAATAAGTTGTTTTGCTGCGGCATGCTGAGGGGTGTGGGTGCATGCATGCAAAATAAACAAACAAAGCGATATGTGAGAAACACACATACATACATACATACATAACGTCACGCCTTTTATCCCCGAAGGGGTAGGCAGAGGTGTATTTCTACACCCACTTTTCGCCAGATATACTTTAGTCCCACGTAATAAGGGGCGAGCCTATTCGAGCCGTACCGGGCACATTTCCAGACTCCGTGCTGCTACTGAGAATTTCGTGACAGAAAAACCCAATAACACTGCCCGACCCAGGAATCGAACCCGGGACCTCCCAATCCCACGCGCACAATTATGCCGCGAGACCAACGAGGCAGTCGTATAGGGTTTGATGTCGAGTTTTCCGTCTCTACGCAAAGATGGTATTTGCATCGTGTTATCCCTTGGTCGCCTCTTACGACACCCACGGGAAGATAGGGGGTGGTGACACTTGTATTCTATGCCGTCAACCACACGGCTATATGTGTTATATGTGAGAAACTCGTTTTTAAAAGTCGAAACAGATCGTTTTTTTATGAGATAATATGTCTGGCCTGTACACAAATTGTACCACTGCTGGGCACGGACTACCACATTAGTGCGTAATCCATTCATCATGGTCTACCGCGCTGCTAAGAACGGGTTGGCATACCTTTGGTATCTTACGAGATCATCATGGAGAACTCTCAGGTATGCAGGTTTCCTCACTATGTTTTCATTCAGCGTTCAGCAACCAATAATTATTAACAAGGTAGCGACACCCAGGAACGATGGGCAACGTAGTTGCCCATCGTTCCTGAGGATGCCTCGTGCAGAGGCGAAACACGTGTCGAAGAATAGTCGGCGCATACAGCTCGATACTGCAAGTCAGGTATCTTCCTGGAACCCATACCATTCCTATATCCCTTATCCTTTTAGAGGAGTTCGATATTGTCAACCTTTTTCTATTGCAATAGTTGGGGTGGTCAATTCGAGGGTGCGTGGTGGGTTCCTCTTTCCTTCCATTAGGTTACAATGGAGTTCCGCCAAGTAACGCCTGATTCAATCAACTATTCTGAGGAGTTGTTTGGTCTGATACCCGCTGCAGAATTCCACCACCGTACAACTTGCCACAAATTAAAATCCCATACCGTTCTTCTACCGTACGATTCACACGCCATTTCCTGCCTCGTACGACCAAACTGTGGAACCAGCTACCTGTAGCGGTATTTCCAAACCAGGTCGACATTGGAATCTTCAAGAAGCGAGCATATTCCTCCTTAAAAGGTAGGCAACACACTTGTGATCCTTGAGGCATTGCAGGTGTCTATGGGCGGCGGTGATTACTTACCTACCATCAGGGGACCGCTTGTTCGTTTGTCTTCCTCAGCTAAAAAAATTGTAAAAACCGCTACACCGTACAATAATAGGTTCGGTACTTTTTAAATGTATCGCCTTCATATAGACAGTCAGCACTGTTAGATAGATAAAAGTAGATATACACAATATTAGTTGGTCGCATATTCAATGTTTTCTGTGTTCGTTACTTCAAGTTTGTAAATTCTCTATGTCTGGAACGGAAATTGTTTGAAAGAAGATTATTTAAAGGCAGTTTCTGGATTGTCGTCTTCTGCGACACATATTCGGATGCATTATTTTGTGGGTCAATATTTGGCGCTTGACACTGGGCTGAGTGTTGTGGGTTGAGTCGATCCCCAAACGAGACAGTTTTTAAACAAAACAACAAAATAAAAATCAAAAATAAAATTTACGTCGTAATAGCACTGATAAATCTATGTTAATTTTATAATGCTGAAGCGTTTGTGACTACTTTAATAGTTCGACAATGAATAAAGCTATTAAGGGAAGGGTTTTAATGGACACAGGTCTCTCCTGATTTGCGTACAATACATTAAGAGTTAATCAGAGGATATGGCTTAAGATTGCTAGCTAGATATATACGGTTTGACGTCAAGATTGTCGTCTCTTCGCAAAGATACTAAATTAGTATCTATTATTATTACATGTCATCATCATCCTCTTGACGTTATCCCAGTTTCAATCTGGGGTCCGCTGACTAGTCTAACCGGATTTTGGCTGAATATTAGCTTTTCCACCGAGCGACTGCCTGTCTGACCTCCGCAACCCGAAGGGATAGCGATATTCCATGGTTTAGACTAGTGTCAGTTTATTTAGAAGGTACTGATGCCCTGTAAAGACTGTCCAAGATCTTTATGACAACCGGGACCGACGGCTTAACATGCTCTCCGAGGCACGGGACAAGCGATAATTAATAATTCAATACGCACATAACTTCGAAAAGTCATTGGTGCGCGCCGTGGAATCGAACCCGATACCCTCTGCATGGCAGTCTATTGGTATCTCCACTCGGCTATCGCTGCCTATCCATTATTATTACATGTATTTATTCATAATTAATATACCTAATATTTATGTACCTTTTGAAATATACAGTTGATTTACACTTATACCTAGTATTTATTCAAGTATTTTTCTAATATAATTACTCATATTATTACTCTGAACCACTCTAGGTTGACTGGTAGAGAACGCCTAAGGCATTAAGTCTGCCTATGTACCACATTTTTGTAGTTTAAGAAGTTAAATAAATAAATAAAAAATAAAAAAATAAAATTACTGAGTACTTGTTTCGTGTATTTTCTTTAGTCGGCTCTTACGACACCCTTGCAATGAAATGATGTAGTAATTATGTTGTTGGAGTGTTATTTTTTAATGTTAGGTATATTATTTTTTTGGTTGGAAGAAAGTCGGAACCTACTTGTCCGATTTCAGAATTTATTTTGATATATAGTCCATTTATCGAACCAGGCGGCTATATAACATCATCATAAGGCTATTGCTCGGTACCAAGTAAAAGCCTTATTAACGCAGGTGTACCAGCGGATACAGCTAGTACACTCTAAACACACAAATAACAGTGTCATAGTACAACACCCAGGATCCATTGCAGTAGCGACGTAAATGCAAAACAAGGTTTGTGTTTTTACGCATGATAGCTTGAAGCTCACCCGGCCGTGTCTGGACAAATACTCGCGACTACGTGAAGCGCTCCGAAGCGCTCCGAAGCGCCACGAAGCGCCACGAAGCGCAAAATTCTGTGCCACCATTGTTCTCATTTCGAGCCTTTTTGTAAATAAAATAATGTGTGTTACGAAGTTTACATGATTTATGATGTGTTGGTGTGATTTCTATTTCCTCAGGGGCTTATAAAAATAAGATATAAATCTGAGCGGGCCGTTACATGAGAATTGAAAACTCTAAAACCATACGCTTTTATATGAATAAATCCTTAACCCAGCTTCAAAAAACCTACACCGAATAAACAAAGGGAATCTTTACCGTATATCTGACTGCCTTCGTGGTCCAGTGGATTTCGTATGCAACTGCTGATCGGAAGCCCGGGTTCGATTCCCGAGTCGGGCAAAAGTGTTACTGGGTTTTCCGAATTCTCAGTAGCAGCTCGGAGTCTGGGGATGTGCCCGGTAACGGCAATAGGCTCGCCCCTATTACGTTGGACTATAAATTCATGGCGAAATGTGGGTGTAGTATTTACGACTCTGCCTACACTTTCGAGGATACAGGCGTATAAAAAATGAATGAATTTTTAGGTCCCACGTAATAAGGGGGCTTATTACGTGGGACCTAAAAATTCATGGAGAAATGTGAGTGTAATATCTATCTACTTGATTATCGCTGCGTTTAACTATACGTATATTTTCTGTATATATAAGTCTTGCGATACTCACTAACTGACAGACAACGCACAGCCAAAACTATTGGGCGTAAGAAGCTGAAATTTAGCATGTATGTTCTTGGAAGTGTAGGGGCACCAAGACAGGTTTTTCCGGAAATCCTAAGAGACCTTAACGAACTTATATGAAATGTTATGACCTTAACCTTAAGGAGCTTATATAAAAAATTTTATCATAGTAAGATTCACGCGGGCGAAACGGTATGCGAAAGCTAGTAACAGTGGATAGCATAATTATGCGACTGCTGATTGGAGGTCGCGGGTTCGATTCCCTGGTCGGTCAAAAGTGTTATTGGGTTTTTCCGAATACTCAGTAGCAGCCCGGAGTCTGGTGATGTGCCCGGTAACGATAATAGGATCGCCCCCTATCACGTGGGACCTAAAAATTCATGGCGAAATGTGGGTGTAATATTTACACCTCTGCCTACCCCTTCGGGGATACAGGCGTGAGACTATAAAAAAAAAAGAAAAAGGTTCAGAGTGTCGAACGGTACAAGTAATGGTTTTTGTTTTATAGTTCTTATTTATTGTTGTCCAGTTGTAAAAACGCTTAACTACATAAGACTAGTTCGCGGACAATGTTAAATCAAATGGAAATACTTTCTAACTGGATTGTACAACTGGGTCTAAACTGTTTCTCTTTGTGAATTAAATATGCCATTTTATAATAAACAAGAGGATGCCAACCAGGACAGTAAAGGAAATCTATAAATATAACAATTTCAACCGAGAGAATTGATAATTAGATTATATATCGACTACCTACTTGGATCCCAGTCATCGGCAAATTGCTGCAGTTCCACACAAGAGTGTGTAGACGTCATAAGTGTATGTGTCGAGATACCGACAGTGCTGACAAAATCAAAAATAATAATAAGTTGAAGGTATGTGCCGAAACCCTATACTTCCACAAGACGAATCAAGGTAGTTAGTCTTGGATGCAACTGGGATAACACTGGAACAATGATGATTATTATGATGACTGGTGAACACAAAAAGCATTTCTCTTCAAGGTAGTAGAGCCTTGCTGATTTCAGCATGAATGGGCCGGCTCGACCGGGGAAGTACTACCCTCTCACAGAAAATCGACGTAAAGTAACAGTACCTAAACTGTTGCGTTTCGGGCGGTGAGTGAGAGTGCTGGAGGCCCTATCTCCTATCCCTTCTCCCTGATCCCACTCCTCATCCTATCCCTTTTCCCAACTCCAAGTGGCGGCAACGCACTTGTGACTCGGTATGGGCGGCGGTAATTGCTTACCATCAGGCAATCTGTCTGCTTGATAGACACTACTGCGGACGAAAGCTAGCATCCAACATTTCTCCAGACAAGTCAAAGCACAAAGGCAACTTATGCTATTATATAATCGAATACTAAACTATGGTTAACAGGAAATGGCCGCTAGAGGTAGAACAAACTGCTGATTGAACTTCCTATGGGCACCGGATATTGCGTGGTATGTACAAAGAGGAATAACTGAGAAAGTTTGCTTTTGCAGAGATGTTTGTTTCTATAACGGTGGGTTTGATATTTTAGGTTAATTGGTAGGTTGATGTGCAGGAAGAGGAAGAAAAGAATTTCTGATTTATCATGGAGATTACGAGTCATGCGAATGGAGAGGTAACGTCCGTAAAAAATACGTAATTCGTAGAAGTATCTGAACTGTTACGATGAATTTTAGTGTATTAGTGAGAGGTCAATTACTTGCATCCAGGTCTGTAGTTCTGTTGCCCTAAACTAAGAGGTTGTTCTCCTATGACGTTAAGAAAACGTATGAATTTTACCACCTGAAGTTCCAGTTTATGATAAATTAAACTGCACCAAATTATATTGAACTGTAATGTATTGCCCCGGGCTTCAGCAGACGAGTTTCACGTTCATATATTTTTCTGCACTTCATCAAACCGTAGAAGTATGCGAAAAATAAACAAATGATCTTCAAGAGTATGATTAACCAATCATCTATTCATATGGAAAGCAGTACCAATGTTCCGTTTCTTCCCAGTTTTTAGCTTGGATTTGGACAGTAACTCGTCGAGAGTGCTAAGTGATGGACCGACTACAAAACTTTCCAAACAAAAATAAATAAATAAATGAATGATAAATAATAAGTTTATTTATTCATCTTTCTACAATAATAGTATATGTACGTCTAAAGGTATATATGTTCTAGATTACAATGGGTGCCTGTACTAGGGTAAAATAAAATACCATACCAAAAAATTATATACCAATACTTATAACTGCTTATACTATTTATAAATTTACATAACAATGTTAATTACCTTCAAGAAAAATGCATATTTCGATGTTATTATTTATATAATATATATAGTAACAATGTCAAGACAGGTCCAATTTATTTTAGCACTGCTAGCAAATCGTCGGTCTTTTTATAATCCAACGATTGCAAATAGATACTTATAATTTAATTGCTTACATTTGAAATAATTTACGTCATATATACAGAGCTTTTTGTTTAGTGTGTTATATATAAAAGGTCCTAAGAAAACATAAAATCTGTTCGTGAAGACGAATTTAGATTCGGAAAATGCAGTGCATACAATATCTTCACGCCTTTTTTGACAGTCAGATTGGTGTTATAAGTAAGCGCGGTGTGCTGTTTTAGGAAAATATAAAGTAAGAAAAGCTGTCGTACAGTTAGTACGTTGCATAGTTCATTCAGTTGGTGCATGGGGAAGCGAAAGGGCCTACGCGTTGCCACTTTGAGAAGTGCTCTTTGAGCCCGAGCCCGATTAAACGGCAGCGTTATGGATTTAGGAGCCCCGCCCCAGGAAGTTATACAATCTTAATATATAAAATCCTTGCATTACTGACTGACTGACAGACACAGCCGAAACTATTGGAGGAAGCTGAAATTTAGCATGTATGTTCCTTGGGGACCGTAGGGGTGCACTACGAAGGGATTTCCCGAAATTCTCACGCGATAGGCCAAAACGGGTAAATTAAAAAAAATGCAGGCGTAGCTGCTGGCGTCCTTTAGTACTGTATAATAGACTGACACAGCGCTTGATATACACGTATGATAAGCTTATTATCTGCTATGAAATGGCATTTCTTCAACACAAAGAAATGTTTACGAATCCTAGCGGTTAAGACCGCTATATGTTGCTTAAAGGAGAGGCCGTCGTCAAGTATTATTCCTAAGTATTTAATGTTAGTGGTGTAATTGATGGCAGGGCAGGAGCAAAGGATAAGCGATGGGTCATTACAGATATGGGCGTATATTGTGTTATTATATATTTCAGTTTGTGACTTGCGCATCGAGAATTTGAGGAATTTTGTTTTCTCTAATATAAATTTTGTTTTCTATAATTAAAAATAACATAATGGAACAATCGAGTGTTGGAGACTTTTTGCATAGGTATCATATTTTGCTTGCCTCTTTAAATGGCCCTATGTGGTTTTAAATGTCTGGACAGGAGTCCAAAGTAAACTACAAGAACAATTGGCACAAGATCGAATATGAGCAAAGAAAATGAAATGATGGCAAAAAAGCAATGACTGAATTTATTTTGGCTTTTCTTCTCAAGAAGCCATTTGTCTAGGAAAAACCGGCATCATCTAGAATAGGGTTACATACATACATACATAGACTCACGCCTGTTTCCCCGAAGGGGTAGGCAGAAGCATATTAAACGCCCACTTTTCGCCAGTGTTTTGATCCCACGTAATAGGTGGCGAGCCTATTGCCGCTTATCGGGATATGTTGTTTGCCAGAGCCTCGTCCGTTGATCGGCAGGTGCACCACTTGCAGGTGAGGTTGGCGTGGGATCCTAAGTTCTAGGTGGGAACCCTATGCACCAGGGTTATGATTTGTATAAGCATTGTAAACAACCAAAATGCAGAAATCAATGTATCTTTTATACAAAAGACTTTGGATTCAAAAACAGCCTTTTTAGCAAACTCGAGCTTTTGAGCACCATTTCAATCTATTTGATTGTTCTCCAAAATTACAAGTGAACAATAAAAACACCGTTATTTTCATGGTTGGCTGGTAAAAACTAAAATATCCGGTGAAAGCTAAGAACCAGATAATATCTCAGACGGGGACAGCAGATGAGAATTTTATGACATGTCCGTTATGGCGGGTTAGTTCACAAGTATGGAGATGGACTATTATTAGTTAGACAAGAAGTTAGTATCCGTGTAACCATTAGGGTGAACTTTAGGTCATTTTTCCAAGGTAGTAGAGCCTTACTGATTTCAGCATCAATGCGCCGGCACGACCGGGGAAGTACCTCTCACAGAAAATTTTCGTTGCGTTTCGTTCGGTGAGTGAGAGTGCCGGAGGCCCTATCCCTTATTCCTTCTCCCTCATCCTATCCTTTTTCCCAAACCCAAGGGGTGGCAACGCATTTGTGAGTTCTGTGGCGTTGCTTGCGTACATGGGTGGTGGTAATTGCTTACCATCAGGCGATCCGCCTGCTCGTTTGCCGTCTATTACCATAAAAAAAACTAGTTTTGTTAAGCTATCAAGCTTAAGACACAACGATTATAGAATTCAAAGATTGAATTAATAATTAACGCTTTATATTTTTGGACGGTTTACAATGCGAAATAACCCGATAGTCAAGGCGTGGTTCGGTATAAGGCTTGGACGTGGTTTTCGTTTAGGACAGATGACTTATCTTGTTTGTAGTCACCGGCCGAAAGAGGACGAGCCGACCCCGCGCTGCTCTTATATAGACGAATGCCGACTGCTAGTGCTGACCCCTCGACGTCAAATCCGTGTAGTGTTGAGTTAGCAGCCGGTTTCTTTATTCGTTCTATCAGAACATTCAATTGCTTAAATTTCAAAAATTCAAAAATAAATTTTCTGGTAGAAATAGCTTTGTATTTACCACTGCAATTTGTACTTCTGTTTTAATATCAAAGTTCTTTAAATTATATTTCACTGTAAAATAAAGTATAAATAATAAATTTTATTGTGAAATTCTGAGTTTCCTGATTATCAAGCATTGTTGTATTGTATTTTTCTGGAAAACTGAGCTTTAAAATATTTTATACAGGTGCTGAATCATCATCATCATATCAGCCAAACGACGTCCACTGCTGGACATAGGCCTCCCCCAAGGTTCTCCACACAGACCGGTCTTGAGCCGCCCGCATCCAACCGCCTTCCGCGATCTTGACGAGGTCGTCGGTCCACCTTGCGGAGGGCCTACCTCTGCTGCGTCGTCCGGTACGTGGCCGCCACTCCAGAACCTTTCTGCCCCAACTTCTGATTCGATCTCGCAGGGAAACTCCAAGCATAGCTCTCTCCAGGTGCTGAATAGTCAACCAAAAATCAATAGTATTGGTTATCATTAATTAACGTTACCATTGTAAAATTCTTTTCATATTTTGAAGAATCGTCATAAGTCCTGTGTACACCGTGATTTTAAGTCAGTGTTTTACCGAAAAGTATATACCCAGCCCATGATATAGAAGCTTCCTATAAAATTTATTTTAAAAATATTGTAAAAAAACCCAAAAATTTTTTTTAGCCGAAATTAATATTTCGTAGCATAAGAACATAACGGTCGATACGTAAGGTGCAATGCATTTTATTTATAACCTAAAAAGTTGCTTACCTTGCCTTCGTTTACGACACATTTTAGTCTGGTGAAATGCTGATTTTAAAGAAAATGTATACTTAATGGAAAATATTTTTTGAAATTTTTTTTGAAATAAATATTATACGTAGCTTCTATATCATGGGCTGAGTTCACGCTTTTTGAGAAAACACTGACTTAAAAACATAGTGTATTAACAGTCCCACTGCTGGGCATGGGCCTATTCTCACTATGAGAAGGTTCAGGTTGAAGAATAATACTTATATAAATAATTTAAAACTTCACTTTGACAACATATTCAAATATCCGAAATAACAGTAACAATATTTGCTTAATTTTCTTATGAATATAAATAACTTGGTAAATTGAGTTGCTCACAGTATGCTGATACGTTACAAGGTTATAAACAAACAACAAATTACTAAACTTACCTACGTATACTTGTTGTATCTACGTATTGTTACCGAATATCGATATCAGTTCAGTTAGTTTCATATTATGCCACGTCTATTGCATTATTATCATGTTGGCATATCTGAGACGCATAATATTTAAATAATAATAGTAATACTCTACCACATTCACACAACACCATCTAGTCCCAAACTAAGCAGAGCTTGTACTATGGGTACTAGATAATGGATAAACATACTTATTTACTTTTTTCTTGTAAATACATACATATTATACATAGAAACACCCAGACCAAGACAAACATCCATGTTCATGCACACAAATGTTTGACTTGTTCGGGTATCGAACCCGCGACCTTCGGCTTAGCAATCGCTTACACTCCCGCTGCGCCAACCGGTTGTCAAATTATGAAGGAAGACAATATTTTTCACAAAAATGTTTTCTTAACATTCTTACTAAAGCAATTCGCAAATAGGAACATTAGCACTAAGCAAGTATTCTGAAGCTTGCTTGCTTAGTGCTGCAGAAAAGAGAAGAAGCAGAGAAGACGCAGAAATCATTAACCAATTTGAAATAAAAGTGCAATTATTGGTATACGCAACTTTGATTACTATCTTGTACTTGTTACCAAATATACCTACCTGTTAATTTGATAAAATTCCTATTGTAAGTTTGAATGAAATTGTACACGACCAAATTGAAAGTAGGAAGATTTTCAAAGAAAATGCTTACCATGATCCAAGATAGGTAGCTGAGCTCTTCTATATGACAAAGATTTACCTAAAATCAAACATCATTCGCCTTGAAGATATTGGGGTAATTTTACTTAATTTCAGAATCCGTCTCCATACTAACTTCACCACGTATTTTCGCATTGACCGCAAGAAGACATTATTAAAGCATTATTTGCGTAAGAAAAATGTATTTTTGACTACGAAATGCCTTGGCCTCGTTTACATTTGAGCCTAAAACTTGAGTATTGAGAGGGAGGATATTTTGGATGCCAAGATTACTGTATAGCAAGTTGATGGTACGTTATGTAGTAGTTATATGACGTTTAGCTCATTTAGGAACTGTGTTTAGGCTGAATCTTTGACTTCTCAGTTTAATATGGGAAGTCAAGTCTTCATGCAATTGCAAATCGCGCCTTTGTACTTTATACCGTTTCGTTTTTCTCACATTGTGTGCTTTAGTTTAATGACCCGTGTTGTCTTCTCTGTGCACCAGTTAGATAGTACGATATTGCTCCTTTTTAGGGTTCCGTACCTAAAAGGTAAAAACGGGACCCTATTACTTAGCCTCCGCTGTCTGTCTGTCTGTCGGTCACCAGGCTGTATCTCATCAACCGTGATTGCTAGAAAGCTGCTACAAATAAAAGAAATGTAAATATTAAGGGGGGTCCCATACAATAAACGTGTTATTTTTCGTACTTTTGGCTCAATATTACCAACGGTAGCAGGTAGACGCTTAAAATTTTCACAGGAATGTAGTTGTATATTACCTTTCAAAATAAATAATTTAATCTAAAAAAAGTAAACATTAAATGGAGGTTCCCATACAACAAACGTAATTTTTAAGCAATTTGTTACTCGATCTTAATAAACAGGTAGAAAATCAAAAAATATTTAAGTATACATAAAACAATCGTGATTTTCTTTTATAGATGATAGTACGGAACCCTTAGTGCGCGAGTCCGACTCGCACTTCCCCAATTTTTATACAAAATATGCAAGGCGGTACATAATTATAGTTTCTTACAAAAGGCCTTCATCATAAAAACTGATTAGATCTGACTGGAATTTGAACACAAATAATTTATCAAAACCTACATCGATGCATTGTATTAAACGGCTGTTCAAAAATAGTGATTTTATTAAAGTTGACGTAAGTATATTAATTATTCATCTCGCCATAAATTTTAAATGCCTGGACGGATTTGAATGTATTGGGTATCGTTCCATATCCATACATATTACAAAATGAAATTTCTGCCACGTCCTGACTGTCTGTATGAACGCTATTAACTCAAACACTACCTAACTGATTTTAGTACATAATCATCAGCCCTTTATACTGTCCCACTTATGGGCACGGGCCTCTTCCCATTATGAGAAGGATAAGGCCATAGTCCACCATGCTGGCTAAGTGCGGGTTGGCAGAGTTCACATGATCTTCACATGACATCAGATGTTTTTTTTCAGCGCTTAGCAAGCGATCATTAACAATTTAATACGCACATAACTCCGAAAAGTCATCGGTGCGCGATTCGAACCCGGGCCCTCCTCTGCGTAGCAGTCTATCGGTCTCTCCACTAGGCTATCGCTGCTCATGATTTTAGTACGTTTTCAGCAACAGGAAGGGTGATTTCTCAGCACGGTTTAGGTATACAATTCTCGTAGCAGTCTAGTAATAACATATTTTAAAATAAAATAAAGTTTTGAAAGCTCTTAACATGGCCCAAAACACGCGAAGTAGTCTTCTTGACTACTTCGCGTGTTTTGGGCCTTGACTTTGACTCAACCTTAATATTTAAGGCCCATAAACGATAGCTGTTAATCCTTTCAGTCATATTTTTAAAGGTACGCTGACCAATTAAAAATAAATTACGCGCTCGACTAAAAGCTCACTCGACGCCATTTATGCTTAGGGTTGTCAAACAATTATAATTTATATTATAATCAGTTATGATTAATTTTTCTATAAAAATATTTCACCACCTAAATTTAAGAGACTTTGAATAACTATTAAGGAAGCTATATCTTAATAGAGATAGATACTAACACACTGCCATGCACAGGGTATCGTGTTCGTATCCACGGCGCGCAACACATACTTTTCGTACTGATGTGCGTATTAAATTGTTAATTATCGCTTGCCCCGTGTCTCTGTGAGCACGTTAAACCATCGATTCTGGGTGTCATGAAGATCTTTGGCAGTCGTTACGGGGAATCAGTATCCTCAAATAAATCGACACTGGTTTAAACCATCATCATCAGCCCTTTATACTGTCCCACTGCTGTGCACGAGCCTCCTCTCACTATGAGAAGGGTAAGTCCATAGTCCACCACGCTGGCCAAGTGCGGGTTGGCAGACTTCACATGTCTTTCGAGAACATTATGGAGAACTCTTAGACATGCAGGTTTTCTCACGATGTTTTCCTTCACCGATAAGCAAGCGATAATTAACAATTTAATACGCTGTTTACCCCAAAAAGTCATAGGTGCGTGCCGTGGATTCGAACCCGAGACCCACTGCGTAGCAGTCTGTCGGTCTCTCCACTCAGCTATCGCTGCTTAACCATAGTTTAACTAAAACTCGCTATCCCTTTGGGTTGCAGAGGTCGGTATAAGGCATCGGTGGCGTCGGTATAAGGATGATGATGATGACTTTTTATCATTATCATTAGCTTTGTTTATAATCTATGTCACCGCTGGACAAGGGCCTCTTCTCATTTTGAGAAGGGTTAGGCCAACGATGTTACAAGTAAAAAGAAGTAGATACGTTATAGGCGTACCAAAAGCAGGACGCTAAACATAAGCCAGTTGGCAAGTCTGACATATGTGTGTGTGACGTCGCGAGCCGGCGTCATAGTGAAACTGACACATCTTGTCAAGCGAAATTAAAATAAAATATGGAGTTATCGATGTGTGCGTTAGTGAACCGTTTCCACGGATTTATTACTACGTAGGTAACGTATCTACGACTTTTCTAATATCATTGGGTTAGGCCATATTCTACTATGTTGGAAAAGTTCGGGTGTAAGGAGCGGTTGACAGACTCTTTGCAAACATAATGAAGAACTCTCAAATATTTGTTGTCACGACGTTTTCTGTCACCGTTAGCGGTAATTCATAATATTTTTTTTTCTTTTGACAGGCTAATGTTTTACCGCGATCTCGCCTGATGTTAAGCTATTACGGTCGAAGATGGAACTCGCTTGCCTAGAAAATAGTATTCACCTGTGACTTGAAAACACCCAGATTGTACTCATCAGGAAACACCGACTCAGGCAAGGAGTTCCAAACCTTTGTAGTACGCATAATAAATGAGGAAGCAAAGCGTTTCGTGCGTATGGATGGGATGTCATCCATATAACGGTGACGATGATTAGTTTGTCTGGTCGTCCGATGGTAAATAGAGGAAAAGGAAAATAATATGTAGTTCCTCTGCACACTCTCGGAAATGTAACCTATAAAAACATTACACTCCTTTTTTTGGGTAGTCGTGTAAAAACTGACAGATTGGCAATATTCTACCACATTCACACAGCACCTGTGTTTCTATGTATGATATGTATGTATTTACAAAAAAAAGTATATAATATGTATGTTTATCCATTATCTAGTACCCATAGTACAAGCTCTGCTTGGTTTGGGACTAGATGGTGTTGTGTGAACGTGGTAGAATATTATTATAAGCACCATCTAGTCCCAAACTAAGCAGAAGTTTGTATTATGGAACTATGACTATGGATTAACGTACATACATATTATACATAGAAACACCTAGACAAAGTCAAACATCCATGTTCTCACGCACAAATGTTAACTTGAGCGAGAATCGAACCCGCGACTTTCGGTGTGACACTAGTATACACTCCCGCTACGCGACTGGGTCGTCAATCAACCTTTTTTTTTTACAGTAATAGGCGGCAAAAGAGCAGACGTATCGCCTGATGGTAAGCAATTACCGCCACGCATGGACACAAGCAACACCACAGGAGTCACAAGTGCGTTGCCGCCTCTTGGGGTTGGGAAATGGGATAGGATGAGGAGTGGGATGAGGGAGAAGGAATAGTGGATAGGGCCTCCGGCACTTTCACTCCCCGAACGAAACGCAACAGTTTAAGTACTATTTTTTTACGTCAATTTTCTGTGAGAGGGTAGTACTTCCCCGGTCAAGCCGGCCCATTCATGCTGAAATCAGCAGATTCTACTACCTGCAAACCTTTTATGCGTACATAAGTTTCCAAGTTATTGAATCACTCGGTGGGTTTGAAGACAAGACCATCTGCGTATCAGTCTATTGGACTCATATTATGTTAGTTCATTTAACTTTGACTAAGATATATTATTATTATCTTCAGGTCTAACACTTTCGTATTTTCTTTAAAAAAAACAAACAAACCAAAAACCTAAGTTGAGACTTCACAATCATTTGATCGTTGATTGACCTTAGCTTATTGAAACTGCAAGTATAATCGTTACAACATACGCGTATTCAACAATGATAAAATATAATATATTTTTACGAGAGTCCATAACTACATCCACATTTTACAATAGACCATTTCACTAACAACGTGCGACTGAGGCGATTTTAAATTATATTGACAGCCCTATGGTTACCTGAAAATACGTATTCCAACGTTGGAATACGTTGAAGCTGGAATTCCACGGTCTAATTTCCAAGGGAGGCACAACGCTCATGAAATTCAAATTTAGAAGGCGTATTTCGTTCGTTCGTTTTTTAAATCCGCGGATTAAACGATGTCAAAGTGATAAGGATTACGATTGTTAATATTTTAAGTGTTGTGCGAAATTATTTTATTTTTTATCTCTTTTTTACACGATGTTTTATATGAGATAGAGGATTATTGCAGTCGTTGTCTTGTCATCATTCTTTTTATGGATGCTTGTTTTTTAATATTTCAGTTGAGGGGTTAATTTTGAATAGTTTTTACGAGCGCAGGTGCGATTCGAAAAAATAGAATTAATAATGAACAACATATTATGCTTTACTTGTTGAGAATAATTTAATTATCACGATAAATAGAATAGATTATACAGGCTCTCGCCTTTAAATCTTTAATAATATTTACAATTTTGCAGCGGGATAATAGCCCACTGCAAAATTTGTACAAACATAATTTTATTTTCTGATTAAAATTATATCTCTATGCTTGGTATATTTAATAAACTAATAGGTACGGATTCGCTAGGCTGTCTGTGAAAAAAGTGAAGCATGGAAAGGGGTTTCCCTCTTTTCTGTCTGTATAAATGTGATAAACTCAAAAAATACCCAACGGATTAGTGTACAGTTTCATCTGTAGATAGTGTGATCCCGAAGAAAGATTTATGTGTACAATTCACGCGAGCGGAGCGGTGGGTAGAATCTACATACATGCATAGTCTCACGCCTATATCCCCGAAGAGGTATGCAGAGGTATATTGCTACACCCACTTTTCGCCAGATTTATTTTAGGGTAGAATCTAGTATAGACTAAAAGACAGCATACACAAAAATATTCTGATTACCTTCACTGCCTGTGTGGTGACGTATCAAGAATATAAAATGTCACCCTCCATTTCATGAGTGTCGCTGAGGGCAACTAAGGAAAATTTACCTACGAAGCAAATAATATCTTTGCGAAGAGATGCAAAACTTGACATCAAATCATGTACCAAACCATCTGTCCAGCGTGGTATAGTCGGCCCAAGTCTCCTATGAATTTACAGTCCTACTGTGAAGCAACTTAGGACAGGCCTAAATCTAGCTTTGGACGGCACAAAACCTATAAAGGACGATCACGTTTTGTTCATCATTCCTAATTATAAATCATATCTACCAATCTAAACTATTGGGCTAAGCAGAGCCTATCCAAATGCTCCGATTTGAACGTACCTCTTTCGCTTCCTCGACATTCATTAGCCTCGTCATGCATGCTCGTCGGTTATGGTTACTTTTGAATTAGCCCTTTCGTCACCAATTTGGCGTGAGTCCATCTTGGGCGTCCTTTACCGACATCTCCATTCATTATTACGCGATACATTTATTTCGTAATTTTTCCTTCATCCATCCATGCCAAATGTCCAAACCATCGTAAATTATATTTTATTCGATATGGTTATGAAGATATTATATGATTATGAAAAATGTATGTATCCACTAAGTAGACTATCGCTATTGCTGTCGGCTAATAAAATTGCAAAAAAAGAAACAAAACAAATCAAATACAATCGCCTCTATTGGTAATATTTTCGTCAAAAGAATGATATGTAGTTCATATATCTCTTTGTGACACATGCAAAAGGGATAGCATGAATGACTGCGGTCAAACAAAGGCTTTGATTTTTAACACATGGCGTAACTTCACGGCTGTCGAAACAAGGGGTTAGCAGAGATGAACGCATGACTTCGTTTTATTTAGCTTTTTTTTTAATAAGCATAAACAAGTTTTGGCAGACTTGACATGTCTCACGAAAAAACTTAAATATTTAGATTTCCACACAATGGTTTTTCTTCACCGTGTAGCAAGCAATTAATCATTGAATTCGCACATAACTTCGTGTCAATGGTGCACATCGTGAAGTCGAGTCTGAACCCAAGACCGCATAGCAATCCTTTGGTCTTTCTGCTTGGCTATCACTGCTTACAATAGTTTTATAATATGATCACTTTGTTGACCCTCCGTTTGTCTGTCTGTCTATCTGTCAAATCCTCTTTTTAGGGTTCCGTACCTAAAAGGTAAAAAACGGGACCCTATTACTAAGCCTCCGCTGTCTGTCTTACTGTTCGTCTGTCTGTCACCAGGCTGTATGCTTTAAAACGTGATAGCTAGAAAGCTGAAATTTTCACAAATTATGTATTTTGGTTGCCGCTATAACAACAAATACTAAAAATAAAAAAAATGAAAATATTAAGGGGGGTCCCATACAAAAATCGTGTTATATTTCGTATTTTTTGCTCAAAATTACTAACGGTAACAGGTAGAAGCTTACAATTTTCACAGAATATGTAGCTGTATAATACCTTTCAAAATAAATAATTAAATTAAAAAAAAAATTATAAAGGGGGGCTCCCATACAACAAACGTAATTTTAAGCAATTTGTTACTAGATCTTAATGAACAGGTAGAAACTTAAAAAATATGTAAGTATACATACATCAAACGTGATTTTCTTTTATAGTTGATGGTACGAAACCCTTCGTGCGCGACTCGCACTTGCCCAATGTTTTTTCCCATGCATTTTTTCAGCTTTCATTTTTTCAGCACATCCAAATGTGCCCTGAGAGAAAGCTGAAATTAGTATGGACTAATATTATAAATATAAAAGTGTCTTTGTTTGACCTTTTTCACGCCACAAAAGAGAAATGCTATTGTAGAATATTTGTTTGTGGGATAGTTAGGATGCTGGAGAGTGTGTGTCTCCCACGCGTGCGGAGCCACGGGTGAAGCTTACTAGAGTTTATAAAAATTATTATAAAACGCACACATATTTACTGACAGTTTTAATATTCGAACTGTCCATGGATTTGACTACTAGAGATATATATTTGACATATTTTCTATGGAACTTATAACATGCCAATCATATTATTATAACGTGTCATGTAATAAATCTCTAATAGTCAAATCAATAGATAGATCGAATATTGAAACCGGCCGTTAGAATAAATTTACTTATACATAACCCAAAATCGAAAACCACACATTTTACATCTCATATCACATATTTATAGGTCGAAAGATCATAACTAGCAAACTGCGTAGTTACGAAACAAGTTCAAAATTACCCTCTGCGTAGGTTTTACCCGAAATACGATGGTAGTACAATTACATCATTAAAACCTTAAATTAGATGAGCGCACACATTTTCTCATGTCGTATAAATACAAGCTGAGAAATGGGTATAGCCTCATAAAGATGACAAATTCGATGATACTTTAGCCCGTAAGCCTCTTAACGCATTTATTTTAAAATGCCACGGATTAAGGTTATAAAAAAGGCTTCAGTACACAACGATACTATAAGCTTTTACCTCGGTTTCAGCTACGTAAAACTTGCATTTTATGTCCGTTTGGTATATTTAAAAGTAGAAAATAAATGTGTTTTTTGTATGTCTTGCATTTTTTGTAATGACCTCTCCTCTAAATTTAATTTAAAAAAAGTAAATTTTAAAGGACCCCTCTTTAAAATTTACTTTTTTTTAAATTAAATTATCCCATACAACAAACGTAATTTTTAAACAGTTTGTTACTCGATCTTAATAAACAGGTAGAAACTTAAAAAATATTTAAGTATACATAAAACAAATGTGATTTTCTTTTATATATGATGGTACGGAACCCTTAGTGCGCGAGTCCGATTCGCACTTCCCCAATTTTTATACAAAACTAGATGACGCCCGCAGCTACGCTCGCATATTATTTTATTTTACCTGTTTTGCCCGATTCCGTGGGAATTTCGGGAAATCCCTTCTCAGTGCACCCATACGGTACCCAAGGAACATACATGTCAAATTTCAGCTTCCTGCGTCTATTAGTTTAGGCTGTAGCTTGTCTGTCAGTCAGCCAGTAACGCAAGGATTTAATATACAGATATGCAAGGCGGTACATAATAATTATTATTGTTTCTTACAAAAGACCTTCATCATAAAAACTGATTGGATCTGACTGGAATTTGAACACAAATAATTTATCAAAAACTACATCAATGCATTGTATCAAACGGCTGTTCAAAAATAGTGATTTTAAAGTTGACGTAAGTAGGTATATTAATTATTCACCTCGCCATTAATTTTAAATGCTTGAACAGATTTGAATCTATTTGGGTATCGTTCCATATCTATACATATTACAAAATGTTTCCGCCACGTCCGGACTGTCTATATGAACGATATTAACTCAAAAACTATCTAACTGATTTTAGTACATAATCATCAGCCCTTTATACTGTCCCACTGCTGGGCACGGGCCTCTTCCCATTATGAGAAGGGTACGGCCATAGTCCACCACGCTGGCCAAGTGCGGGTTGGCAGACTTCACATGTTTTTCGAGAACATTATGGAGAACTCTTAAACATGCAGGTTTCCTCACGATGTTTTCATTCACCGATAAGCAAGCGATAATTAACAATTTAATACGCACTTAATTCCGAAATGTCATTGGTGCGTGCCGTGGATTCGAACCCGAGACCCACAGCATAGCTGTCTGTCGGTCTCTCCACTCAGCTATCGCTGCTTAACCATAAACCATTTAACTAAAACTGCCTCCGTGGTCCAGTGGATAGCGTATGCGACTGCTGATCGGAGGTCCCGGGTTCGATTCCCGGGTCGGGCAAAAGTGTTACTGGGTTTTTTCGAATACTCAGTAGCAGCCCAGTATCTGTTGATGTGCCCGATAACGCAGCCCAGATTCTGTTGATGTGCCCGATAACGGCAAAAGGCTCGCCCCCTATCACGTAGGATCTAAAAAATTCATGGCAAAATGGGTGCAATATTTACTTATACCTCTGCCTACCCCTTCGGGGATACAGGCGTGAGACTATAAAAAAATAAATATAATAATAATTAAAACACGCTATCCCTTTGGGTTGCAGAGGTCGGTGTAAGGCTTGGATGCAATCGGGATAGTGCTAGAATGATGATGATGATGACTTTGAATCACTATCATCACCTTTGTGTATAATCTATCTCACAGCTGGAACAGGGCCTCTTCTCATTATGAGAAGGGTTAGGCAATATTCCACTATGTTGGAAAAGTGCGGGTGTAAGAAGCGGTTGACAGACCTTTTGAAGACATAATGAAAAACTCTCAAATATTTATTGTCACGACGCTTCCGGTCCGGTCACTGTTCATCATCATCAGCCTTTAACAGTCCACTGCTGGACGAGGCCTCTCCTTTGAAAGGAGGAATTGGCCTATTATACCACGCTGGCTAAACGGATTGGTATCGGGTTTGTATCAAGTTTTTCTTCTCTTACAGTGTTGTTCTCTGCATAATATGCTCCCTCTGTCGGCTCTTACGACACCCATGGGATGATATGGGGTGGTGACATTCCATATTCTTAATCCGTCACCACACGGATGTTCGGTCACCGTTAGCGGTAATTAATAATATTCTACCACATTCACACAACACCATCTACTCCCAAACTAAGAAGAAGCTTGTATAATGGAACTAGATATGGATAAACATAATATACATAGAAACACCCAGACCAAGCCAAACATCCATGTTCTCGCACACAAATGTTAACTTGAGCGAGAGTAGAACCCGCGAATTGCGGTGTGACACTTGTTTACACTCCCGTTGCGCCACTGGGTCGTCAATTAACCTTTAATGTGTACATAACTTTCAAAGTTATTGAATCACTCAGTGGGTTTGAAGACAAGACCATCGGCGTATCAGTCTGTTGGACTCATATTATGTTAGTAAATTTAACTTTTATTTATTTATTTATTTATCTTACAAACAACTATCATTACAGGATAACCCATTGCAATAGTGTAGCAACATAAAAAAGTAAAACAATATACTGTAAGATTCAGATGTGGAATTTCTTAAAAAATATACTTTTCACAACAAAGTAACCATTTTTATTTCATAATTAAAATCAACACAAATAACAATCAGCAAAATTACTTACAGTTCATATAAACTAAAAATCCACTAAGCACTTGTTCAACAACACTTAATCACTTTAGCAAATAATCGAATAACTAAACTTAAATGGCTTACGTAACTTTGCGACTGACAATGATTCGCACGTCCTTACAGTCCGAGAGCAGAGAAGCAAATTGACGAACTATCCCCAGCGCCTTGCTTTTATATGCGGTGTGGAGGTAGTTACTGACGTAAAAGATGATTCTCCTTACAATACAATAACTATAATATGCCTATAACTAAAAACTTATATTAGAAAGGTGACAAAAAGCGGCCCGTGTGAGTTCACTCAGAGAGTACGAAAACAAATCTACGACGTCAGATAGTGCTATGACTAAGATATACATATATCTTCAGGTCTCACACTTTCGTATTTTCTTTAACTCGTAATGCTAACCAAAAACTTAAGTTTAATGATTGTGAAGTCTTAAACCAAAAATTTAAGACTTCACAATCATTTGACTGCAAGTATAATCGTTTCAACATCCGCGTATTCAACAATGATAAAATATAATATATTTTTACGAGAGTCCATAACTACATCCACATTTTACAATAGACCATTTCACTAACAACGTGCGACTGAGGCGATTTTAAATTATATTGACAGCCCTATGGTTACCTGAAAATACGTATTCCAACGTTGGAATACGTTGAAGCTGGAATTCCACGGTCTAATTTCCAAGGGAGGCACTACGCTCATGAAATTCAAATTTAGAAGGCGTATTTCGTTCGTTCGTTTTTTAAATCCGCGGATTAAACGATGTCAAAGTGATAAGGATTACGATTGTTAATGTTTTAACTGTCGCGCAACATTTTATTTTTTATCTCTTTTTTACACGATGTTTTATGTGAAATAGAGGATTATTGTAGTCGTTGTCTTGACATCATTCTTTTTATGGATGCTTGCTTTTAAATATTTCAGTTGAGGGGTGAATAGTTTTTACGAGCGCAGGTGCGGTTCGAAGAAATAGAATTTAAAATAAACAACATGTGCCTTACTAGTTGAAAATAATGTAATACCTATGATAAATAGAATAGATGATACAGGCTCTCGCCTTTAAATCTTTAATATTATTCACTATTTTGTAGTGGAATAGTAGCCCACTGCAAATAATATACTAACATAATTTTGTTTTCTGATAAAAATTATAACTTTATGCTTAGTATATATTTAATAAACTAATAGGTACGGATTCGCTAGGCTGCCTGTGAAAAAAGTGAAGCATGTAAAGGAGTTTCCATCTTGTCTGTCTGTATAAATGCGATAAACTCAAAAAACACCCTACGGATTAGTGTACAGTTTCATCTGTAGATAGTGTGATTCCGAAGGAAGGTTTATGTAAAGTGTACAATTCACGCGAGTGGAGCCGTGGGTAGAATCTACATACATACATAGTCTCACGCCTATATCCCCGAAGAGGTAGACAGAGGTATATTGCTACACCCACTTTTCGCAAGATTTATTTCAAGGTAGAATCTAGTATAGACTAAAAGACAGCATACACAAAAATATTCTCATTACTTTCACTGCCTGTGTGGTGACGTATCAAGAATACATAATGTCCCCTACTTCATTTCATGAGTGTCGCTGAGGGCAACTAAGGAAAATATACGAAACAAATAATATCTTTGCGAAGAGATGGAAAACTTGACATGAAATAATGTACCAAACCATGTGTCCAGCGTGGTATAGTCTGCCCAATTCTACTATGAACTTACAGTCCTACTGTGAAACAACTTAGGACAGGCCTAAATCTAGCTTTGGACGGCACAAAACCTATAAAGGACGATCACGTTTTGTTCATCATTCCTAATTATAAATCATATCTACCTATCTAAACGTCACGCCTGTCTCCTATTGGGCTAAGCAGAGCCTATCCAAATGCTTCGATTCGAACATACCTCTTTCGCTTCCTCGACATTCATTAGCCTCGTCATGCATGCCCGTTGGTTATGGGTACTTTTGAATTAGCCCTTTTGTCACCAATTTGGCGTCCTTTACCGACATCTCCATTCATTACTACACGATACACTTATTTCTTTCATCCATCCAAACCAAATGTCCAAACCATCGAAAATTATATTTTATTTTATATGATATGATTATGAAGATATATGAAACATTAATGTATCCACTAGACTATCGCTATTGCTGTGCTAATAAAATTGCAAAAAAAAAACAAAAGAAATAAAGAAAAATCAAATATAACTGCCTCTATTGGTGATATTTTCGTCAAAAGAATGGTATGTAGTTCATATATCTCTTTGTGACACATGGAAAAGGGATAACATGAATGACTGAGGTCAAACAAAGGCTTTGATTTTTAACACATGACGTAACTTCACGGCTGTCGAAACAAGGGGTTAGCAGAGATGAACGCATGACTTCGTTTTATTTAGCTTTTTTTTTTTAAATAAGCATATACAAGTTTTGGCAGACTTGACATGTCTCACGAAAAATCTTAAATGTTTAGATTTCCACACGATGGTTTTCTTCACCGTGTAGCAAGCAATAATTTTAATTAATCATTGAATCCGCACATAACTTCGTGTCAATGGTGCACATCGTAAACTCGGGTCTGAACCCAAGACCGCATAGCAATCCTTTGGTCTTTCTGCTCGGCTATCACTGCTTACAATAGTTTTATAATATGATCACTTTGTTGACCCTCCGTTTGTCTGTCTGTCTATCTGTCAAATCCTCTTTTTTCCCATTTTCCCATGCAGGTATCAAGTTATCAGTTATGACATAGTTTATAGTGTGGCTCCTTTCTCCTCGCGTGGTATTTCACTTCAGTACTTGAGAAATTTAATTGATAATTATCGCTTGCCCTGTGCCTCGGAGAGCACGCTAAGCTATTGGTTTCGGCTGTCATAATAGATAATTTATAATCAATATAGGTAGTCAGTACTTCTGAATAAACTGATATTAGTCATGGAATATCGCTATCGCTATGGTTTGCGGAGTTCAGATAAGTAGTTGCTCCGTGGAAAAGCTGATATTCAGTCAAATCCGGTTAGACTTGTAAACGGACCCCGGTTTGCAACTGGGATAACGCTAGGAGGATGATGATGACTTTAGTAATCGAACGACATTCCCTGAGGGTGAATCACACAGCGACAAATTAAGCTTAATAGTTGCAGTACCATTATGACTCTTACTATCCACGCAATAAGATGCTGACAAACGAAGATGACAAACGTCAAAGTGTCTAGCTTCACGAGTGCTTGCTCCATCTGTGCATGTTCTTAGCGTTCTGCAGTGTATCATGATTTTGTCCATGAAAATGAAACTAAAAAGATTTTTTCACCTTTTTCTGCTTTCTTTCAGGGCACATCCATATGTGCCTTGAGAGAAAGCTCAAATTAGTATGGACTAATATTATAAATATAAAAGTGTCTTTGTTTGACCTTTTTCACGCCACAAAAGAGAAATGCTATCGTGGAATATTTGTATGTGGGATAGTTAGGATGCTGGCGAGTAACCCCCGTGGGATCTCTACCTTGTCGTGATGGGGGGCTCAGTAACCGTGGCTTGAACAGCCCTGGTCACCTCTTGATGAAGCTAAGCGGGATCCCGGGAGTGGACGCTCCACGTGGGCTTGGGTGAGGCCTGCGTAGGATGCGTCCAAGGGTGCAGGTGCGGGGCACAGTTCTGCCTGTCCCTCGCAGTCGGGCGCGGTCGCGGGAGGAGAGGCGTGTCGTTGTTGCCAAAAAAAGGATGCTTCCGAGTGACATTAGCTACTTTGTACATAAAACGTGTGATAACCGTCTCCCACGCGGGCGGAGCCACAGGTGAAGCCTACTAGAGCTTATAAACATTATTATAAAACGCACACATATTTACTGACAGTTTTAATATTCGATCTGTCCATGGATTTGACATATATTTTTATATTTGACATTTATTTGATATATATTTGACATATTTCGTATGGAGCTCTAATAGTCAAATCAATAGATAGATCGAATATTGAAAACGGCCGTTAGAATGAATTAATATACAAAACCCACAATCGAAAACCCCACATTTCACATCTCATATCACATATTTACTATAGATGCTGGTGGGAAAAATTCCGAATCATTCCCGCCGAATACTTCGGAAGTATTCCGAAATATTCCGAAACTTTGGGAATATTTCAACTGTCAAAAAATAACCAGGAAAGTCGACCTTACTAACTATTCGCGCTTGGAAGTTGTAAATTATATTATCTTTGTTTGCTTGCAAGGTTTGCCTTTATTTGTTTTTATTGACTGGGCTATTATACGCGTTAAGTAGGTAGGTAATGATTAATACCTACCTATGTGACTCGCGAATACTCGCGATGCGTACAGACCTACATACAAACTAACCAAAAACATAGGTAGGTAACCCTTTTTAAAAACAAATCAGATATGCTTGGCCTGGTTTTTTATTCCACAATTAACATTTACCAAAAATAGCATTCGATTTCGAAATAAGTAGGTACCTACCTAAAAACAAAAGCATAAAAATTCTGTTAATCGTAGGCTAACATATCTACCTATAAAACATCAACATATACTTATTCAATCCCATTTATAATAAAAACCCACCACACCACAAACAAACACGTTTATTCCCATTGAATTATTCGGGCGAAATATTCGGCGGAAACATTCGATTGCGGGGTACGAATCTTTCTCGCGGGGGGGAAAACTTCTCCGGGCGGCATCTCCCCTCTTACCGCACCCCGCACCGCCATCGCCTGCACGCACGACTCGTGCCACAGTCGGGCGGACGTGCGCGGCGCGGCGCCAGCGCGGCGGCACCGGCCGGCGCACAGAGGGGCGGCGGCGATCGACGATCGATGCAAAATACGATTTTTCAGCAAAGAAAACATAAAAATCTTAATTAAATCCATTTTGAATAATTCAGATTTAAAGAAACTTTCCCAGAAGTATTCCGGAATTATTCAGAATTTTTCAGAAGTTTTGCAACTATAATATTTACCTATAGGCCGAAAGATTATGTATTTCCAGGAATTAAAATGTTTCTAGTCCGAATAATTATAATTACATTACCAGCAAAGTAGTTATAAAACAAATTCATAATTACCCTCGTAGTTTTTACCCGAAACATGATGGTAGTACAATGACATCATTAAAACCTAAAATTAGATGAGCGCACACATTTTCTCGTCTCGTATAAATACAAGCTGAGAAATGGGTATAGCCTCATAAAGATGACAAATTCGATGATACTTTAGCACGAAAGCCTCTCAAAGAATTTATTTTAAAATGCCACGGATTAAGGTTATAAAAAAGGCTTCGGTACAAAACGGTATTATTATAAGCTTTTGCTTCGGGTTCAGCTACGTAAAACTTGCATTTTATGTCCGTTTGGTATACTTAAAAGTAGCAAATAAATGTGTTTTTGTATGTCTTGTATTTTTTGTAATGACCTACTCAAAAATCATCTTAGATTTATAAGTTCGTATGTTTTGTAACGTAACGTGTCCATTTTAGGAAATAGTCCTGTCCTTATGATTATTGTTTTACATTAACTATCAAAACTTCAAATATGTTACTGAGTTTATCCGAATTTTCAGTAGCAACACGGAGTATGGTAATGTGCCCGGTAACGGCAATAGGCTCGCCCCATATTACGTGGGACCTAAAAATCATAATGGTGAAATGTGGGTCCAATATTATACCTCGATCTACCTCTACGGGGATACCGGCGTGAGTTTATAAAAAAATACTACGTATAGAACAAACAAAATCTAAAGCTTTCTATCTGTATATAAAAGTCTACAATACACAACTAAGATAATAAGATGTAAGCGACATTGCAATGGTCGACCGAATGAACGCCTCGTCGTAACGGCTAACCTCTGCAATGTCAAAATATAAATCTCGCCACTACTATAGAGTCTTAGTGAGATGTGAGTGAGTTTGTAAAGTCGGGACAAAGGGGAAAGAAACGCAGATGACCTACACTGAGTGGAGAAAAACCAGTTTAAAGAGGGAGAAAACCTGATGCTGCGGGTTTATACACAGTCACTATCGACGACTTGCACTTCTACTATAGTTTTGGACATGTTTGCGAGTTGCCTACATTACAAAACATAGCTATATGCTCTTGTTTCACTATATACGACGTTCGTAACGCAACGTATTAAAAACTATTTAAACTGAAATTGACAACCTATTGCGCAAAATTTTAGCCTATACGTCTTAGGTCTAAAGAAATTTCTAAGCTCAAAAGTAAAGCAATCTGTCGTGTATTATAAAATTCTTGCGTACTTATTACATATCATAGTAAGGGTTATCTGCTTGTACTAAATAATTCACACTTAGTCAGCATATGTTTGTGAGTCTAACGTTGATTCTAATAAAATATTCACATTTAGAGTTATTACTCGCTACATAACTTACGATTTAGAAAAAAGCCTTTTTAAAGAAGGTGTTTGACCTTTTGCCCAACTAATGGTATGAGGTTAAACGTAGTGTATAGATGTGTTTTGTGTCAACGAGATTTAACTAACTCTTGTCAATTAAAGCCCTTGTCAAATCTTAAGTAAAAGGCTATACTTGCCCTAATTTTCTTCTATAGAAATTAGCCTTTATTAGGCGTTTAACTCATCATCATCATCGAGGTGGCGATCCTAGACCATCGCCCCAGAGCCCGGGGTCCGCTTTTCTTAGTACGGTTTTCGGCATCCCTCATGGTTAGTATTTTGGCACGCATATCATTCCTTACGACGTCACGACAGCATTTCTTGGGCTTACCCCGTTTACCGGGATCTGGCTGAGGTGGCATGACAAGATACTCGTACTTGTTACCCACGTAACATGCCGGTTGTCGTAAGACATGGTCGTACCAGCGTAAGCGCCACTCTTGCATTTTATTTGCTTTTTCACGAACATGAAGACTAGCACGGATGCGGGAGTTCCTAATGCGATCTGTCAGCGTCACTCCGCACATCCAGCGCAGCATATTCATCTTCGTGACACGCAGACTTTGCTTGTCTCGCTCTAGCACGAGCCATTAGTAGGCCTTTAAGTCGCTGATCGAAACGCAATGATAGGTTAATGCTACTTATTAATTAACCAGATTTCTTCAACTTCGCCTCAAAAACTTTAAGACTTTTTTTATACATTTTTCTACGTAGAAATCGTAATTCAAACAAGAGAGAAAAAAAAAACTTAAGCATAAGAAAACCTGTGTGTCTGAAAATTCTCAAGATTTTCTGCAAGATTATAATGATAACTATGAATTTTATCGTTACCCAATCAACAACTTTACAAGAATTAAGTTCTACCAATTAAAGAAACGTTTTATTGATAGATTATTATCCCTCTTCATTTATACTGTAATAAATAAATAAATAATACTCTACTACTTACTCACATCACCATCCAGTTCCAAACTGAGCAGAGCTTGTGCTATGGGTACTAGATAATGGATAAACATACATATTATATACTTTTTTTTCTGAAAATACATACATGTTATACATAGAAACAATATCTTTCAGATTTCTTTTCAGCACAAACATTTGTACCTTACCTAAATAATAATAAGAACAGGTGCCGTGTCATACCTAATATAAAGGGTATTTTTACCAACGAGATCTGAATAATAATTTCTCAATGCGTTGTATTTCACAAAGATATGTAGTACGTACGAAATTATTTGTGGAAATCTTAATGTATACAATACTTATACGTGCCTGACACTAAACTCCTGAATATCTATATTTTTATAGACTCACGCCTGTATCTCCGAAGGGGTAGGCAAAGGTGTAATATTGCACTCACATTTCGCCATTTTGAATTTTTCTTCTTAGGCGTTACACTCTGGGCAGAGTTGCCGTGGTCGTCACATCTACAGCTGTGGCCTGCTTCACAATTTGACGTCACTCGTCACGTTTTTTCGCTCTTCTTATGCATTCGTGTAGTGAGCGATTGGCAGCGATCTTAACTTGGTCTGTCCACCTCATTGGTGACCTGCCGCGTGGTCTGATGTCATCTACTTTACCCTGAACTACTAGGCGTTCTATAGACTGATCTCCGCGTCGTGATACATGTCCGAAAAAAGTGAGTATACGAGCCTGAACAATAGAAGATAATCTCTGTTTGAGCTCTCGAAGAATGGATTCATTCGTTCGGAATTCCGTCTACGATATACCAAGATATTCGCCCTCCGATGTTAACACCGTCAGTCCAACCCTCAAGTGCAAAGTGCATTTTGAATTTTAGGTGCCACGTTATTGGTGGCGAGCCTATTGACGTTACCGGTTACAAAGCCAGACTCCGTGCTGCTACAGGGAATTCGAAAAAACTCAGTAACACTTTTGCCCGACCTGGAAATCGAACCGAAAATGCTATTCACTGGACCACGGGGGTAGTCTCTGAATAAAATGATGACGACCCGGTGGCGTATTGGGCGTGTAACTGACTGCCGCGCTTAAAGTCGCGGGTTCGATTCCCGCTCAAGTCAAACATACATTTTTAAAAATTTATATAACTTAGGGATACACGCAGCAGTAGTAAATTATATTTCTGCAATATAAACTTATCTTTTTTTATGGTAATAGGCGGCAAACGAGCAGACGGATTGCCTGATGGTGAGCAATTACCGCCGCCCATGGACACAAGCAACACCACAGGAATCACAAGTGCGTTGCCGCCCCTTTGGGTTGCGAAAAGGGATAGGATTCAGTACAATATTATACAGACGCGGAATTCGAGCATTGACATCTTTTGTGGTTCGTTTCCCAAATTCAAAATGCAAATAAAGAAAATGTTTTGTGGCAACTAGCACTATAAATTTAAATTTGAAACTATGTATATCCACTGTAGTTAAGATTACTTTTAAGATTATTTTTAATGTAGTTTATGATTAGTTTTAATTTATGTTATATTGTTATTTTATAAGCTTAGCATTTGTAGTCAGTGTTATGTACACCATAAGTGACACACATATCGGATGTGAGACTTTATAAAAATTGCATATTACTATGTATGGATATGTGTGATGTGGATGTGCTTGGTAAATAAATAAAATAAAATAGGATGAGGAGTGGGATGAGGGAGAAGGAATAGGGGATGGGGTCCTCCGGCACTCTCACTCACCGAACGAAACGCAACAGTTTAGGTACTGTCACTTTACGTCAATTTTCTGTGAGAGGGTAGTACTTCCCCGGTCGAGCCGGCTCATTAATGCCGAAATCAGCAAGGTTCTACTACCTGGTAAATCTAAACGTAAATCTAAATCTAAACGTAAAAAATATTTAACCATCAATCTTGTATCATCTAAACTTTGACTAGACAACAATAACTTGTTTCAGATTTATTAGATAAGTCTATCCACGTCAAACATTTGTTTTAAAAGCACAGCATGTTTTATAAAAGATTCCTTTTAACAAAAAGTATAACTACACAAAAATCTTGTACATTTTTTAGACAAAATACTTTGCTAAACAATTTTTTGTAAGCATCACCTTAAAGCTACGTCGAATTTTTTAGTAGAAGTTACTTTAAGGTAGACGAATGTCTGGTTTTCATTGTTAGAATTAACTTGTTTGTGTTAAATAAAGCATTTATTTTCTTATATTTCTTGTTTTTAGAGACAACAACCCCACAGGTCTTACCTACCCTACTATCTCCTATCTTAAAGTCCTACTTTAAATTCCTCATTTTATGATCCTGCTATGTACCTACACAAACTTACGAACAAGCTAAGATCCAAGCACAAAATTTTGCGTGCCTAGTGTCTAAATAGTACTAGGTATTCATTCTACAGGTATCATCATCATCATCAGCCCTTTATACTCTCTCACTGCTGGGCACGGGCCTCTTCTCACTATGAGAAGGGTAAGGCCATAGTCCACAACGCTGGCCAAGTGCGGTTTGGCAGACTTCACATGTCTTTCGAGAACATTATGGAGAACTCTCAGACATGTAGGTTTCCTCACGATGTTTTCCTTCACCGATAAGCAAGCGATAATTATAAAATTTTAACAATTTACACTACACATCTTCAGGTATGCACGTAGTCATTTTATTCGTCGTTGTCACCCTGGAGCCCAGTGTCCGCTTTCTAATCCAACCAGCTTCCACAGAATTAAGCTTTTCCACAAAGCGCTTGCCGTCTGCCCTCTGCAACTCAAAGGAATAGCGATATTCCGTGGTTTATTTAAGGGTTCTAACTGCACGACTGTCAAAGATCTTCACGTTAGCAGAGACCGACGGTTTAACGTGCTCTCCCAGGCACGGGGCAAGCTATAATTAACAATTCAATACGCACATTACTCCGAAAAGTCAGTGGTGCGCACATTGAATTCGAACGCGATACCCAGTGCATGGCAGTCTGTTGATATCTCCACTAGGCTATCGCCGCCTTAAGTAAATGTAGAATTGTTAGTATAACACAATATTCGCTGCCAGTCAAATTCATCAAAATTGGTACCTGAGTTTATAAACTATGCTTCGTTGTGTCACTTGAAGTAGGTAGATTTTTTTAAATCATCATGAATGAAAGGAAAGGAAAAAGGCAATAATATTGTCATGCACAAGACACAAAAATAAATATTAAGTAAAATGTTCAATAGGTATTTAAGTAAAGGTGCACACAATATAAAGAAACAGACAAACTTAAAAATAACATGAATTGCTTCTCACGTTTGAATACATTCGAATAAAATATCTATTCCACACTACATTGGAACACTGGGCAGATACGAGGAAATGACCCGTACACACATGATCAGAATTTATTATTAGAACACATTGTATGTTGTCCTAAACTTTGAAACTTTTGTAGTATGTGAACTGACATGTTCTGGACAGAATTCCTGAATATTTTTAGAAGGCTTGTTGTATATTATTATACGGATAGCAGACGTTAATATCTTAAGAGGCCGCGATAGCCTAGTGGAGATACCAGCAGAGGGTATCGGGTTCCAATCCACTGCGCGCACTACTGACTTTTTGGAGGTGTGCGTATTAAATTGTTAATTATCGCTTGCCCAGTGTCTCAGAGGGCACGTCAAGCCATCGGTCCCGGCTGTCATGAAGATCTTTGACATGACCACTGAATGGACTGACGTTGATCTAAACCATGAAATATCGCTATCCCTTTGGGTTGTGAAAGTCAGTCATGCAATCTTTCGTCGAAAAGCTAAAATAGAGCCAAATCTGGTTAAACTGGGATAATACTAATACTGATTGAAACATGTAGGCAGGTCAAGGAGGTTTTTCCCGCAGTAGACGGTAAGATAGCCAAACAAAGCCTCCGGCTGTCCAAACTACAACTGCGGACAGTCACGGTCGCCTACACAGGACACGGATTCTTTAATAAACACCTACTTACTATAGGTATCACCGACATCTTACTGTGCAGAGCCTGTATGGCAGCCGACGAGACGGCACCCCACCTGCTCCTCGACTGCCCTGAGGTCGCACAGTACAGGCAGCACCCTGAGGGAAGCAGTGGGACACATCAAGAGTCTGCTGGCCTTCCTCGAAGAGCTGGGGTGGCTAGAGTGACAAGACCATTCCCACCCGTACGCAAAATACACGCCAGGACGTGGAGTTGCGGAAACAGCCCGTACTACCAAGTACCAAGTAAGTACTAGGAGGAGGATGAGCTTTTGCAGTTTTGTTTTGTTTATTGTTTCCGTATGTGGGCAACTTTGCCATCGGAATTTTCATGTTGACATGAATTCTCCACCATGGCCTATCCTGAGATAAGAACTGGAACCAATAGTTTTAAGTGACCTCCAGTTTACCGCTCCGGTATATAGTTATTAATGACATTAAAACTTGATTTGTACAATCACATATAGAAATCTAGCCGACTAAAGCAACGCGGCGATAGCCCAGAAGTGTACGAAACGGACTGCCGAGACGATGGTCTCGGGTACGATCTCCAGGTACCCCGGGTACACACCTCTGACTTTTCGAATTAATGTGTGTATAAAAAAAGTTAATTATCGCTCGCTTAATAATGTGCCCGGAAGACGGCAATAGGCTCGCCCCCTATTACATTGGGACCTAAACATAACTGGCGAAATGTGTGTGTATAATACACCTCTGCCTACCCCTTCGGGGATAAAAGGCGTAAAGGTATATTATGTTAAAGCAACGCTTGTAATCACTTAGATGCGTGGCCACTTGTTGCAACATTGACTTACGTTTTACTAAGGTATTTATTTATTAACCTCAGTTTTGGTACAGTAATGGTACATTACCGTGGTTGAGGTTCGGCCCTAAGGTAGTTCCTAATTCTAAATGTGACAGTTGGAATTTCATAAAATAACACTTTACCTAGCTCAAGAATTTAATTTCCCGTACCTACGTCCGTAACATTAACGGTAACAGAAACTAAAAGACAGCCACGTGGCATATGTATGTACCTACATAAATGTATATGTTGCAAAAGCGTTTTGTCGGTATTATAAGATCCTTGGGAAGATTTGATTGGTAAAATTTGAATGGGCCCCGACTGTGAGTCGTTCTGTTCTGCATATTACTTCTAAACTTCTAGGCTTGTTTCTTTCTTTTTAGTTTTTATTTAAGTTAATATTTTCACGTATTTTTTTAAATTAGTTTTTATGCAGTCGGGTTTTTTGTTTTTCTTTAAATTATTTTTTTTATTTTATACTTTTTAGTTACGATTCATTGACTTCGTTATAAGATGGTAAATTTCGCAATCGAGTGTTTGTATATCGTTTATACTTGAAATAAAATCTTAAATCAATAAGTATGAAAATTAGCGAGAATTTTTTTTTGTTAAACATCTTTAAATCGTTATATATCCCAAACTATTATTTAAAATGAAAAATGATAAAAGGAACCTAAAGATGATTTTAAAATACCTATTCAACGACACCCCACTTGACATAGTTCATCGACTTTAATTTTTTTCATTTTGACAATATGGCGTCTGGCTGTCGCTGTGGTGAATTTTGATTACTGTCATGTCTTTAGTGACACTCGCAAGGTTAAGACGAATCGATTCACGTAAGAATCATCAAAATCGGCCTACGCATTTGGTCTCTAGAACGCCACATAGAAACAAACATACATACATACATACATACATACATACATAGACTGATAAACACATTACCCTCCTTTGCGTCGCGCAGTCGGGTAAAAACGGCGTGTTCTGTGTTCATGTGTTCCTTCGCAATATAATATACTAGCTTTCGCCCGCCGCTTCGCTCGCGTAAATTTCGCTAAGATAAAATGTTTTGTACAGTCTCTCCTACACTCCTCAAGAAACATACATTTCAGAAAAAAATATACAAAGTTTGAAGTTAATCCATTGAAGGAATAAAAAGTTTCATACAAACTCTGTAAACCTGTTTAACTCCCTTAGGGGGGGAAATTCTCTTGTGTGTGTGCGCCCCAACACACCTTAAGGAAAATACATGCAAAATTTCACCCGCAAAAATTTGGCCATGTCGAAGTTCTTCGAGCGACTTAGAATCCCATCGAGACATAGATCACACACTCTCACGAAAAGAAAAAAAAAATTATAAAAACGTTTTTAAACTAACACCCTTTGTAAACAGGCAAATCATACAAATAACCTCTTCATCAATAAATCCAATACCAACATTTGCTTTACTAATCCCTTGAAGTAAAACCTTCAACGGGTACATTTAAAACTCACTAGGATTTATTTACAAATAAAACTATTTAAGTCTAACATTGGAGCAAGTACGTTAGTGAAATTGAATTGTGGCGCAGTCGTGCCACAAAGTAGACTAAATTATGCGGCCATTTTGAGCTAAAGAAGCGACAAGCCGGATAAAGGCAGTCGTAACCGGCTCTAGAAACGACCCGGATCATAGGGCGGGAGTGTGGGTGCTGGTTTTGTGAGTCAATATTTATATTGCTTTTTCTTAGAAATATTGTGTCATATTTTTATAGATTTTGTGTCTGGTAACTTCGCTTTGCAGTTATATGTATAGCTCCATATTAATTTAGTAGTATTATGGAAAATATGACTTGAAGTCACACACTAATCCTCATCATCAGCCTTAAACAGTCCACTGCTGGACTAGGCCTCTCCTTTAAAAGGAGGAATTGGTCAACTACACCACGCTGGCCAAACGGGGTGGTATAGGGTTTGTATCAAGTTTTCCTTCTCTTACAGGGCTGTTCTCTGCATAATATGCTCCCTCTGTCGGCTCTTACGACATCCATGGGATGATATGGGGTGGTGACATTCCGTATTCTTAATCCTTCACCGCACGGACGCGGACGGACGGACGCACTAATCATCCTTGGTAAAATGAGAACTGTGTAATTTCGAGAACTGCTATTCTCTCTCCCGAATCTGAAGAAGAGAGGAGATTTTGAGATAGACTTGCAAAATATTAGGATCAATCGAACGATGTACATTTCAGACATTCAAAAACGGACAAGTACTACACACCCAGTCTCACTGCATCAATTATTGAATTTCGCAGATTATGTGAGCATCGAAGCAACTAGACACGACGTACATATATGCAGTAGCGAGAAAATCACTTAAAGCACGAGTACATACTTAGGTACACCTAACATAGGTACGTTATTGAATGAACATTCATAAAAATTTGTCAATACTATGTATTTTGCTCAGCTACATTCTACAAAACGCATCTTCCATGACTATATGCGAGGACGAGAATATAGACAGTCGTGTGAAAACTTCGTGTTCGGTGACGGTTCGATGTTAGCACGGTAATATAATCTAACAGTATTGTAACTCAGCCGTCTCCCCGCGTTATATGCCTACAGACGCGCCGGGCGCAAAAAAGCGATAGGGCTGCTCGCCTCAAGTACATTAACTACATCTACCTACTCTAAGTTTTTTTTTGGTTTTGTGATTGTAAATATTAAGTACTTTTTTATCCAAACACATAAAAATCATGTAGGTATGTAAGCACCCTAGGAAATGACCTATTGGTTACACTAAGTGGACTAAACAGTTACCTACACAAAGCAGATTCATGTCCACTTCCATTTTGAAAATTACCAAGGTACTACTAATCATAGACTTCAATGAAATAAAATAATACATGGTACCTAACGCAGATAAAAATATTCTGCTAGTATACATTATTACTACAATCATACCAATTATTTTTTTAAATATCAACACAATATTAGATTAAGCTCATCAAATTACGACTTTATCACGCTAAAGTAAATTATCGTGTCAGAAGGTAGGTGTGAAAAGCGCAGTTATCACTTAAAATAAGGTAATAGTATAATACTTAAACTAGCAGGCACCTTCGTAATTTGTAACAAAAGAACATTGTATTGTAAGGCAGGGTCTACTGTAGCTGAAGAGGTCCAGAGGTGCAGAGTAAAACTTCCGATGAGTGTAGAAAACGAGTATATTTGCAGCATAAACTTAGCCTATTTATATTTACAATTTTAGTGCTACAAGAAGTTACACATTAAGGGAGCTTACATTTGAAATCAGCCAATCACAGAAAAGTGCAATTTTAATGTAGTTAGTTTCTAACTTGGGTGCGAGCATACAACGCACGCGGCTCGTATAAATATTGGCGCCACTTAAATTCACGCCAGTTTGCGCTCGGCGCCGCGGTGAGCGGACGTCTATGTCTCTTTATGTATTGCAGCTACAGTGGTCCTCCCTTAGCGAAGCGTACCGGAGTCTTCACAGCTCTGCCAGATCTCGTCCTGAGTTGCAGATCTTCGGATTGCGTCGGCGTCGGCGTAGGCACTGAGGGAATATCCATGGCAGGCGTGCAGTCGCTGTTATCAGTGTTCAGTGTATACGCCGGTTTCAACCGATCGATGGATATGTTGACAGTGCGTGTAGGCAATCTTATTTTAAAATATTTTTCGTTTCGCTCCAGGACTGGATACGGGCCTTCGTAGGGACGTTGTAGTGGTTTCCTTACGGAGTCTACACGTAGAAATACAGATTCACACGTACGAAGATCTCTGTGCACAAATATGTTCTTTCTGTTGCTATGCGGTAGGTACTTAGGCGTAAGCTCAGTGATAACACGATGTAGTTCGTCGACGTACGTATAGTCCATCTTCGTGCTTGTAGGTGATGGTGTAATGAAATCTCCCGGTAGTCGTAGTGCTTGTCCGTAGGTAAGCTGGGCTGCGCTTGTGTTAGTGTCGGTGCGAACTGCAGCTCGAAGTCCCATCAGTACTGTGTTTAGTTCACTTGTCCAGTTGCTACTTGTTGATAGTCTAGCCATCAGTGCAGCCTTTAGCGTGCGGTGCCAGCGTTCAATAACCCCGTTACTTTGCGGGTGGTAAGCAGTAGTACGGGTTTTCTCGGCGTATGTAGGTATTGTGGTGTTATTAGCGGCGTACAGTTGAAACGACGTCGGAGCTGTCTTCGTCCCTCTTTGCTTCGGTATAACAGATATGTTTGCGCCGGTGTCGATAAGAAAAGATAGACGTGAGTTTCTATCTGTTACGAATAGGCGGTGTGATGCGTGGTTCGCGTCGGTTGCCGCCTCAGCCAACGCAGCGGTTAGTTTTCCGACGTGGGTGACGATACTTCGAACTTGCACGGGCGCGTGCAACGGTAAGCTTGTTTACCGAATTTGCGGTGATAATAGCAGATACTAGACGAATCGGAGCGCTGCGGAGTACTACTGCGTGGCGGACGTTGATTGCTCGGCGATCTTGATTGATTAGGATGGTTGTTCCATTGCTGACGTCGTGGTTGATGTTGATAGGTTCGTCGTGATTTCAGCTCTTCTATTTCTCGCGTAAGCTGTTGGGCTTTCAAATCAGCTAACTCTCTCGTAAGCATGTCAATCTTCTCGTGTAGCGAGCGTAAGTCGTTTGAGGTAAGTTCAGAGTGACCTGACTCGGTTTGTGAGGTACGGGCGACTTTCATTTGTGGCGAGTTTGATGATGTGACGGAGGTCGTGGCGATGGCGGAAATTTCGGGGCGAGAATGTTCGAGAATCTTGTCGGCCATAGATGCGAGGTCGTTAAGATCGGATTTCTTGGCGATATTTTCGCTTACGGCGAGGACGGCACGTATAGATTGTGGAAGGTGGTTAGTCCACATGATACGGAGCGTAGATTCTGAGATGTTTTCGCCAGCGAGGTTCTTCATGCGCCGAAGTAGTTGGGAGGGTTTCATCTCACCTAGTTCCATCTCAGAGAGTAATCGCTGTACTTGGCGTTGCTCGGATTCTTCGTAGACGTGTAATAGCCGGCTTTTGATAGCGTCGTATTTGTTATTCTCCGGGGGCCGTAGGATGATGTCGGCGATCTCGTCGATATCTTGCCGTTCCAACTGCCCAACGACGAGTTCATACATCGCCTTGTCGCCCTTCTTGTGTGGTGAAACGATGGCTTCAAACTGAGCGAACCATAATCTGAGTCTATCGCGCCATATGGGTGGTATGCGGAGGTTTGTAGACACGCCGGAGAGTTCTTGGTCGGAAACTGAGTTACTTGCTGTTGCCATGATGGTTTTGGAGATATTGGAGAGAGTTTCGACGAGGATTTGCGGTTCTTGATGGTTCAGTAGGGGTCACCAATGTAAGGCAGGGTCTACTGTAGCTGAAGAGGTCCAGAGGTGCAGAGTAAAACTTCCGATGAGTGTAGAAAACGAGTATATTTGCAGCATAAACTTAGCCTATTTATATTTACAATTTTAGAGCTACAAGAAGTTACACATTAAGGGAGCTTACATTTGAAATCAGCCAATCACAGAAAAGTGCAATTTTAATGTAGTTATTTTCTAACTTGGGTGCGAGCATACAACGCACGCGGCTCGTATAAATATTGGCGCCACTTAAATTCACGCCAGTTTGCGCTCGGCGCCGCGGTGAGCGGACCTCTATGTCTCTTTAGTCTCTTTATGTATTGCAGCTACAGTATAAATAGTCTTACCTTACGGAGTTTACAGGTAATTTAAAAAAATCTTATAGTTGGGTGAGTTATCGAAGAATTTAAACAACCAAAAACAGCACAGTATAATCTATACCTCTTCGCCATGATAATTTGTACAAACGCGTTTGTATGGAGTTAGAATACTGTTAGATATTATCACCGTGATGTTAGTATGGAATATGCATAATGTTACATACTATAGCATAAAAAACAGGCAAAGATATCAAACAACATTAAATTACCACTACATCGTTAGTTTTATACCAATATTTCTGTCTCAATTTAACCAGATTTTTTGCCAGTATTCATCCAACAACAATTTTACTCCAAAAACCAACCATTCAAATAAAACAATAGATCCGTGTAAACCATTCCAATCTCCCTTACTACGCGTTTTAAAGCGACTGCGGCATATAAATCGGGGGCACTTTTCTACCCCCTACCCTTATATATTCGCAATTGGCCTGCGATAAATTTCTACTAAATTAACACCCCCCTCGATATTCGATGAGATTTAATACGATTTTTATGTATCATCTTGTTCGCCCTTCAGGAATTTCGAATGAATGGAAGTCTTTTTAATTGGTTGTCTTTGCGGCTTGTATTTATTACGTGGTGGTCAGAGATTTTGAGACTAGATTATCTTTCGTGAATGTTTTAAAGCTTCCTCAAATAGAACGCGTTCTGTTTGTCAAGGCCTTTAAATTCTACTACTAATTCTAAACGAGAAAGTTGAGACATTTGTTACAATTTCACGCAAAAACTATAGAGGGGATTTGGATGTATCTTTTCTATAATATGGCAGCAGGAAACGGCACGTTGGTCTTACCTTGCGATAACTGACGCGGGCAGATGCCGGAATGTCTAAAATTCTTGTGTAACTGACTGACTAAGGGATATCGCACGGCCGAAACTACTGGGTGCAAGAAGCTGAAATGTAGCATGTATATTCCTTGAATAGTGAAGGGGAGCATAAAGGAGCATAATGATTTTTGGCAAATCCCACCCTAAGAGGCTAAAATAGGCCCGGCGGTATAGCCAGGCGGAACCGTGGGTGAAGTTTAGTTTAGTATAAAAAGGCGCTGATTTTTTTTATCAATTCACCTTAAAAACGACCAATACCAAAAATATTTAGATTCTTCTTTGCTTGGTAACTAATGCCTATTTATTTATTTAATACTAGCTGACCCGGCAAACTCCGTACCGCCTAACAGACGATTTTTTATTTTTTTCAGTTTTTAAATTTTTCTCTCTGTGAGAACCATCCTCGTACTTCAAGGAATATTATAAAAAAGTAATTAGCGAAATCAGTTCAGCTGCTCTCGAGATTTGCGCTTAGCAACACATTCAGCGATTCATTTTTATATATTTAATATAAGAACGGCGAAAGCCTTGGCTTTAACCAACCATTGGAAAAGTCCAGACGGATTTCTTGGAAATGAATCAATCTTCCTTGAAGACTTCAAGGTACTTATATTATAGTTAGGCTTGAAGACTAAGTAATACAAGACTAAAAAAGCTCTAAACAAACATTTAGAAGTGTTTTCACTTGGAAACAACAATCATCATAAAAAATGAGTCTTTGTGATGTATATGTATTACCATCAACAGCCCTGTATATAAACTGTCCCACTGCTGGGCACAGGTCTGTTGTCACCGTGAGAAGGCTAAGACCATAGTCCACCACGCTGGCCAAATGCAGGTTGGCAGACTGCAGATGACTTTTGCGAACATTATGGAGAACTCTCAAACATGCAGGTTTCCTCACGATAGTTTCCTTCACCGTTTGAGCAAGCGATCACACTTCACAACTTCGACAAGTCATGCGCCGTGAATTCAAACCCGAGTCCCTCTGCATTGCAGTCTGTCAGTCTCTCCAATAGGCTATCTCTGCGATTTGCATCTACATTTACATAATAATATAATGACACAATAAAACATACCTACTCAAACTCAAATATGTTTATTTCAAGGAGCAAGTATAGTTTATTTCAATAAAAATGTCAAACTTTTTTGGACACGTCAGAAAGTCATAGATAATTATATAAGAAAAAAAGGAGGTATAAATGCAAACCTACGTAATGTATATTGTATTGAGTGTCTAAGTAGGTTTTATGACAATAGAAAAAGAAAATCAACTACCTACACTCCACAAAGCAAGCCTAGGTACTATCATATTTGGCTACAGACCACCCGTTAACAAGACGCATCTACCAATAAATCAAAGGTATAAACTACTGAAGATATTGAGAGTAGCGGATAAGCACAGCTTGAGATCTAATATCTGCTGTGTGAGTTATGGACTGCAAGAATTGTTAGTTAGTGCATTCTATGACAATATACTAGAGTCTCGTGTACTTTAATTAATAATATTAATAAAAGTGTAATAGTCGGTAGATCTTACGATGTTTTTTGAGAGCTCTAACGGCAGGTCTCTATATCTGATCTATCCATTAATTTGGCTACTAGAGATACTTCTTCTGCTTGTCCTGTTCCCATATTAGGGGAACTTGGGGTCGGCGCGGCTTCCTGCGACTAGATATAAATATTTTAAATAAGCTTCATACAACATAATTAATTAGTTATCTCTAGTAGCCAAATTCATGGATAGATCGAATATTGAAACCACTTAATCGCTTTTATTGAAAGACGGTCACCAATAGTCATTGTCTTAAGTTCAGCCATGGCCGTCTCTCGATTGAAATATTGATGATGATATTCAAAATTAGAACGAATCTTATATTTTTTTTATCATAATAGGCGGCAGACGAGCAGACGGATCGCCTGATGGCAAGCAATTACCACCGACCATGGACACAAGCAACATCACAGGACTCACAAGTGCGTTGCCACCCCTTGGGGTTGGGAAAAGTGATAGGATGAGGAGTGGGATGAGGGAGAAGGAATAGGCGATAGGGCCTCTGGCACTCTCACTCACCGAATGAAACGCAACAGTTTAGTTACTGTTACTTTACTTCGATTTTCTGTGAGAGGGTAGAACCTACTTCCCCGGCCGAGCCGGCCCGTTCATGCTGAAATCAGCAAGGCTCTACTACGTAATCGTGGTTATATGGCTTTATCTAACAAGTAATTTAACTGGACTCAGAAAGTGTTGACAATGTCCCTGAGTCTAATAACACAATTTCATCCAATTCCATCCATTCAGTTTCAATACTACATCGCACGCAGGTAGGTACCAAGTTGCATAGAAACCTTAACAAAGAATTCTATACCGTTTGCAGCGTACCCTTTGTGGCAAGCAAGCTGTGCTTTGATTTTCTCGAAGATTTTGATCGAAGATAACTATCGATTTTGGTTGTGTTTACTTAAGGATGAACGTCCGCACTTTTTTTTTATATTAGCCATATCGATTTCGTGAGAGTGCCTGGTAATGCCTTCTTAGTTCACCCTTACACTCCCCAAGGAACATACATGCCAAATTTCAGGCTGTTACGCCTAATTGTTTTGACTGTGCGTTTTGGTTGTCATATAAAGTAACTACTCACTACTAGAGAAACCATCATCTTTTTACTCCAACGTATTTAAAATATCATAAAAATATTTCTAAATCCAAGATTACCGTCCAAAAAAAATCTGTCACCAACGATAAAACAAATTGTCGAAATTGACATAAATTCTCCAAACCGTCATCCGTCAATGTTAAACGAAGGGGTTCCCTTGACAGTTTGTCATTTAAGCCACTTACCTTGTGTCGTATTAGATGGGTTTCTGCCTATCCCAAAGGGGGGATATTTTTAACGGCGGTAATATCTCCGGGGTCACTGATGACTCTGATCTGATTATAACTCTCAACACATTTTCATATCAAATAAAGCTTGAAGGAAGTGTAAGGAAAAGTTGGTGTCAAAGAAAATTAAATTTAAATTCAATTTTTTTAGGGCAGCCGACTTCTTCGTTGGTGTCATGGTATTTTGCGCATGTATTTGAAGATGTTCTTTGGATTCTTGATTTGATATTACTATATTATTTGATACTACCTGTTCGTTTTATTGTTAACACCTAAGGACTCGCTAATTTTCTGTTGAGGTATTTGCAGTTCTATTTGGAGATGACTTTAAGGCCTTTTGTTCGATGCCTCTGTTGGTAAGAGTGTGAATATTACTTGTTTAATAAACGATTTTAAAGGGAAAAGATAGGGATTTATGGCAGACGAGTGGGGAGAACTTTTGCTTGAAGTGAGCAGTCACAGGCTCTTAAAAAAGAAGGCTTTCGTAGTTAGTATTTAATAAAAAAAGTTCATTTAATTCCGCAAATACATAACCTGCAACCAAATTAACTGCTGCCACTCAGATATCGTTGTTTTGATTTTATACTACGCGCCGATGGTTTCCGTAGTTCTGTCAGCACTCCCCATAGTTCTCAGAAGATTTATGGAATATTCCATTTCACACTAGACTATCATCATCCTCATAGCGTTATCCCAGTTTCAACCCGGGGTCCGCTTTCTAGTCTAACCAGATTTGGCTGAATATTAGCTTTTCCACGGAGCGACTGCCTGTCTGACCTCCGCAACCCGAAGGGATAGCGATATTCCATGGTTTAGACTAGTGCCAGTTTATTTTAGAGGTACTGACGCCCTCTAACAACTGTCATAGATCTTCATGACAGCCGGTACCGACGGCTTAACGTGCTCTCCGAGGCACGGGACAAGCGATAATTAACAATTCAATACGCACGTAACTCCGAAAAGTCAGTGGTGCGTGCCGTGGATTCAAACCCGATACCCTCTGCATGGCAATCAACGCTAGACCAATAGGAAGCAATAGGAGGTTTTGGCGTACGCGCCCATTATTCCTCCTCTTCACAAAGATACTAATTTATTCGTGTATTTTTCTTAGTTACCTCTTACGTCGTGCCTCGGAGAGCAAGATAGATAGATAGATAATTGCTTTATTGTGCAAATGTTTTTTTTTATTTTATATATATATATTTTTTTTGACAGCTGTTGTCAACATCTGTTTACTTTGCGCAAGCGATATCTATTTAAAAATCGGTTAATGTACTGTTAAGTGAAAAAAGTGATAAAGTGATGGCTCATAGGTACAAAATTAGTCAATAAACGTTTGTGGCAGTGCACGCTTAAAATTTTCAACAAAACATAACCTGATAATATTTTGACATCACAAGTACAACAATCGGAACTGTGGCAATAGAACTGATTTAAAGGCGCATTAATACTTACAGAAGACTGCAATAAGTGTGAGACTAACTTCGTGAGCCGAAAAACTACATTTTTATAGAAATAACACAATATTTTCACAAAAACCGTTTGCAAGTTCAAACATCACTGTCAGACACTATTAGGTACTTTACTCTATGACACAAACTTTTTCTTTTCTACAATCAACAACCATAGACAAACACATACTAGTGTTGGAACAAAGGAGAAGATTAGTAAGTTTTTTTCGATAGAAATACCCTATCACATGACACAACTTGCTGACCACTGTGCTCTTGTCTTCAATAATCGATGTTGCTAGAAAAAGAAATAAGAAACTTTTCATTACACACAGAAATCTACCAATATCAATTTGATTAATTAATAATACTGGATTTATAAATTATTTACTTGAACCCCAGAGAGATAAATTTTGTTTTTTGTCAATAATGGAGGTAAATAATATAACACTACGAAGACCACAGAGAACAAGTTCATTAAATTATATTACTACAATACATGACAATTCTTCACTATTTGATACAACAATGGCAAGTCTACCTGATGACTCACAATATAATCGAATTATAAGAGAACTAGAGGACGCCAGCAGCTACGCCTGCATTTTTTTAAAATTTACCCGTTTTGGCCGATCCCGTGGGAATTTCAGGAAATCCCTTCTTAGTGCACCCCTTCGGTCCCCAAGGAACAAACATGCCAAATTTCAGCTTCCTGCGCCCAATAGTTTCGGCTGTAGCGTGTCTGTCAGTCAGTCAGTAACGCAAGGATTTTATATATTAAGATTAATGAAAAAAATACTTTACTGAATAAAGAATTACTAAGTGCACACACTGAAATTGATAATTTAAATAGCGAGAACTTTCGACTCAAACAAGATTTACAAAAATGTACGCAGTTTATTGCGACGTATAAAAACTTCAATGTCTCATTGGAAACCGGCAGTAGAACCCCTATGAGTATACGCAAAAAGAAAGCTGCACGGAAGCCATCATCTGTTTCAGAATCCCTAAAACCCTCGCTACATTTTATTCCTATTAAAAACCAAATTTTTATTTTATTTTATTTATTTGGGACAAAAAACAGTTATACTTTGCAGTCTTTATAAATAATTTAGGACTTAAATATTAAAAACGTATAACCCACACCATTGTCCACGAAATTACACTTGAAATAAAAAAGATAACGGACGTGTAATGCAGAAAAGAAAATTATATTGTATCTAAGTTATGAAGGATGTATGTACATTATTGCTCAGCAAGAAATTCGGATGCATGTTTTTTGAATTTGGAATGAGTGAGAGCGAATATGTCTAAATTCATGAAATGTGAGTTGTACGTAGTCAATAAACGGCGAAGAGGCGCACGCTCTCCGGCATTAGTTCTACACTTTTCCGTGTAGAATAATCGGGGTACGCGCACCTCCCTCTGAATAACAGTCCTGGGTACTACATAACAGAGCCTGTTCGATAATTTAGTACAATTATACTTATTGTTGCATATGCCATACAGCATCATTATCATAAGTAATGTGCGTCTGTGCTCCAAGCTTAAGAGCTTAAAATGTTTTAAAAGATCTGCATAGGGAATCCTAGAATTAAAACATTTATAATAGGTAGTGCGAAGAAATTTTTTTTGGACCATTTCTATCCTCTGCTTGTATTTTGAGTAAAAAGGGCTCCAGATAGGTACAGCGTACTCTAACTGAGAACGGACTAAAGCTTTATATAAGAAAAGGTAAGTAACAGGGTTTTTAAAGTCTATACAGGAGCGCATGACAAAACCATACATCTGAAAGGCTTTGCTGATAATGTTGTCGACATGGATATCTAAGTGTAATTTAGAATCCAGTAGTATGCCCAGATCACGTGTACAGTCGCTTTTTTTTTAGCTGTGTGTTATTTAGTGTGTATGCAAAGTTAATGGGATTCTTGTTTTTTGTAAATGATATATAGTGACATTTTGGTAGACTAAGGTGTAGTTTATTAACTATACAGTATTGTGAGAGCCTGTAAAGATCCTGTTGCAGTAAAATACACTCCTGAATGTTCGTACAGGCCTTATAGATTTTCATGTCGTCAGCGTACATGAGGAATTTTGAGTTAACTATACAAGATTTTATATCATTTATAAACAGAATAAACAGTAATGGGCCTAGTACTGAACCCTAGGGTACACCGGATTCGACGACTGCGTAATCAGACTCGTGACCATTGACAACAACCTTTTGAGTTCTCCGGAATATGTAAGATGTGAACCATCTGAGTAAATTGCCTCTAATGCCGTTGAAGGCAATTTTGTCCAAGAGCAGTTTATGGTCCACCTTATCGAAAGCCTTTTGAAAGTCAGTGTACACAGCATCAACCTGAGTACCTTTATCCATGTTTTCAAATAAAAATTGAGTGAAGATCATCAAATTTGTAGTAGTAGATCGAGATTGAACAAATCCATGTTGTTCGGGAATAATGAGGTGTTTTAACTGAGGAAATAGATAACCGTGGACGAGACTCTCAAAAAGCTTATTATTAGATAACCGTGGACAAAATAGATATGGGTCGATAGTTTTCAATGTTGGATTTGTCTCCACTTTTATAAATGGGTGTTATGAAAGCCCTTTTCCAAATACCTGGAAACACCCCTTCTCTGAGACATTTATTGAAAAGAATGTGTAACGGAATGCAGATGCTTTGTGCCGTTTGTTTAAAAAATATAGGTGGTAGACTATCCGGACCAGGCCTTTTAGTTACATCCAATGACAGCAGTGACTTTAAAATTACATCGTATTCGAGATAAATGTCAGAAATACAAGGAGACATCTCAGCATGTTCATTGGAGGGTGACCAATTCTGAGAGTGGAAGGTAGAAGGTTCATAAACAGAGTTAAAAAATGTGAAAAATAATGAACATATGGCTTTGGGATCGTTCGAAGATGTGTTTTTATAATACATTTGATCAGGAAGACCGCTGTCCTTTCTGCGCTTAGAAACGTACGACCAAAAGTGCTTAACATTTAGAGGTATACTATCTTCAACAGACAATATATACCTATTGAAGCATTGTTCACATAATTGTTTAAAATGTTTTCGATAGATGGAAAACTTTTCATAATCTGAAAGATTATGAAATTTTTTCCATCTTACCCAAGCACATTCCTTTTTCTTGAAAATTTTAACTAGCGGCGCACTAAACCACTCAGGGAATCCAGATGATCTACGGCGCGTGACTGGGACATGAGTTCGAATAATACCATACAAATAATCGTAGAAAACATCAACTGCTTGGTTGCTGGTGAGATGTAGAAATAGGTCAGTCCAATCCACACTATTTAGCTCTGCAATTATTTCTTGATAATTGGCTTTATAATAATTGTATTTTTTTATACATTGACGTTTCATAGCCGTGTACTGTATCTCCAGTGAGGTCAAAACAGATAATGAAGGATGGTGAATATCCGGCTGGATTAGCGCAGTGTCTGACTTAATTTTACATTCGGTATTACTAATAAATAAGTCCAAAATACGTCCTAAACTATTTCTAAAGTTGTTATATTGTGTAGCATTCGTAGTGGAAATCAGATTAATTAAAAACCGGCTCACGTCGTTTTGCGCTTGTGTAAATAAGTGACTACCTATATCAGGCCATTCAATTCCGGGCAGGTTATAATCACCTACTAAATAAAATGATTCCGTGCAAGGATCAGTGAGAATAGTTTCTAAACCGGACAAATGAGACAGATATATATTATCGTGCGTACGAGGCGGTATATAGCTAGCGCTAATTATATGGTTTCGGTTGCGACGCGCCGCAGGTAACTTTATTATTACATGCTCGATGCCGGTGAGAGAAGTACGTGTCAATATTCTCGCGGGCCGCAGCTCACGCCGCACGGCTATCAGGACGCCTCCCCCTTCGCGCTTGTTTGTAGCAATGCGGTCTCGGTCCTCTCTGAACACTAAGTAACGGTCGTCAATAAATTCGATGTCCAATATATTTGGTGTAAGCTATGTTTCAGATAGTATGATTATGTCAAAAGATAGGGAAAGAATGTTGTTATATAGTGTGTGTAATTTAGTGCGGATTCCTCTACAGTTCTGGTAAAACAAAGATAAACTATTATTTAACATTGAATTCTATGGACCTACAGAAAAGTAAACAAAAATAATTATAAAATGTAGGTAAGCACTGATAATCGTCACATAAATGTTTGAAAACTTGGAGCCAGACTAATACAATTAGCAAGTTGATACGTAAGCCAGAATTATTAATATAAATAAGGTTATTGTTACGAACTACATCAGGTACCATGTTTGATTCTAGTAATTGATAGAATAAAATTATTCTATATTGATTGAGCAATGAAGCATAACAGGTAATGTCAGTAATTTGCGATCTTATTATGTTAGAAGCGATATAAAAAATAATTGTGAGATATTATAAATGTAACAATTACGGTTTCCATTAATAATAATCGGTGAGCAAAATGTGCAACAAACAGGTTACAATACTTATATGTGGTGACAATTACGCACGCATAACAAAAATATATTCTAGTCACTAGGTACACACTCGCTAATTTTTTTAATATCGTTGAGACAGCGTATGGCAAATGTTTTTGAGGTATCTGTGGCTTTAACAAGAATAGTGGCATTTCTAATCCATACATATTTAACGTTGTGCTTACGGGCCATCTCACGACATTCACGAAATAAGTTTTTATTATATAAAGTGAAATGCTCATTGATATAAATTTTGTGTGATGTACCTGAGATACCTATCTCGTTAGACGATATGTTTTTAGACAAGCGATAAGCACTTAATACGTTATTACGTAGCTCACGCGAAGCTAACTTTACTATTATGTTTTTCGGCCGACTACTTTCTTGGCTACGAGCGTGGGGGACACGATGGGCAGCTAGGACGTCCTGACGAGAAATTGAGCACTTGATGGAGGCTCCGACGCGTTGCACGAGCCCAAGAAGGTCTTCATCCCGTCTTTCAGGCAGATTACAGATCTCGATGTTATTGAGCCTCGCTTGTTGTTCCAGGTAATCAATTTTCTGCTCAAGACTCAAGACTTGTTCATTCGTACTCCAATCGTTTCTTTAAGTCATCGGCATTCTTTTTTATGTCCTCATAGTCTTGATTGATACAAGACATACCTTTTTCAATTTCTACACACTGCTTCTTGAGCTCGGATACTTCTTTGATTAATGAGGAAAGCATAGTGTCTTTTTCTGTTCTCCAGTTCAAAAGCTGTTGCTCCTGATCGGATTTCCACGAACTTAACATATGAAGAAGTTCAGTTTTGAAGTCGTTGCACGCACATTAGGATTGCACAGTCGACATCTTGGGCGAGTCTTCCACGCGCAGGCGTTTGCTGCGAGCAGCAGTGTTACTACCAGGTTTGTCACTGCTCGTTGATGCTGTAGGACCAGTATCGGAATGCGAATTATCATGTTTTACGGAAGTTTTTGTTGTAGATTTTGGTGGAGTGTGATGCATCATACAACAATAATTACGTAATTAAAGGATAGTCACTCTTTAAAATACTCGTATTCGCAGGCCAGCGGTACGTAACGCCGATCGTATTGTAGGCAGCTATAGTTAAGTAGCACAGCGAGTGGTAGAAGCGCTTGCGGCGTCACGTCAGTGTGCGTAGCTGTGTAGCGGTGCAGAATTTAGCGATGCGATGACTAATATCGGTGGCGCGATGGGAGCGCGTTCGACTGCCGAAGCCGCGTCAAAAGTCACCGGTTCGAACCCGAGTGGGGGGTGTAATGTGACGACCCTTAATTAGAGGAGTAACGCACTGCAATATATTTATCTCACCAAGGTAAGCCCACTGGGCGGAGTTTGTCCATTAAAACCCGTAATGAGTGACAAGGAATTGAATTTCACAGAGCAACCAATCAAAAATTAGAATACGGTTAAGTGAGCAACGGAAAGAAAGGAATAACGATACACGTCCGCACCTAACCGGGGCGCGTAGAAATTGATGAACAATCTGGAAATACATCTCCTGAAATAGGAAAGTTAGAGAACACTTTTCCTCAAAATAACGAGCATGACATAACTGAAAACACCTTACCCAAACAAGCTAACATAGAACACCAAAATACAGATAATCACCTTTCGACACAGACGCAGACACAATCGCTAGAACACCAAAATACAGACAATCACCTTTCAACACAGACGCAGACACAATCGCTTGAAGATCATCGTAGGAAGATTGTTATTATAGCAGATGAACAAGGATTTCAACTTCGGCTAATCCTCCAATCATTAATTGGTCAAAAATTTCTGGTTACCTGCATATGGAAGTCGGGTGCTAATTTATCCCACATCCTGTCAGTAAATTTAAAGCTATCCCAGTTGACAGAGCAAGACTTTATAATAGTTTTAGGTGGTATTAATGATAAGCGACCATACGAATCACTTTTCTCAGTCCAGGAATTTTTAAATAAGTTAACCAACTGCAACATCATTATTTTGGAAGTTCCATACAATAAATTTTTGAATGTACATAAACTTAACTATGAGTTGAAATTTATATGTTCTCGATTTAAACATGTCGTCTATACTCATATGAACTATAGCAATTTCATACCTAATCACCATTCTATCGTAGTGCATAGAAGTCAATTATTACTAAAGGAACTATTACGAATTGACTATCGATTGAAATACAATTCTTATCACAGACATAATTATAACAATTCTGGACATACCTCTATAAATGTACTTAATGACAAATTATCCTGTAAAGATGTTGGCACACAGACTGAACATATTTTTTCTAATTGTAATAATAACAGTGATAATAATCTTAATAATGATAATAATTTTATAAGTGCGGACAATCTTTTTCTTGACTAAGTATTTATATGTATTACATCAAAACATTGCAGGTCTTGTTAATAAATCTGATGCGCTCTCAGTTTCTTTGAATGAGCTCTCAGACCAAAATGTTGAAGTTGATGTTATTTGTATTTCAGAGCATTTTATGATGGCTGGACATGAAATGCAGCTACATTTAGCCAATTATAGTTTAGCTGCTTGTTACAGTAGACAATCAAGTAGTAGAGGCGGCTCTTACATCCTGGTTAAACACGGTATTCAAAGTAAAGAACTTACACATGTAACAAAAAATATATCTACTGAAAATGACTTTGAATGCTGTGCAATTAAATTGACTGACAATAACATAATAATTGCTTCTATATACAGGGTACCTAAATTGAATAATATCAATGAGTTTTTTAAACGGCTTGAAATACTTTTAAAATACTTATCGAACCAACGATGTAAGCATATAGTTGTAGCCGGCGATTACAACATAGACATTTTAAAAGCAAACAAAATTTCAAATGAGTTTCAGTGTATTTTTCTTAATTATAACCTGCACTTGGCATTAAAACAACCTACTCGTACTGGGAGCGGAACGTGCATAGACAATTTTGCGCATAATTTTAACACTCGTTGTAGGGCAGAGGTACTGGAGTTTGCGTTATCCGACCATACAGCACAACTTTTGAGATGTCCGATTAAAAAATGCATAGCATAAAATACTGGCATAAATGTAAACGAAATTACAGTCCAGAGAATATACACAAATTTATGGAATGTCTTTCTAATCTAAGCTTTTCTGATATATACCGAACAGTGGATCCTAATGTAGCGTATGGCTTCTTTATTGAAACGTTTTGTGTATTTTATAATCTCTGTTTCCCTAATAAAACAACTACCATAAATGTAAAAAAAAAACCTACTTGGGTATCACGTGGTGTTAAGTTGTGTAATAAAAATAAAAGAAAGCTCTTATGGCAATTCAGGTTGAAACCGACGCATGAAAACAGAGATAAGTTTAAAACATACGCAAAATTACTTAATAAAATTATGAATCTTACACAAAAGGCTCAAAATTATTACAAAATTAGAACTTCAAACAACAAATGCAAAACAGCTTGGTATATTATTAATAAATCCAAATGTAACACCCCTAAGAATTATATTTCTAGTATCAATCATGACAATAAGATCATGACGTGATGATGGATGTGTAATCCAAAAGACATCTCCAATGCATTTAATGATTATTTTATAAATAAGATACAATCAACAACTAGCGTAGGGAGTAACTCAACATCGTTTATTAACAGTAGAGTACAATCCATGTTTATGGCCCCTTCGACACCATATGATATTTTCAACATTATAAAAAACCTAAAAAACACTAGCAGTATCGGCTATGACGACATTTCTACAAAAATTTTGAAAGCTGTTGCATTAGAAGTATGTGCTCATTTAAGCTATATTATTAATCTAAGCATAAATGCAGGTATATTTCCAGATGCATTGAAGAAATCGGTAGTGAAACCACTGTACAAGAAAGACAGTAACGAACTCATGGTTAATTACAGGCCAATTGCGCTTATACCTGTGATATCTAAAGTGTTTGAGAAATATATATCCGGAGAAATGAACAAATATTTTGACAAATATCAAATATTGAGTGACGAACAAAAGGGATTCCGTAAAAATAAGAGTATAAATTTAGCTATCTATGAGTTTTTACACAGTGTCATTATAAATGTAGATATAAGAACACCCGTTTGTGCTATATTCTGCGATATGACACAAGCTTTTGACAGCGTCCATCATAAGTCACTAACAAAAAAACTTGAAGTCTATGGTATTAGAGGAAACGCTTTAGAACTAATTTAATCATACCTTAATAGACGCATACAAATTACAGAGATAAGTAATATAAATAAAATTACAAAACGTGAAGTAAGTTTCAAATCACAAGAACGCGAGGTTGTGTACGGCGTACCGCAGGGTAGTGTTTTAGGTCCTCTCTTGTTCACGTTATATATAAATGACTTGCCTAAAGTAACTTCACAACCCATGACACTTTATGCTGACGATAGCACTGTAACAATAGCTTGTAAGGACATACACACATACGAACATGACATAAATAACTCACTAAAAGCAATAATAACTTGGTTAAATGACAATAATTTGAGAATTGATTTAAAGAAAACTACTATAATGCACTTTAGTCAACGTGCACATGCTGTTGATCTAAATATTCGATACCAAGATACATTTATAGCTGAAACAAACACAACTAAGTTTCTTGGACTGTTAATTGACAGCAAATTAACGTGGAAACCCCAAATGGAAGCAATTAGTAAAAAATTAAGTAGTGTAGCATTCGCCCTAAGACAACTCGCAGCAGTCAATAGCACAGATGCGTTACTTATCGCCTACTATGGTCTAGCTGAATCAATCCTCTGATATGGAGTCATATTTTGGGGCAATAGCACGGACAACAAAGTGGTATTTCGGGCCCAGAAGAGATGTATCAGGTCGATATTTAAACTACAATCAACGGACAGCTGTAGGCCTTATTTTGAAAAACATAAAATACTCACTTTGCCTTCACTCTATATCTTGGAGACTATTATGTTCATCAAAAATAACGTTAACTTTTTTCCGCGTTTGTCCAATACAATACCCAGAAATAGACGTGATAATTTCAGACTATGCCTTCATGACTGCAAAACAACTCTCATGCGCAAAAGTATTTTCTGCATGGCTCCAGTAATTTTTAATAAATTAAAACCCAAATCATGGAGAGTGTTAAGTGTTTCTGATATCAGAACAAAGTTAAGGACAGTTTTGGCTGAGAAAGTTTATTACAGTATTAATGATTTCCTAAATGAGAAAAATTTTGATGGAGTATAAAATGATTTCTTACTTTTTGTGTTGCTCATGTCTGTTTCTTTGTAATTTCTAATATGCAAATGAATAAATCTGTCAATTAAAAAGCTATGTAATGTTTATTAATGCGTCATTATAATTAATTTATGGTATATAAATTGTAATAACTTTACACTTATTGATATTCAAAAGTATTGTAATACTCAATAGCATTGTAATATCTTTGTTATTCTAATTGGTATTTTATTAATTTTTAGATTGACATTTGATTTGATTTTTAATTTGACATTTTATTTGGATTATTATTAAGAATTTGAGTTTGACATTTGATTAATTTTGAGAATATTTGTTTTTTTTTTATTACTTCAGCACAATCATAATATATTTGTTAATATTTGTATGTCACTATAAGCAACTAAACATGTTGGACCAATTATTTAATTTAATATCTTGCATGCTATGTATGTACACCATGTTTATACAAATAAATGATTATCTTATCTTATCTTATATCGAATGCACAAGGGCGTTCTTATCGCAGAGTGCGATCTCTTACAGGCAACCTTAGGATGGAATGGACAGACTGAAAAAGACAAAAAGCTTCGATGTGTAGCGAGTAAAGGTATCTGATTACTAGAAATTGTTTTTGTTCAATAAACATACATACGCAGGCATACATACAATAGATATGATAGGTGCTAAACATATAAATAAATACATAATATACATACATACATAGACACACGCCTGTTTCCCGGAGGGGTAGGCAGAGACTACGGAATGCCATTTGCAACGATCCTGACATACCTCACTTGCTTCACTCACTCTCATCAAGTTTCTCATGCATGCTCTTCTGTTAAGGGTACTTCTGACTTGTCCTTTTTTCAGGATGTCTCCAATCTGGTCAGAGAACGTCCGCCTAGGTCTTCCCCTTTGTCCTGTTCCATTCACACTTGCCTTATATATCTTCTTTGTCATAATATACATATGTTACATATACATAATTATACATAATTATAATACATAAATATAATACTTATACACATATAATAATATGAACACTAAATACAGTGATACAATTTGTTTACAATGACAAATAGTGCTTTATTAGTGCATTTTTAAATATTTTCAATGATTTAGCTTGCCTAATTTCGACCGGCAGCGCATTCCACAGACGGACAGCTTGAACAGCAAAGGATTTATCGTAGTAGTTTGTGGTATGTGCTGGCATCTGCAGTCTCAGATCCACTGACGACCTCAAGCTCTTTAAATGTGTGTCATGAAGGAACTTAAAACGTTCTTTGAGGTATTAGGATTGAAGGACACATTGTACAGTAACATAAGAATATGAGTATTCCGGCGAAGTCGAATTGGGAGCCACTTGAGCCTGGATCGAAATTCAGATATATGATCATATTTGCGTAAACCAAAAATGAATCTTATACAGAAGTTTTGGAGACGCTCAAGTTAATCAAGTTGATCCTCATTAAGATCAAGATAGCTGACATCGGCATAATCGAGTATCGGGAGAAGCAAGGATTGTGCAAGCGCAATCTTGGTGGTTGTGGGAAGAAAGTTCCGCAGCCTACGCAACGACCCAGCTGAAGCAAACAGTTTACGGCTGGTCTCCTGTATTTGACTTCCCCATGAAAAAGTTTTATCCAGATAAATACCAAGGTTTTTGACGTTATCTAAGATTGGTAGGATGTTACCATCGAACCAAATCTGAGGCAGTTGTGACCAATTGATCTTGGAAATCATCCTGGAACTGCCAATTAGAATGACTTGTGTTTTTGTCGGATTTACCTTGAGACCATAATTTTTGCTCCACGTACAGATATGCGCCAAGTCTGTGTTAATATTAGGAAACGCCGTTGAAATTGACTCTAGTGGTGCCTGTGAATATATCTGCAAATCATCTGCATAAACGTGGTAGGACGAAAGTAACTGTTTGGATATAGAATTAATAAAAATTGCGAAAAGTAACGGAGATAGCACGCCACCCTGCGGTACCCCGACAGTTGTATTACACCATGAAGAGTACGACTCATCAACACGTATACGCTGTCGACGCTTAAACAGGTAACTATGAAACCAGTCAATTACCGTTGGAGATATGTTAATAGAGCGGAGTATGGCAAGCAGAATGTCGAAATCTACGGTGTTAAATGCGTTGCTAAAATCAAGCAGGGAAAACAGTGTGAGGTTTCCACCATCCATGCCCAGCCTTATCTCATCAGTGATATGAACCAATGCTGTGGTAGTACTATGACCGGGATGAAAACCGGATTGGAAAGGATTCAGGAGAGCATTCTTGGAAAGAAAAGTACAGAGTTGCGTATGAACAAGACGCTCCAGGACTTTGAAAAGGAATGGAAGTATAGATATAGGACGGAAGTCATTAAGGGAACAGGGTTTGGATTTTTTAGGTATTGGAACTATTTGTGCATCTTTCCACGTTGATGGAAAGACGCCGCTGGTGATTGAGTAATTTAGGTTATGACAAAGGACAGGGAGGATTTCATCTAGGATGGGTAGGATCACGTTGCGACTGATGCAGTCATTACCGACAGCATTGGATAAGATTGACGTGATGCTCTTTTTAACATCACAACTGGCAAATTGCTTGAAAACAAAAGGTGAATATCTGGGAATTGGGATACGTGAAAGATCTTGTAACGTGTTTGATTTTATTGTCCCATCAAAGTTGGGCGAAGCAGTGAAATGTGCGTTAAGTGAATCTATATTTATATCTTTGGGCATTGTGTCATTGCGAGACTTACCAACTCCCAGTGTTCTAAGAAATTTCCAGATTTTAACTGGGTCTCCGTTTTCAACAGAACTGTGAATATGCTGGCGTTGTGCTTTCCTACACACCTTATTGCAGTGATTTCTAGCACGTTTGTATTTTTCCAAATTCGCAGGGGTTGGACGACATTTATATTTTGCCTTGGCAGCCGCTTTCTTTGACATAAGAATTTTAATTTCGTCAGTAACCCAAGGTGCAAGTAAATGCTTTAATGTAATGGCTCGGATTGGTGCATGCTCGTCGTACAGGTGAGTTAACTTATCTGTGAAAATTTGGACTTTATAGCAAGCGTTGTGAAGATCTTTGACAGCCGTTATAGGTAGTCAGTACCTACCTATAAATTAACTAACACTAGTCTAAACCATGGCATATAACTACACCTTTAGGTTGCAAAAGTCAGACAGGCAGTCACTCTGTGGAAAACCTAATATTCACTCAAATCCGTTTTGACTAGAAAGCGGACCCTGGGTTCTAACTTGGCTAACGCTAGGAGAATGATGTAGACAAGACAGCGGCACCCTATTGTACAGTAACAGACTTCTAAGCAGAGGATCATCATCATCATCAGCCCTTTATACTGTCCCACTTCTGGGCACGGGCCTCTTCTCACTACGAGAAGGGTAAGGCCACAGTCCACCACGCTGACCAAGTGCGGGTTGACAGACTTAAACATGTCTTTCGAGAAAACTTTGGAGAACTCTCACACATGCAGGTTTCCTCACGATGTTTTCCTTCACCGATTAGCTAGCGATAATTAACAATTTAATACGCACTTAACTCCGAAAAGTTATTGGTGTGATTATCCACATAGCCAACAAAATTAAAATTATTTAATGCCTTTTTTTTCATTTGTAGTTCATCAACAGCGTATTTTTTATTTTGTATTAATGTACCTACATTTCAAAATGATTTCGCCAATGACTTTTCCAGTATCCAATTTTAATCTCGTATTGACATATTGCCAATACGTACCTATGCGAAATTGCTCCTTGTATGCGATACTCCAAATTATTCGCTGATGTGAAAAATTGGATTTAATCCATTACAAGTACAAATAAATGTATTTGTACTTTTTTATTTCATTTACTTTGTTTATATACATACACATTAAGATCGGTAGCTAATACATATCGACACACTGGTATTCTTTTCAATATTATACTTGTGACGTTCAACAGAGTGCTTGGTTTGAGTTTTGGCTTAGATAAGTTATTTCAATTAATTACATTAATCCAGCAACACATTATTTGAAAAGAGATTTGTAAGTGGAGATACCAACAGACTGCCATGCAGAGGGTATCGGGTTCAAATCCTCGGCGCGCACCACTGACTTTTCGGCGTTATATGCGTACGGAATTGTTAATTATCGCTTGTCCCGTGCCTCGGAGAGCACCTTAAGCCTTTGGTCCTGGTTGTCACAATGATCTTTGACAGTCGTTATAGGGAAAGGGTCAATCTACCTCTCAACAAAAAACTGGCACTAGTCTAAACCATGGACTATCGCTATCCCGTCGGGTTGCGTTGGTCTGACAGGCAGTCGCTCTATGGAAAAGCTAATATTCAGCCAAATCCGGTTAGACTAGTAAGCGGCCCTCAGGTTAAAAATGGGATAACCCTAGCAGGATGATGATTTTTGTGATAAAGAAAATATTTTCACTAGAATCTCTTTTATAAAATTCATCCCACCACTTATTCATTAAAAAAGTAAAACACTTTAGCTATACCAACATACTTACTTAGATACAAGAAGCTCCATTAACAAAAAATTGTATACAATACATCAACATTCATTCATTCGAACGCGAGGTATAAAATTGATTTCGTATGATGTACTGGCGAGTGAAACTGAATAATGTTTTACATTCAGTTCGATTCGCTACAAAATGCTGAACAATATGTTAGTGTTATGTCAAAATGCTGAATATTCGGAACAGTTGAAATTAACATAATATGTGTAGCATTCGTACTTTTTAGGCCATAAAAATACCATACAGTATGGAGAATATTAAAACATATTTAACAATAAGAATATCTAAGGATACTTTTCAATTGATTCACTAAAAAGAATCGCTCCTCAGTCCTGTCTGTATCCTTGAAGGTGTAGGCAGAGGTGTAACAATACACCTACATTTCACCATTTTATGAAATTTAGTTCACACGTGATAGGGGGCAATATGCCCGGTAAATGTAATCATTTACCGGGTAAATTGCCGGTCTCCCTGTTGCTACTGAGAATTCAGAAAAACTCAGTAACACTTTTAAATCGAACCCGGAACCTGTCGACCAGCATACGCATACGAATATTTCCTCACAATCATCTGATCCCAAACTAAGCACAGCCAAAAATTAATAATTAAACAAAGTGTGTATTAAAAACGTTATTTATCGCTCGCTTAATAATTTGCCCGGTAGATGGCAATAGGCTCGCCCTGGCTCGCCCCTATGTCTATCGCCCCCGGCGAAAAGTGGGTGTGTAATACACCTCTGCCTACCCCTTCGGGGATAAAAGGCGTGAAGTTATGTTATGTTTATGTTAAAAAGAAAATCAAAATTTTTAAAGACCCACAAAACCTTACGTAAAATCAGAGATGTTGCTCACCATATACTGCGAGTGCTGCACGGTTTCAGCCACGATAACGATATCGTCTGCAAATCTTAGGTGTGAGAGACTGAGAGGGACTCGCCGTTTATGTTTCTACTGCGTCCTTTCCAGTCCAGCGTCTTCGTTGTCCTCAGCGTCTTCAACATATCTTCCATTGCATTGGTGAGCACTTCGGGGGACATCCCGCTGTCTCACACTTTGATGCAGGTGGATAGGTTCAGAATGCTGGTTCTATACTTGGACGGTCATAGTCGTGGCGTCATACCAACCTCTCAGCACTTGGACATATCGCCAATCGACGTCGCACCGTTGCACTCCAGAACAGACCAGGTTTCAATGGAGTCAAAAGCTTTCTCATCGTACACAAACGCATCGTACACAGGGGCTGATTATAATTCTCTGCCTTCTTTCTCATCTGCCTATAGCAGCTCTGTTAAAATTCCATATTTTCCGGGACTTTTCCGTTTTTAAGCTGCCTTAGGGCCACCACGATTTCGTCCTGACCGACATCTAAAAAGAAAAGAAAAGATTTATTTTTGCCACAAATGGCACACCCTTAAAACATTTTGGCAAAAATAAGTACAAAATAAAAACATAGTTGAATAAGAAACAAAAATAAAAACACTAAAAAAAAGAAATAATTAAAAAAAAATGAAATAGAGAAGCAAAATAACAAAATAATAATTATTTATACAATGGCAGATTGTTATGTCTGCTCACTGGCAACACAACGCTTCCCGGCTGACCAATTGGGAGCCGGCTGCCACCATTGGCCAAATAAAATAACAACAAAGCTATTCTAGGTGTCAGTGAGCAGCGATAACAATCTGAAAATTTATAAATTTATTTTTAAATGAAGTTTAAAAACATATGTGGAAGTGTGTGTCTCATTAGTGCCAAAAATTGGACTACGCTTAGTATACGTTGCGATTTTTAGGCCGCAGCACTGTTATTCTGCGCAATCCATTTTATGATTTTAGTGGCGTCGGCGCCAGTGTCTGTTTATACAATATACAACTAGAATATACTTCGCTGTGTCGTATGTGAGATTAGATACGATGTGTTACGGATATGTAAACAAAAAGTATCGAATGTGGTGTCAAAATGCAGAATCTTATGTGTAATAATGTGATTTTAAAGCAAGCGTCAGTGTGCTATATGTACCTACCAACGTATACGGCCTTGCTATAAAGTTCTTTGCGCTTGCGGTATGTCTGCCCAAGCGCCCGTATTGTTGAAATTATAACCAAATACATAAGCAAATGGTAAGTAATAGTAAGAAATAGTGTAAATTAAAAAAAAAATAAAGTTAATCATGAGTTTAAATAGTGATTATGGGTGTGCTGATATACACAATCAACCTGTACAACATCTGGCAACTCTTCCGTGAAATGGCGGGTTAAAGTGGCTCTGGGACCCACGCAGTCAGGTTGGGGATGGGACGCTTTCGAGGTATAAAGAATCTCCGGCCTAAAAGTGACAACTTTTCCGTCTGACGTGTTCAGCACCGTCAGATGGCTTCGACCTTAATGTTGAATAAAGACTTTCGACCCCCGATTTCGCTCGATCGCTTCTTGTATAGAGCGTGTGTTGAAGCTACGGAGGTCGCGTCTTACCAGCTTGAAGATAATTTTATTTAAATCTGATAAGAAGTGCCTGTTGTGTTTTCACATCGCGTCTCTATTAACTGCAGAGATTCTCGCGAAAGTTGAGATCTCCTGCCAGTATGATGCGTCTTAAAGAGTTTCTTTCCCTCATCCAGTAGGATTTGCAATATATGGTCGAGTATCATCATCATCATCAGCCTTTAACAGTCCACTGCTAGACTAGGCCTCTCCTTTGAAAGGAGGAATTGGCCTACTATACCACGCTGGCCAAACGGGTTGGTATAGGGTTTGTATCAAGTTTTCCTTCTCTTACAGTGATTTTCTCTGCATAATATGCTCCCTCTGTCGGCTCTTACGACACCCATGGGATGATATGGGGTGGTGATATGCCGTATTCTTAATCCGTCACCACACGGACAAGTATACCTCTGTATTATTCAATATTAACTTACAAAGTAAAAAATTTAAACATTAATATGAAACCTTCCTTTAAAGGTTTAGGTGTGTAATTCACACGGGTGAAGGCGAGTAAATGTACTTGCGTATGGAACTCAAGAGCCGCAGCTTTACATGCAAAGAGCTGCAGGTTGCTGACCCCTGTTCTATGGCAATCAGATAACAGAAAACCCATATATTCTCTAATATATTCTTGAATACGTATACATAATATTGCGGCTGTACGTTGTATGTTAGTCAGTAACGGAAGAATTTTTTCCTACACGGCTGCCGTACTGGTTTAAGCGCCTCGTTGTGTGACACTGCGCCGAGTGCTGTGGTTACGATTCCCACGCGAAACAACATTTAGTGTCTTTCATAAATTGTTGTTTCGGGTCTGGATGTTACTTGTGTCCGTTAGTTGTATGTTTGGTGAAGTCCTCCGCGACACAGGGTTTAGTCCTAGTGAAAATATATTTTCTACATACATACATACATATATGTACTTATATGACTGCCTCCGTGGTCCAGTAGATAGCGTATGCGTCTGCTTATCAGGAAGTCCCGGGCTCGATGCCCACGTCGGGAAAAAGTGTGACTGGATTTTTCCGATTTCTCTGGGTTCTGCAACGGCAATAGGCTCGCTCTCTATTACATGGGACCTAAAACTCATAAGGCGAAATTACACTTCTACCTACCCCTTCGGGAATAAAGGCGTGACCCTATAACATATTATATTATGTACTATACTTAATTCTCACAATTCAAGGCAGCGATAGCTGAGTGGAGAGACCGACAGACTGCTACACAAAGGGTCTCGTGTTCGAATCCACGGCACGCACCAATGACATTTCGGAGTTAAGTGCGTATTAAATTGTTAATTATCGCTTGTTAAGCGGTCAAGGAAAAGATCGTGAGGAAACGTGCATGTCTGAGAGTTCTCCATAATGTTCTCGAAAGACATGTGAAGTCTGCCAACCTGCGCTTGGCCAGCGGGGTGGACTCTAGCCTTACCCTTCTCATAGTGAGAAGAGGCCCGTGCCCAGCAGTGGGACAGTATAAAGGGCTGATGATGACTCAATTCATGTTATCGTATCTTACAATTCGCCAAAGATGAATGACGCAGGAAATATACATACTGTTGTCAGTTGCAGCTTCGATGCAGCGATCAGTTATGTATTCACGTATTTGCTTTGAACAATTCTCAATAGATCAGTCGGATGCGGTCTTCTCACCAGATATACTATTTGTCAAGGATTCATTTTGTTAGCCTTTAACAAGATTATGTGTAAAAATCTATGTGTCTGGGTATAATTTATTTATTATATTACATCATCAACATACTCGTATACCAAAAAATCGTGCTCATAACACAAAGATTTGTCCTGGGACGAAATCAAACCCACGACCGCTGGCTTAGCAATCAGGGTCACTAATCCGTCTGTCACATAATCAAAAAGTGATAGACAGGTTAGTGATCCTGATCAGCCATCAAGCTAAATTACTAAACCTATTTTCATGGCATTTTGCAGGGAATTAGCTTTAGACACGGTCAATCACAGACATCTTTTAATTGATAATTGAATAGAAGCCTACATAGAATAGAGTATTAAAGTTTGAATAAAATTCAAAGGCACACACAGTTTTACAAAGCATACATTTTATAAACATACTACGCAGGGAAAGCCGCGCACAAAATCTAGTATTCTATAGACTAAAATAAAAAACAAATAAGTATTTTTATAAAATTCTATGAGCAATATCAACAACGATACATTACGCAACTTTATTTCCACGAATTTCATCCGCAATTGTAAGAAAATAATAACACTGTTATTATTTTCTGCTCTGTTGAAGATAGATTCGTCGTTTTTTGATCGATGCTACCCTTTTTTGAATTATTTTTCATCATAATTGAATTTAAAGCGAGTGTACCGATTTTGTTCAAAATATCATTTTAAAAAGTAGCATAGAAAATGCCATTATTTTAATTGGTTTTTCTTTAGTTGTTTCGGTGGAGTGCAGTTGTTTCGGTTTTTGCTCGATTGCAAGACCAAAATGGTGGATAAAAATAATTCAGTCAAATTGAATAGGAATGGTTTCGACCATCCTATGAGAGACAATTTACCTTCGTTTTTCGTTTCAGTTTATTGTGTCAGTTTATTTGAGGGTACTGGCTTCCCGTGACGACTGCCAAAGATCTTTCATGTCAGCCTATTGCATAATGTGCTAAAACTTTGTTCGCATGACACTCAATTTATTTCATAATCTACAATAACCACTGCCTTGGATCCGGGATCCGCCATCTAGTCTGACCAGATATGACAGAATATCAACTTTATTTTATATAGATTTATTTAACACGTGATAAAAATAAATTTATATCACTATACATACTGAAATAAGCGTTCTTAATATTAGTTTATCGTAAATACAAACTAAGTCTTAAGATGTTGTTCAAAGTTTAAAAGCGCCTTATGCATTTCCCAGATTTTGGAGCGGAGAATTCTTATACAATGCTTCACGCTGTAAACACTCTTACAAAAAGTTCAGTTTCCTGGAAGATAAACAAATGCATGAATAGTGAATATTATTTAAAAGACAAGGTATTTTTCGCTGACCGTATAAATTATTGTAGGAATGAAACAATTAGTATAAAATGCCACTGCCTTTCTATTATTTTAAGGGGGAAATACAGTGAAATTATACCAAAAAATATTTCAAGGAAAAGGTTGCCAAGAGGAGACCATTGCTCAAACTGTCCAAAAGTTAACAGATCTCATGTAGAGCAAAACTTCTATTCATTCATTCATTCCTGGATGCGCATCGAGTCAAAGTAAGCCTTGGCCTTCGACATGAAATCTTTCCAACTTCCCCTATTCTTAATAAGGAAAGACAGAAGGAAAGGAAGAGCAAAACATCTAAGCCACCACAGAAATCACCAAAAGTAAAAAAATATTTTGAAGACTCCAATTTTTTTTATCCCGGGTAAATTTTTTATCCACAATGAATATCTTAGTAGCTACAACGCGGTGAAAACTACCAGCCAGTTGGTAAACTCAGATCAAGAATTCATAGTGAGATATTCGCTTGATGACTGTGCAAACTAAAAGATATATTTCAACAAATTTCAAAGTAAAATTATAAAATTCACAGTTTAAACTCTGGATAGCAAGCCGGCAAGGCAGTTACATTTAGTTGTAGCATCAAGACTCAGATGTACCAGAGATTCGTGTGGTAATGCTAACGCAGTTACCGTGGCTCCGCCATTAAATGGGATCGGATAGAGGATCAGCGTGTTAGTTTAAGAGAATAATCTCGATGGCTATGTTATGCCGAGAACTCATTCGGACTCTAGATGCCCATACACTGTGGTTTCAACTACGCGTAAGAACAATTACGAGCAAGAGATGATATGATACTGGTTTATTGCCGTATATTATTGGGGTGTATCTTGTTCGTTTGGTATCACGATATTGGATTTTTGCGTAGAACTTGTATTTTAACGGTTACAAAAATACGTATATAGCATCTGCTCACAGCTTTGCGCGTCCGGGTCGGTTATAGGCATAAAAGTTGGCCTCTATGCAGTTCTGATATTTAAACTAAAAATGATTAGTAGCGTACTGCCAAATACCAGGTCATGGTCGTGTCATCGTTTCTGATGCTGAAATCAGAAATAACAAACTTAATAATTCTATTTTTTATATTTCTAGAAATATATAATAATACTTTCTTAAGAAGGTTAATCTTTCACAGGACCTAGTCATAATTAATGAACAACTTCTTTTTTCTTTCTTTAGGGTATGCTCGGTGGTTGACCAACGTTATCACATCTTACAAGAATCAATCAAACTGCGGCAAACTACTCAATCCATCCAAGGTACGTGTGAATCAGTGCCAACAAAAATAGCTTAAGTCAAATTTTCGCATATCTTATCCAATATAAAATTTTATATTCATACTTATTCATTGCTGAGACAAAACGTTTGACTTAAGACTTAGCCCTGTGTTTGACTTATAAAGTTGGCTTAAACTGATTGAATTTTGAAATATTAGAAGAATATAAATGTTAAAACTACGGGTTAAGGGATTTAACTTGCATTTAAACGATTAAAGAGTTTATTTTAAGGCAGCGATAGCCGAGTGGATATACCAACAGACTGCCATGCAGAGGGTATCACGTTCGAATCCAGGGCGCGCACCAATGACTTTTCGGAGTTATGTGCGTATTGAATTGTTAATTATCGCTTGTCCCGTGCCTCGGAGAGCACGTTAAGCCGTCGGTCCCGGTTGTCATGAAGATCTTTGACAATCGTTACAGGGCGTCAGTACCTTCTAAATAAACTGACTGTCAGTGTCAGTTTATTTAGAAGGTACTGTCGCCCTGTAACGATTGCCAAAGATCTTCATGACAACCGGGACCGACGGCTTAACGTGCTCTCCGAGGCACGGGACAAGCGATAATTAACAATTCAATACGCACATAACTCCGAAAAGTCATTGGTGCGCGCCCCTGGATTCGAACGTGATACCCTCTGCATGGCAGTCTGTTGGTATATCCACTCGGCTATCGCTGCCTTAAAATAAACTCTTTAATCGTTTTAAATGCAAGTTAAATCCCTTAACCCGTAGTTTTATAACATTTATATTCTTCTAATATTTCAAAATTCAATCAGTTTAAGCCAACTTTATAAGTCAAACACAGGGCTAAGTCTTAAGTCAAACGTTTTGTCTCAGCAATGAATAAGTATGAATATAAAATTTTATATTGGATAAGATATGCGAAAATTTGACTTAAGCTATTTTTGTTGGCACTGATTCACACGTACCTTGGATGGATTGAGTAGTTTGCCCGCAGTTTGATTGATTCTTGTAAGATAACGTTGGTCAACCACCGAGCATACCCTAAAGAAAGAAAAAAGAAGTTGTTCATTAATTATGACTAGGTCCTGTGAAAGATTAACCTTCTTAAGAAAGTATTATTATATATTTCTAGAAATATAAAAAATAGAATTATTAAGTTTGTTATTTCTGATTTCAGCATCAGAAACGATGACACGACCATGACCTGGTATTTGGCAGTACGCTACTAATCATTTTTAGTTTAAATATCAGAACTGCATAGAGGCCAACTTTTATGCCTATAACCGACCCGGACGCGCAAAGCTGTGAGCAGATGCTATATACGTATTTTTGTAACCGTTAAAATACAAGTTCTACGCAAAAATCCAATATCGTGATACCAAACGAACAAGATACACCCCAATAATATACGGCAATAAACCAGTATCATATCATCTCTTGTTCGTAATTGTTCTTACGCGTAGTTGAAACCACAGTGTATGGGCATCTAGAGTCCGAATGAGTTCTCGGCATAACATAGCCATCGAGATTATTCTCTTAAACTAACACGCTGATCCTCTATCCGATCCCATTTAATGGCGGAGCCACGGTAACTGCGTTAGCATTACCACACGAATCTCTGGTACATCTGAGTCTTGATGCTACAACTAAATGTAACTGCCTTGCCGGCTTGCTATCCAGAGTTTAAACTGTGAATTTTATAATTTTACTTTGAAATTTGTTGAAATATATCTTTTAGTTTGCACAGTCATCAAGCGAATATCTCACTATGAATTCTTGATCTGAGTTTACCAACTGGCTGGTAGTTTTCACCGCGTTGTAGCTACTAAGATATTCATTGTGGATAAAAAATTTACCCGGGATAAAAAAAATTGGAGTCTTCAAAATATTTTTTTACTTTTGGTGATTTCTGTGGTGGCTTAGATGTTTTGCTCTTCCTTTCCTTCTGTCTTTCCTTATTAAGAATAGGGGAAGTTGGAAAGATTTCATGTCGAAGGCCAAGGCTTACTTTGACTCGATGCGCATCCAGGAATGAATGAATGAATAGAAGTTTTGCTCTACATGAGATCTGTTAACTTTTGGACAGTTTGAGCAATGGTCTCCTCTTGGCAACCTTTTCCTTGAAATATTTTTTGGTATAATTTCACTGTATTTCCCCCTTAAAATAATAGAAAGGCAGTGGCATTTTATACTAATTGTTTCATTCCTACAATAATTTATACGGTCAGCGAAAAATACCTTGTCTTTTAAATAATATTCACTATTCATGCATTTGTTTATCTTCCAGGAAACT